>NW_001799388.1:325237-463617 GCF_000165425.1 Paramecium tetraurelia | reverse complement strand
CCATCAAATTTAAGGTTAACGCTAAAATTATTGATCCTTTTTTACCTTTGCAAAACAAATAACTAGAATCTTATGGGTTTTATTAAATTGCATAATCAAGCAATTTAGAGGCTTTATCAAACTGATTAGATTATATTAAAGCTAAAGCTGAGAAAATTTACATTTAATTTTACTTTATTATGACTTGAATTTTTAATCTTGAAAGTTTTCAATCGAATCTACCGTAGATGTTAAGGCTACTTCTAAAAGATTTATATCTCCTAGAGGTATTGCTAAAGGTTACCCAACAAATTCTTACCAATATTTTTGAATTACCTTAATTTTTCTCTAACTTTTTTAATTGCTGAGTACCTGTTAACATACTTTCTATTTTGTTTCCCTATCAATAAATTTCTTTCCTCTCTTTTAAATAATTATATTATTTGATATTTCTACACCTATAAAAATGATCTAAGATTCAAGGCAAATTGTTAAAACTAATCCCGTATATTAACTTTAATTTAAAAAATGTTATCATTCTCTATCATCTTTTATTAATATTAATATTTAAAAATTTAATATTTTATTTGTTTTCATTGATAAGATTTGAATATTATGAGAAAGAATCAGAGAAAATAATCAAATTTTGTAAAGGATAGATAATTGAAACAACTGAGGATAAAACATTAAAAAATTGAGTTTTATATATTTAAGATAGATAGTCTTGTTTGAGATGAAAAATTGTTATGAGAGCTTTTTATCAATCAGTCTTGCAGCATTTAGAAAATTGCAAAAATAGAAAAAGCTCTTGTTAATATTAAAGCGCATTCCTTTATTACTTTATATTGTTGAATACTTTTATAAGTTAATCACATAGGATGCTTAATCTTTTTATATTGCCTACGATAAAATAAATACAAATTGAATAAACATAAGGAATTGCTCTAAAAAAATCAAATTTACCATTTAGGCTAAAATTAACAAAACCGAATGATTCTATAAAGTAAATAATTAGCCATCTAAAACTGATTGTCAGATCAAGTTCGCTTCTTTTTTGTTTTAAATCAAAATATCTGACTAAAATTATTATTTATCATAGTTTTCCATTTGGGGATGTAAAATTATACATGATCTTTCGTTACACCTATATTTAACTAACTTGTCAATACGATTTAATGATAGATGTAAATTGACAACTGGTTTCTTTTTATCAAGATTTGAATGGAGGAGAATTCCATTTATGGAAATTATGGGGAGCGTTGTTGAAATAAAGCTATTAAACTAGAATTAAATACTTAAGAGATTCATTTTCCTAATAATTTTCAAGATTTCAATTTTAATCAAATGTGCAGTTAATGTTTTGAGGCGAAGTTTGAAAACATAGTGTTTAATTTATATTAAAAAGCAAAATTAATATTTTTCAATTAATCATTGCATTATTGTATGTTTATCATCTTAATTTTAAAAGACTAAATTTTTTAGATTAGGTAATATTAATTTTGTAACCTATAAACTTATTTTGATTCTTTCGCTACAAATTATTCATAACTACTAGTAAATCATTTGATTACCTATTATAAGCAACCATCCATATCGCATTTATTGCATTAATACACACTTCTATCTTGATTAATTAATGAGTGATTTGTAGAATAAAATTACCCATTCTTATTAAAATAACAATTCTGAAGAGCTACTAAAATTTTATCAAATGCTTCTGCATTTATAAAAAAACCTAAAAGGAATAGATCTTATTAAAGGTTAACACCCTTATTTAAATCATTGATGCAATCATCATTTTAATTATAGTAGACGTTATTAAATCATCATTCTATTAATCATATATGCTCGAATTAATGTATTAGATTCAGGAGTTAGGCCCAGAAACGCACTCTCACGAGAGGGATGATAAATATGATCTTGAGACAATACGGTGAGGAATATTTGGTGCAGTTCAAGTGAAGAATTAAAATTTTTACAAGTAAATAGAGACAATCATTACAAGACTGTCAGAATTAGGTTAGGAATGCATCAATGCGGAATCTAAGTAGAAGAATTACCAGAAGAATACTTCAAGTATCAGATAAACTCTAATAATATTGATGGAGTATGGGAACTGTACAAATAGAGATAGCATGACTATTGTCAAGGTAGTTAACATGCTGAAAATTTATTATAATGACCGAATATTGAAACTCAGAAATAAGTTTGCAATCTCAGGGGCATCCAATAAAGCAAGAAATACAATTTAAAGTTGAGGTGAGGCAAAACATAACTATTTTTATGTATAGTAAACTTTGCTTAATTTGCAAAAAATATATGAGATGTGGTTTTTATGTTTAGACTGCAAGTTTGTTTGTAATTGCAATAAAAGCACAAGAATCACATGTAACTGCGTCTCTGCAGTCAAAAATGTAGTATAATTTGTAGAATTTTCGGAGGTATATAGCAATGTTTATAATATAGCCTAATATTTCAGCCGTATGTTAAACATGGAGTTTTACATTTTATAAATGGTAGAGCATTTCAAGTTGAATAACACTAACATAGTGTTATATCCTTCTCATTAACATTACTGGCAGAAAATAATACAGAGTGTATTAGGTTGAACAGTTATTTCTATTTAATATAAGAAACCCAATAGCAGCTAGCAAGGCACAAATGCAAAATTACAACCTTTCGACTGTTTCTAGATGATTGAGTATTACGGAGACTTCTTACAAGAAGCTGCAAAGCGCCATCATGAAATCCTCTTTAATTTTACCTCAGATTTAGAGTTTTTTATCACAATACACAATGATACAGTTTAAGAGGAGTAATCAATTTTTGAACTATAAAATTTTCAGAATAAGTTCCAATCGCTCCCCAATTTAATAGTGCATAAATTAATAAGATATGGATTATCGAATTAGTACAACAATAAAAGGCACTTGAACAACCTATTGCTCTGTAGAGACGATGGTTGAAAAAGAGTATTCCATTATTAACAAAGGCTATAATACATTTTTTTAAATTTCCATCAAACAGGTTTGCATCATAATGAATTTTAGATAAAAGTTCGACCATATCAGAGTTTAATCTCCTTCTATTGTAGCACATAATTGCATTCAGGCGGAACCCATCAATATAAATAAGAATTGATAAAATTTTAAATTAATACGGCACAAGAATTAGAAGAATAATAACATTCACTAACATATGTAAAGATATTAGACGTGTAGATGGGCTATTCTTCTTACAGAATATTTGAAAATCTCATATAAGAAAGATAAAGGAACGCACTTATAAGATGCTCATGCAAGTACAGCCTGTAGTAAATATGACACCTTCTTTCCTAAAAGTTAACATCACAAGACCTATTTTTAAATACAAGCAACAATTACACTTTAATCTGCTCTAATAAAGTATGATCAAAATCTAACAAGAATAGCCTCCATAAAAGTAATTAAGCTAGGAATATCCAGATAATTGAGAAAGAAATAAGAGAAGCATTGAAATAATCAAAAACTTTTTAATAAAAGGTTTGAAACATCATTCTGTTACTAAAGAATCTATTTGTGAGCCAAAGATGTTTTTCAGCACAGAAAAGTGAAACAACAATCACTCCTTATTCTAAAGCCCAAAAATATTAGAATGGCTTTAACAGCAAAGATTATACAAACGCTCAGTTCCTTTTAAAATGATTTAGATCCCTTAAATGAATATAATGCACATTACATTCAGACTAAAGGTTTGATTGATCAGCAGCTGCAATTGTTTTAATATTTTTCAATATATAATTTTTAAAATCATATGTTTGTCTTCACATTCTGATATGTATGTATAAAGGAATCTATACTATTCTTACTAAGTATCTTTACATATATGCAGCTTGATATAACTACATCTAAATCAAAATAGTTCCAAAAAAAGTAAACAAGATTGACACAAATGGCAGCCATTTAGTTCTTATAAGCAGTAATTATACTGCTGAAGGGTGGCAAGGTTCACAGTATAGTTGTCAACACGTTTTGCACTGGATCATCTATGTTGCTAAATATATTTTCGAATTTGAAATATAATAATTATTTTGAGCAATGCAATATTGTCAATTTCTAAAATTACAAGGTTGGATTACTGAGAAGTATTAATTTTAATAGTATTCTTAGGACGATTCGACAGTTGTAATAAAGACGGTTTGGCATTTGGATGATATTAAGATGAACGAAGGCAAACAGATGAAGTGGTAATAAATGGGATTTTCTGAATAATGAAACACTTTTTATCCATATGTAGTGACACTAAATTAAAAGGCTAATAAAGTCGTCTAAGAGGAAAATCAGCAGAACTTGGAATATAGATGGAGGTGGCTGGTTATAATGGGATTTGCAGGTTCAAAGAGCATAAATGAGACTCGAAGAGACTAATGTTGGACAAATAAGTTGCTGTCAGAATTTTTAATTTATTGTTACAACAAAAGTTATCAAATAAATGGTGCTTAGTGATATTATACAACATTTTGGCCGTCCTCAGTGTATGAAGTAAAAGTTGGATAAAGTAATACATGCATATTTTGTAAAGAGTATTTCGATAAAAAGGATGTTCCTATGGTTAAGGTCTTACTTAAGAAGAAATCTAAACATTGACAACGATTGTCAGAAGCTCAGTAGCTAAAAAATCTCAACATGTATTATACGCTGTAAGACACAAGAAGCCATATAATTACAATACGTATTCAAGGTAAGCAAGAAGCTCAAGAAGTCCAGCAAGATGGACAACAGGGTTTTGGAGAACTTTTATCCAAAATATTTTGAAAAGCAGATGAAGCTCAATTTCTAATAGTAAATACATTTAGTAGGTGATAGAGAAATACATTAGGTTATTTCAAACTCTACACCAATCAGAGCAAGTTGAGCTCAGGGAATCCTAGTATATTGACTGTTATAGCATACATATTCTTCAAAACATACTTTAAACCAGTCATTCTCTCTGTATGAAATATCAATGAAATTAAATTTTATATTGGCCTAGATCAAATTATGTAGTAGAAGCGATGATGAAATCTATTCTTAAGCAGGACCTCTCAAAGAGCGAGTTGTAAATTCAGAAAAAAAAAACCATATTATAATTAATGATGTAATAACAGCGTAGCTTGTTAAGAACATTTTGAAACAGACATAGAATTTAAAGGTTATTTGAGGCTACAAAGAAAAATCTGTGAAGGATTCACACTCAATTCAATCAAATTTCTTAGCAAATATTATTGCACATCAAGATTTTAATTTACTTATCTTAAAATCTAATTTGCTCAAATCGTATATGTATTGGAGCATTGACCTATTGAATAACAAACATTATAAAGTTTTATAAAAAGTCAATTGTATATGAATAGTTAGTTCCAAAGATAGCTGTTCTAATGAACGTCTCTTATATAATAAAGAGATAATGAATTTAAATTACTGTTTATTCTACAACTTACAAGTAGAATTATAATATAAAGGCTTGATAAATTAACAAACAGTATCAACACATATGGTATTACAAAAATGGTATACTTGGGAAATTAGTACAGTTTGTAGAATGGCTATATCTCTGAAATAACCAGAAATAAATGATGAGATTAGGTGGCTGATAGAAAGAATTTAGGACAAAGAGTTGAACAAATATCTGTATTTTTAATCGTTGGTGTTGATGTAGTGTCCAATCGTGATAGTAGCTTAAGAGCTTTGATCCTAATATACAGCTTCAAGAGATGGACATTGGAAACAAGAAGCACAGCGTCCTTTGCAACTACTGCTAACAAGTAGTTTCAAAGTGGGATATCTATCTTACAAATCAAGTGTGAGTTTGCTTCAGCTTGGCATGTAAGACGAGAACTAACATTGTTAGAAAATTTATTTAAGATAGAGGGGTGTACATTTAGAAAGATCAGAGTTAGAAGAATTATAAGAATAGGCAGCATGAGATTTTAAACAGATAAAATAACTTGTTGTACCATAAATAGAAGCATCAGGATTTTAGAAGGATTGTAAAATCTATCCACAACAATATGATCTGGTAGCTAAATAAAATGTAAAGAAGTTCAAATCACTTTAGAAGGTGCTATAGTTGAAGAAAGGAAATATGAGTAAAAGGTGAGAGTCATATTGACTTCATTAATAGGTTGGTAACAAAAGAGTAATATATTTAGATTGATGCAATGCTTGGGGAATGCATGTAAAAGTAATTCCACTAGTGTGGAACAAATCAAAATATTTTGCAAGCGTCATAAAAATTAACACAACATTATTAATAAAGAAGCATGTCAGTAATAAATTAATTTCAAATAGTATCATCTGTCTCTAGAAGGACTGCCTATAAAAGAAAAATTGAAAATGCTTTAAAATAATAAATTGCATTAAGAGATAACATTGATTATGATTGGAGGATATTCGAATACTGATAAGCTATCTATGGAATAGCCAGCGATAATTTTATGAGGAATAGGAGCAGAAAGCATATATTCTAGACAAAGTATTTGGCTTAGTGTAAGGTGCTTGATCATTGTTTGGCACAAAGCCTGGGTATTTATTTAATGTGAATGGTCAGAAGTACTTGCAAATCATGTACTCCGAGAAAGCCTTACTTACAAGATTTATGGGACCACTAAATTAAATAATTTGAGAGTAGTGTATGTACCAATTATTGCATGATCTGCCCTCAGTAAAGAGTTTTCAAAAATAGCATAGTGTCAATCAGTATTAAAGAAATGGCGAGAAAGCATGATATCCCATCATCATATAAGGAAGGATACATTTAGAATTGCTGAGATGCACTTTTTAATGGACTAAAGTCTGTATCCACAAATATTGAAGCAATAGGGAAAGGAAAAAAAATTTAAAAAAGACCAAAAATCTGGTTACTAACAAATATTGCATAGCCACCAGCAGACGTTTCTTGTAGACCATCTTTTTTGAAGAAAAAGTTAGGGCAGTTAACATTGCATTATCTCCATATTCATTGTATGTACTTTATTTGGCTCCTGCTATAATAATGATGAATTTCTGTAGTGCATTTTAGCAGATTAACATCAAATACACAAGAAGGTGCAAGGTTACAACAACAACGAGATTTGCAATAATACAAGAGACTCAACTAAGATCTAGATCCTTTGCAAACATTGTTAGTAGTTTTAATATAAACTGATTTTTCAGCATATGAGCCAAGTAGCGCAATTATATTCTAAATTGTGGTTCATGCAACATTAAATTCATATTAGGAATCATGGATCACCACTATCAGTATAAAAATTTGATACTTCATTAAGGAAATGATCACAATTATAATGCCCCAGCCTAGTCATCAGCATATTATATACTATGAGAGTATTTCCAATGCTTTTCTTCGAGATAATAGGAAACAAAAGAGTTTCAAGTATTACAAGTACATAAGCCATCATCGTCAGTTATTTTAGCCCAATTTCAACTTGATCTGCTAATACATATAGCATGCGAGATCCATTTATAACTCTAATAATTAAAGAAAACTGCACAAGATGCCCAGGTTTATATTAAGTATAAATTAAAGATAGTGATGAAGGATAATATTGCAGAAGACATTTTGTACCCAACTGATAATACAATTTAATCTAGAATTTGACTGCTAGGATTGTATAAACAGGAGGCTGAGAATGATTCTTAGTATCATCGTATTTGCTATATGAGGGCATAATTGATTTAAATTGTCCCAACTCATTTTTTCTAAGAAGACCATAAAGAAAAAGTGTAACAAGCACCACTATCTTTCGTAGGGAATGCGGCTGGTAACCAAAATTTCATGAAACATGCATCCTATTACATATGAAGTAAGGTTTAACAAGTTTTCAAAGCGGTTCAAATTAACTATGATTATGAACTTTATGTAGAGGATGGACATGAAAGATTAGAGTCTAGAGTAAAATTATTTTTTAATGCTACTCCAAACACAAGGTGATGTTCAATATAAATAAAATCCTAAAAATGGATAGTAAATTGGAAGTCGCCTAATTTGTAATAAGATTTTAAGTGCATAAAAGAAAAAATTAAACTATGTGAATGTACGAGATGTTTATAGAATGGATACAGGAGAAATAGGTAGCCTTACAATAAGTTTACAAGAGGAATGTCAACTTTCATAGGAGAGTAGTATCAGAAAATCTCTTTTGTTTTATTGTTTAAGGTCAGCTTTAAAGTTTTCAACTCTATTTGGGATGTATCCTTATACACATACATAAAGTGTGCCTGATGCATCTTAAATACTTACCATAATAATAATTCTAAATGATAGTAGTATTAGAATGATAATTGCTCATAATTCTTAATAAAAATTTAGTTGTATCATAAAGTAGTAAATCATCTTTTATACAATTTGAATTGATCTTATGCAATGCACCCTTTAATTAAGTAGTTAAATCCCCTCGATCATATGACTATAAACCATAAGTAGAATCTGCATTTTGGACATCAATTATTACATCCATACTGCGGGCAGTTTAAGAACCCTAAGAACAAGCATCATATGAAATATGCATTACACTAGGTTAAAAGCAAGGTAAATAAGATAAAAGTGTTCATAGCTGTGCAAATAGAGCAAACATTATGCAAAATGATAAATTTGAGAATATTTTGAGCAATATTTTAAACATCAACTGCAAGAGATGATGATGCTCCGTGTAATTTAAATCCAGAAAAATAGAATAACATGTACGGAATCCAATTTCAGTACATTACTTATAGAATGGATCACAAAATATCTGATGTCCAATTATACTCTCAAAAGGTTGGTTATCCAGTACATCTCCTAAAAGAAGAATTTCATTTATAATAGGGAATTGGGGATAACAAAATCCTCTGTGAATTTACCTATGCGGTAGAATTTTCATCAAAATGTGGAATACATCCATTTTCAGCTGCAGATGCAAGTGAAGACTCCTTTCTGAAAATTAAGGGCTGCACAATTTCGAATGTATATGTCTACTTGTCACAGTAGAAATAATTGGCAGATCAATAAAACATCATTTATAGCATTGCTAGCAAATGTACTTTTTAGGACACTAAGGATAATTACAAACAGTGGTTGTAAAGAAGGATATAATGGTTGAAAATTATTCTAGATTTGGTTGATCTTATTGGGATTCTGATACATCATGTGGTTATATTTCATTATTTTTCTATAAGAATATCAATGCATATTTTACAGTTAGCAGAAGAATAGCAGCTCCTAATTAAAATTCAAAAAAGATTTTAGAAATTATTTGATATTCCTCTTTCAATAATACATGATAAAATTAATTCTTATAATTATATTCAGCATTTAAAATTTTCAAAAATTCTTGACATTCGTATAGGATAGATTATCAACAAATAGATGAGCTTGAATTTGGACAATAAAAAGCTAATAAAAAAGAAAATAAATCAGTGTTGACTCAAAAACAATCAAATAATAAATATTATATTGATTTACTATTTAAAATAAGATTCTTATTAA
Organism: Paramecium tetraurelia; assembly: GCF_000165425.1. Classification (NCBI taxonomy): domain Eukaryota; phylum Ciliophora; class Oligohymenophorea; order Peniculida; family Parameciidae; genus Paramecium; species Paramecium tetraurelia. The sequence continues at coordinate 454,155 of NW_001799388.1, read as the reverse complement.
TTGTTATAATATTTAATAATTATGTACAAATTTTTTTCAAATTTTAGTTCTACTAATTCTGTTAATATCGAAGAAATTTCTATCAGAAAATAATTCTTAATCGATATAATCTTCCTCCATATATATTTTTCGGCTGTTAATAGATAATAATAAGGAGTCTTTATAAGTTAATTTTTTATTGTTCTATATTTTTGTTGAATCTAAGAATTCCTCTTCATCATCAGCCTATAAATGAAACAATGCATCATTTTCATAATCCTTTTTCAGATTTAATTTTATGCCGATCTAATGTGATTGATAAAAGTCTTCTTTTATCATTATTGATTGCAAAATAAATTGCATTCTTGAAATTTCATAAATTAAATTTAAATAACAAAATTTACAATTCAATGAACTGGTAATCTTGTTTTTGAATTTAATAAAACTTTTAGGATCTATAACTTGAGAGCGTAAAGAGCAACTCTTAATATTACCAAACCAATTTTTTTTCAATTAAATCTACTGTAATTCTGGATAATAAAATGAAAGAATTTACTCTTGCATAAAATTTATAAGACAACTTTCATTGAATTTATGTATGATGAACTCAATTAAGAATAAAACCTCTATAATAGATCCAATATTAGCTAATATATCTCCAATTTCAGGATATTGCATTCTTTAAACATATGCAACCTAAGATGTTGTTATCCATAACAAAGCATAACTTTCTTCTACAAATCTTTTTGAACAATAATCCTTTGTTCCATATGTTGTTTATTCTACTGTTTCACTCACAAAAATTTTATTAATTGGGGTGGGAAAGATAAAATCTTTGAATATTTAATAATGTGTATATTCCATGCTTATTTTAGTGATTTAGCATTCTATTTCCTCTAAAATAATACCATATGTTTTTTTAATTTACTTTTCAGTGAATGTCCTTGGATCAACTATTTTCAGTATTACGTTAATTTACAATTCGTTTCCCCTTTAATTAAAAAAGTTATTCATAATATCTTAGCCTGCGCAAATTTAACCTTCAAGTAGCATTTCTTGATTACATCTTGCAAAAGAAATTTAATATTCACTTTTCGAATTAAGTCTAAATTATGGAGAAAATATATTTTCAGACACATATTAAGAAAAATTATATCCTACAGCCTATTCTTTTCCATTCGAATAATTCTTTAATATAGGAGTCAAGACGAGTTGTGTTTAATTAAATGGATTAATTGATTCATTTCCATTTGCTGTATTGAAGATTTCAAATTCGATCTATGCATTAGATTCATCCAAGAGATTTTCGATATCATTATTAAAACTATGAATTTCAGTTGTAACAATTGGAACCATATCCATATTCATCCATCTGTACATTTCATAAACAAAATATGCTGCACTAAGTGAATAAATGATCAAAGAGAATATTCCTCCCAAAATAGTTTTATAACTAAAATTCATTTTGTTGTTTATAGCAGGAGTAAATTTAATTCCAAAAGTATCAATTTTTCGAAGAAAATAAAAACCTTTCTTCATTTAATTATTATTATATTATGTAAATTTAATTTTAATCAATATTCTCAGCTATTTGAATATCTCATTAAATTTAATCAAACCTTAATCTGCAATTAAACTAGTTGATGATGTTAATTGAATTATCAGTAAACCAATTGGCCCTTATGTTGTGTGAACTGATATAACTCTCAGATCTTAAAATTTATTTGATTAATATTAAGCAAGACAAAATGTTTCTTCACAATTTATCAGTATTCACAATAACCTTGATCTTTTTGAGAAAAAATTCAGAAAAAAGTACTCAATTATCATCAAATCAGTTAAATTAAATTAAGATCTTGTGATTATCAAAAAATAAAAGAATTATGTAATCAGACTTAATCAGCGATCATCATAGAATTTAAAAGGACTATTAATTTGATGTAATAAATGAAATAATTACTTTAGATTGTATCATTTAATAAAGATTTAATTTCTGTAAGATGTAATATATTAATTGAGTTTGAGCCTTGAATTAGTTTGGAAATTTTTACAGAAATTAAAAACAATAACCATTATGTAAACTTTCTTTACAAATTGTGTCTCATAGTAAATTTGATTAATCAATTTTAGTTGGTCAAATGTATGCTATTATCCTTGAACTTCGCTAAACATTTGGTTATTTGCAAAGCACTTTATCATTCTAACGCAGTGTTAATTCTACAAAGAAATATAAGAATGGTTGTATGATTCCTTTTGTAATACTTATTTCATTTAGAAATCAAAAAGGAACATGTAAAATAATTTATCAAACTAAAGAATCATCATCAAAAACTAAAATTAACTTAAAAAAATTTAAAATAACCAAAAAATATTGATAAATTTTTCAATCAAAAAACGATATAAGAATAACAAAACATAACTCTTGATGAATACTGCGTTTTTAATTTCATCAAAAGTTAGTTAATATCTAGAGCAAATTTTATTGCATTGTGAAATAAAACCTAAGAAAATTCTACGAATCACAAAAGGATTACATTACCAACTTATACCTTGAATGTAACAAAAAGGATTAAAAATGTAAAGAAGTTAGAGAATTAATTTTGGGGTACTTTTAATTAATAGAAATGTTGAGAAAATGTATGAATTTAGAACTTTGAATAGTTATTTTATTTTTAAAATATATTATATAATAGATACTACCTTGAAATTTATGGTCCAAATTATTTCCATACATTTAGGGTTCATAAACTAAAATATCGCATGATAAACAAATAAATCAGTAGATTAATAATTTCATTTTATACTCTTACTATTAGGGCCTATTGGGTTTTTAATGCTAATCATTTGTTGGTGTTTCAAAATTATTTTTAAATTCTTGTTTATAAATTCAATGTTTTTTTACAATTCTTTAATCACTAATTATAAGCATCTCCAAAGCAAATAAATTATAATTTAACTCTATATTTTGTATTTTTACAAAATATTTCGTGTCGATCTTAATTATAACATAAATCATATCACACTCCTTGAAATTTAACAATTTTGAAATCCCTTTTTACTCAAAGAAAAATTGATTGATCCATTTAGTGAACCTATTAGAGATATTAAAATATTTATACCCAAGATTTGTTGATATTATTTAAAAATGTGATTTATTTTTAAAGATATTAGCATGCAAAAATCAAAAATAAAAATGAAAATTATTTAATAAATAAGGGTAAATGTTGATTCTCTACATATTTCACCTTTTATTCTTACTAAAATTATTAACTCCCAGAATATTTTAGTATGTCGATTAGCCTGTAGGAAATTTCTGTAATTTTTTCTGGTATGTACTTGTGATTAATGTAAAAATTTTGAGTCAATCATTAATGGAATGACGAGTCTTGATGGAGATGGCTACGAATGATGCCGCAAAAAATACCAAAAATACATTAGATCAACTATCATCAAATTTTTATGAAATATTCTTACTATTAAAATAACAAATTGTTGCCCATTGCTCATTTAGGATCTTATGAGACTGTTGAAGATACTACTTCAAGCAGGTTCGAAAATAAGCAATCCGCATCAATAAATGATAATATTATATTTTCTTTTATTAAACACAATCTTACAAAAAGGAGACTCTAAACCACACAGTGTTATTACACTGCCTCTAAGTTAAAAACTATTCTAAGTCAAAATAAAATTAAATCAACAAAAACAGTATGCTTAAATGAAATTTTTGGAAAAGAATTGAATGTTCATAAATTATACAATATCTTTAGCAATTTGGGTATTTTACAATATAAATATTTAACTTGCTTTAGTATTAGGCATATTTTGTATATCAAATTGTCAGAATTTAGAAATTCTTTAATAATAATCTTCGCTGCAAATTATTCAATTGAAAAGTTAGTTGGTCTGAATACCTTATATGTAGAACAGGACTATATTACACTTAAATTTGATGCAGAAAATAACTAGATTTTATTTCCTCGCAGCTAAATTCCTCATATTTTAATTTTGAAAAAAGTTTCCTCCAATTCTGAAATGATGTGGGATATCTTCTCAAAATTATTGTTTTGTTGAAGTAATTTAAATAATAATAGACTGTAAAAGTATTGAACTCACAATTTAAATTTATGTGTTTAATCAAAATTGAAACTCGAAAGCAAACTTTTGAAGTTGTGGCACTTATGCATAACGAAAATGTGGATGGAAGAAACATTTAGATTTCATTCACCAAAGCCAAAATTTGACGCTAGTAAGAAAATATTTTAATTTATTATTATTGATTTAATAATAATAATTGTCGTAGTTAACAATTATATCTAATGACGATCTTAATTATAATAATTAATAAAATAATATAATTATTATAAAAGTTTATTAATTATTATGATGCAAGATCATTTGTAAGGATTACCACAAATAATCCATGACGCATAATTATTTGCTATTAAACCAAATCTTCAAATCTTGTTTTCTTTAAATAATTCCTTATATTTCAATGAATTGCTTAAATTACTTTGACCAAAGCCTAATTCTTTAACAACAATTGATCCTTTAACAGATGTTAATTTATAATCAGATGCTGAAGTATTTGATATTAAAATTCATTAGAGCTTCATTCAGTCAAGCCATCCCTAATACAAACATCTCAATTTAAAAATAAGAAGAATTAGAATTATCGAATTCCTAATTGCCCAAACAGGATGACACAAATCCGATTCAACCGAAAGAATAAAAAAAAAAAATAAAATCACAAAAAAAATTCGAGAAAAAAGGGATGCAATAACCTAAAACGGAAAATAATTGTTCTTCATAGCCACATGAACTTCCAAAAAAGAAGAAAGTATTTCTTTCAATGTTGGATATTAAAGCAGCACAATATAAAAAGTAATTATCAATTTAAACATATTAGATTCAAATCTCAAAATAATGAAGATGAATAAATTCCTCCTACTTCAGTCAATGTTTAAGTATGACCATAGTTTATGATTTTGTTATTGTTTATATTTATTTCACAAATTTATATGCATACATTTAACTTGATAAAATTAAGAAAACTATTCATATGTGTTTGGCGAAGAATTATATAGATATCCTTAATATGAATGATTCATAAAATTCAATTTTTTTTCCCTTTAAATACATTTGGATGAACAAAATTAATTACTTCTATTATTTGGAACATATATATCAATTACATCTAGAAATACAGGTCTAAATATCTTTAGACAGAGGATGACTGTTTAATTGCTATTATTCTTTTTGATTCGATTATTTAAATCTAGATATTAGGGTTTTTTGTTTCCTAACAAAATTTGATTAGTTAATATCAATGTAAGGACTATTTCATAATGGGTATTGATTAAACTATAAATCAACAATATATGGTGTATCTAAATTGTTAAATTGAAAACTTATATATATATTAAGAATAATCCGTGTATCATTAAATATGTTGTTGAATAAATAAATAGAAAATTTTCATGAAATTCCTTTTGATCCTATAATGCATAAAACACAAAGAGTCTATCTATTATTCATTAAGCACGGTAGATGAAGAGAGAATTAATGAGCGGTTAAGAGAGTAATTTATCTCTTAAGTTGGATTTTTTTGATTCTTTCATATTTATTAAATAATTTACTGATTATACACCAAATTTATTGATTCCCTTTTTGAAATATTTCAACTTAAGTTTATATATCATATCAATATCACTATCATTTCTAATTATCATATTTGGATATACATGGGTATTTATAAGATTTTGGAGTTATTTATTCTAATTTATCCATTTTATGATGTAGATTATAAGTTACTAAGAAGTATCATTTCATTTATTCTTTCTATAAGCAGAATACTGAGAAAGTACAACTCATTTTGATTTTGTATTATTTTGATTAATAATTACTCTTTGATAATTTTAAGAAATTTTGATATGTGCTCTTCATAACACCTTTCATCATTAGCCAGGTTAAATTAATTTTACTTTTATAATTTATAGTATTTATGTATAATTACAATAATAATCATATTTCAGGTAATTTAATTACAATTTTCCCTTATGTTTGCTGTATTAATTTATTTATCTTATTCACATTTTAATTTTATTTAAGTTAAATCATATGCTTCATCATAGTTGTATGCATTTTTCTCATTCTATGATTCATCTTAAATTATTAATCGTTCAAATCTAAGACATTCTATAATTTTTGAAACTTCTATTTAATAGGTTTATTAATTTGAGGAAATTAATCATCATTTTCTTCATTATCTTCTAAAGATAAAATGCTATCGACTTTTGATTAAGTACTAAAATATTAATTTCCTATTAATAAGCTGTCCTATTTCTCAGTTACATTGTCTACAGGATTGATTTTCAGATCCCTGGGTGTATTTTGCATCATTTTAATAATATAGCTATACTTATCTTTAGCATCTAAATTTTCATTATTGATTTTGAGATAAATTTACTTTCTCTATATTAGTTCTCCAAGTCTAGAGAATAATCCAACTATTGTCTAAGGAGTAGAGAATTAACAATTTTATAAGTAAGCATTATTTCCTATTAATTAGGACACGTCTGATTTAGGCTTCTTTCTATAAATTATTTATAATTGTGGATTATGCATTAATTGATGAAAAGAATGTTAATTGATCATTTAATTCAATTACTAGTTGCAATATTTATTTGCATTTAACATTAACTTAGCTAAAATTGAAAATGGTATATCTAATTTCCAGATCTATGAAAATGTTAAAGCATACTTTTAAGAGCTTGAACAAACCGACTAAAGTAATGTTTTCTTATTAGACATCAATTTGATTTTCTCTAATTAATAAGTACAAAGGTCTCAGTTATAATTCACATTCTTCATTGTTTGAATGATAACAGATTGCATTTAAAGCTGGGAGTGATTATCTCTGAAATAACATGATAATTGATAATTTATTTTCGTTTTGATATTATTTTATTCATAAAATGTATTTTGCGTGGTTTCTTTATATTGCTTTGATTCTAGTATTCTCATAATTTTTATTTAGGGACTATACTTTTTATCCAGAATAATAGTGAAATACTATATAGACCCTGCTGAGTCGTATAACTTCGCAATTAACTCAATTTGTTTGAGTTTCACTGTATCCATGATTTGCATATTAATGGTACCAATTGATGTATTTGTGACATCTCATCCCAATGATGTAATCTCCACACTTCATCAACCAATCAATAAGTACTTTATAAGGGAGGTATTTATATGTAAGAATGACATCGATCCTTTTAGATCTATATATTGGATTATTATTTATCACTTTTGTAATCCTACCATTTAATTACTTTTATTCAGAAGAAAGAGCATTGAATTACGATAACGATTTTGACTTAGATTTAAGTGAAAAACGTCTATCCTCAAAAATAATTAGATCAGCCAAATAAACTGTATATTTTATAGGGTTTATTTGTGTTTTATTAATTTCTGGACTAGTGTTTAATCCTGAAGTGAATTACAGTACTTCTGAAAAATTAGAATGGGTGAAAACCATGTTTGATGTTGATCATTTAGGGGAATAGGCAATATCATTTTGCATCTCAATCATATTGACATTTGGTTTTTGCTTATGGGTGATTTATGGTTCATATGGATTAACCGCTTTGCCATTTTAATTGATTAAAGGGGCCAGGTCTTTGGAAGAAGAAAAATCATAAGTAGATAATGATTTAGCCAAATTAAGAGAAAAATACCGAGCAATCTAAGAAAAGTATTAAAAGAGTTCTTCCAAAATTTCTAAAGGGGATTAAAGAGTAAAAATAAATTTAATTCAATAGGCATTGACTAATTTAAAAAGAAAAGAAAGGTTCTTAAATCTAAAGAACGAAAAAATTATAGAATTGGAAACTTAGACGAAATCCTTATAGACTATTTTTAAAATAATATCTCCTTTTAGAATAATTATTGGAATGATTTGCTTATGCTTTTCTGTTCTAATATTTAGTTCATTGGCAATTACTACTTATGACAAAGTATTAAACTGATTAAATTTGATAGATTACAAATTCATCATGTGGATTTAAATGTGGGTATTTAATCTAGGAAAAAACCTTTTTGAATCCAATCGATACATTATATGTTTATTCCTCTTATTACTTCCCATTAGATTATTTGTTCTTTTTCATCTTCACTCTTTATATCTTTATTTGCACTTTATATGGGATTATCAAGTGTGGAATCATTTTTTTAAAAGGATTTGAAATCAAAAAAGAATAAACTTAACCTTCCTCTTTGTTTATAGTAGCTGCCATTTTAAACATTAGCATTTTGGTAGTTTGCAATCAATTAATGACACTATGCCCCTAATATGCCACTTTTGGCAATCAACATTATTATGATATTCGAACAAGATAGTAATCATTATGCACCTTAGAAGCTGTGAGTAAAGTAGAAGCAAAATTTATTTGTTAGATGACTAATTTGTCCACATTTTACAATAAGTATAAATAGTATTAATTTAAATAGAATTTCTTTGGGATATCCCATGTTTGCAGTAATATTCTTTTTAGCTAATGCTTCATTTTTAGGTTTATCATCATTGATGATATTTATTTTTATGTGCAAAAAGAAGGCTAGTTAAATAGATGTCAATGAAGATGATGAATTGGATGATGAGAGTAAATCATTAATTAATATATGAATAAGTATAATATAAACATTTTCATTTTTTTCTAATGCTTGTCATATGAAAGAAATCTTATAATTTTTTATTAGCACTTCCATATGTTGATGATAATTGTGATCTGCTAATAGATTAAGGTAATTCCAATTTCTAGTCATTTGATGATTTTGTATTACATTTCGACCTTGCTGAAATTAAATTAGTGCTATTATTAGTATTGTTTAACAATTTTGGGCATTTTGAAGCTGTTCTTAAAATGCCTTTATTCTGCTATATAGGTGTTGACTTTAATTGCAAATTTGTAATTGAATCCCGAGATAACTCTACACTCTTTTTACTGAATAGAACATCAAATTGATGAGGAGGGTTTGCTTTTTGCTAAGTTTGAGATCTATTCAAATTCTTTATCTTCCTATTCATATGATGCAAATGGATAAATATAGGGTCAGATTACTTTTAGTTAGCCTATGATTATGAACAGTTTGGTATTTGAGAATCGATAGTGAAGATAAACCGTTTAATTTCATTTGGTGACTATTCTGTTCTGCAAGTTCTTATTGGTTATATCTTTGGAGTTGGTGGTTAAGTAGTTAATTATTATTAGATTCTCATTTCAGTAATCGGGGATGGTTATTCTTCAAAAGGTTATCCATTCAAAGGTTTTAGTTATTTTATTTTACTTTCAATAACATCTCTTTTCCATTCTTTTGGCTTAAACTCATAACTGTTCATATGCTTCTCCATTAAATCTTATAACTTATACTTTTGTTAAAGGAGTTTAGCTGAACTTTGCTATTCTTATATATTCTTACAGTCAAAGACAGCTTCTTCTATAAAATTTAATAAAAATTTTAATTATCTAGTTGCAGTAGTTAATGCTATTTCATATCCGTCAGTTTTTATCTTTTTCAACAAGCTGTCCAAAGTGTAATTATCAAGTTATGAAACCATGTTTTATAAATCAGTAATAGAGAAGAATTAAGCCAGAATTGGATCCTTAACTATTGCATCAGAAACTGATTTTAATTCTTGTTTGTTCAATACTGTGCCTAAAATTTCTGAGAGACTCTATTTCTGAGTAATGGGGATCAAGGTTTTCCTTTTTGCTGGACGATCTTCGAGGTGATCATAAATAGCATTCAATAATTGATTTGAATTACGAATAACAGGATCCTTAACAACTATTTTAATTTTAAATTGACTTTCCAATTAATCATGAATGGTAGTTAATTTTGAATATAATTTATTGTATGTCCATTTTAAATAAAAACTAATAATTAACAAATTCATACTCTTAATTAAATAATTCTGAGGGACAAGTTTCAATACTTCTTTTATGTTTAAAAGTGAATTAATCATTCTAAATAATACATTTGTTAGCATACTGTACATTCTCATTACAAATTAGGCATTATTCTCCACTAATCGAATTTATTAATTTTTAGAGACTAAAGCTGCCTCTACATTTAATTCTTCAATATTCATATGTTGATCGTCTCTCTCAAACAATATGTCATCCATTGCATAGAATTCCAAGGAATTTAAATCTTCTAAAGTTTGTTTTAATTTTGCTTTTTAATCTAATAAATCTTCATACCTATTTTTTAAAGTCATTTCATTAAATTATGATTTGCGATATACTTAAATCAAATCATCAATAGATTTTTATAAATTATTGTGGTGGAATTTAAAGAAGATTTTCATTCTTGAACTTACACTACTGAATCTAGCTCTATCAATGTATTCCTATTCACTATCAGCAATTTGCATTCTATTCTTTGGTTTCTATAATTAATTTCTTGCATTTTCCAAAATTTCAGGAAGTTCAAAATCTTTAGGATCCTCCATCACAAAAATTAAGATGATTTTATCGAAATCATCCAATTCATCTAAAAATTCTGCACATTCCTCAATCTTATTGAACTTAGTAGATATCTCTAGATCAATATCCTAAATTTATTATTCGGTTAAAATCAATTATTACTATAGGTATTGTAATCTTTCTTCTTATTAGCATAAACTTTCTAAATTCTCCCTAATATATTTTAATTTTCGATTACTTGACAATTTAGTTTTTGTGCTCATAACTTGAAGTATTTTCATATAAGTACTTCATTTACCATTCTTTTTCTTCCTGTAACGCCTGTTTTATCATTGTATTTTACTTTTTTGCTGCATCAAAGGCTTGCTAATTTTGAAACTCCTTTAAATATATCTGAGGTTATTTTTGCGTAAATAATTGCAATTATTCAATGAGCGTATTGTTGTATTTTTAATTTTTTCTTAATGAATGTCCTATTAATTAAATCTGTTGCTATAATGCCTAATTTTATTCTTATTCAGCATCTATTTAATTATTAACAACCACCAAATCATTTTGATGGATCACAGTGAATTTCTATTCTTCTGCATTGATTTAATCGTATTTTTTTAAATTTAACTTCATCAGATCATTTTGATATTTGATATTGGCTAATAATGCTTTTAACTTTTAAATATCAGTTTTTCTATCATATTCCTAACGAATTTATTCTTATTGCATTTCCTCCAATAATTCTGCTTTTCGTTTAACAACGTATTCATTTATGACCTATAAATATATGCTAGTGTCTACCTCTTTCTTCTTATTTCCAAATTACAAATTCAGCAATTCTGCATTAAATGCATTTGGAGTAGTTTCTAAAGACTCCCGTCTGCTGATGTTGTTAGTGTTACTTTTACGGAAAGAATTCATTTTATTTTAATAAATAATTTCAACTTTTTGGATGCTATACAAATTCTAATTCATTGATTCCGAACATCTCTTTAACCCATTATGTTATTTTGTCTTCTTAGTTTTAATACGAGGCCATATTCTTCACCCATATAGAAACTTAAGTAAATGATCTCTTTTGATTAACAACCACTCCACAGACAAATTCATTGTATGTACATTAATTTCCTATATAACTCAAGAGTATGTTTTCCCAAACTCGATCAACATTATTTTTGCATCTAAATACAAATCTTCCTCCATTCTGATTTGCCTTATCTTCCCACATTGGTTAGATTTCTTCTTAAAATAATAAAATTTGGCATCCTTCTGGAATAGTTGATGGCTTAGCTATCCATTAGTAGTACATCCAGAATTACTCTGCTGTTTCGAAATTACCTAAATTTAAATTATTCTAATATCATACACACTTTATAAAGATTGTCATTGTAGTTATCCTTATCTATCTTTGTCTGCGTTCTTTGAGTTGAAACCCAAAATGTGTATTTGTTTTTTAATAACATATTAATTTTAAAAATGAATTCTACACTAATAATTATCTAATCAGCTAAAAAGTATCTATATAAATTTCTTAGTTACAGAATGTGGAATAAATTAACTTTAGACCAATGTCTCAAAAATAAGAAACATTGTAAATCCTAAAATGACACTTCGTTTTTCCCACTAAAGATATTATTCTAAACAAGTATTATTTACCTTAATTGACTCAAACCAGAAAGCTATTGACTTCTAAAAATGGATAGAGATAAAATGAATTTAACTATGAATAGTTTCAATTTATAAATATATATAATACTATTTAATATCTTAATTAAATTGTTTAACGTTGTGGATCAAAATATATATTCTTGATCACGTTTAGACAGCCCTTAGGTAGGATATCAACTAATTCAAATGAAGTGATAATATTTCAATATAGAAATAATGTATACCAATATAATAGTATTTAGAATGCTTTGAAGATTGCATTATATATCTATATAAATAACAAGAAGGTGATTTCAAAAAATTGCTTAGTAAATCACTACATAGAGATTATTATTTAACTTAATAAGATTTAATAAGAAAGGCGATATTAAGTTAAACCATTGAATATTTTATAAATATTCCATTTTTATTGTTTATAATTTATTATATTAATAAATAACAATGATATTATGCGTTGGTGATATTGTGCCTCCCACAACAGAGAAAGCAAAAGTGTTAAGGAGAATAATTTTCTTTATAATTTTCTTACAAATCTGCTTGGCATTAGGAAAACTGTATTATGATATGTGGGCAGGTGTGGCAGAATTCACATCAGCTTTTATTTTATGGTATAATTAAAACTTATAACTAGGTGTGCTTAGGCATAATTGAATTATTGTAATTGTGTGATTTACATATTTTTTTGTCTAATGAACACTTTTTTGATTGTGGTTAATTTTATGACTGATATCTAAAATAAGGTCAACCTTGAATAGTTATCAAACGATGGTAGAAATCAGTTTTTGCTCTAAGCAATTTCTTTGACTTTTTACATTGTTTCGGTGTACTTCACTTTTTAAGCGTATAAGGAATTTAAAGTAAAAATTACCTTAATTTCAGGGAATAGCATATGATGTGTATGCAGCAACAACAAATGATCATGTTCTATCAAAATCGAATATAAGATAACAAATAGAAATGCATAATTTTGAAAATTGACTATAATTATTTTTTTAGTTATAATTTATTACAATAAATTTCATATTCATCAAAAACTACATTACTTTTTAAAAAATAGCTAATTCTCATTATTTTCAGAACCTTAGGATTAATATCTCTTTCTAAATCATATACTATTAACACTTTATTCAAAAAGATGTATAATTACTACCAAATAATGTAAAATGTTTTATTCTTTTGAAAACTCGAGTGTTAAAAGAATGAAAATAGGAAAGAATTAGTTTAACTATTGAAAATAAAACTAATTGCGAATATGGGTTAGTAACAAATTGTTTACATCTTATTTTTTGATAAAGAAAATAATTGAATTAACTTTCTTGTTTTAAAAATAACCATTTTAGAGACAAATGAAATTAATATTTATTTGCTAAAAATAATACTGTGAGATATTCAAATTATTGACTTCTTCAATTAACTCTTGATAAATTCTGTTTATCAATTAATAAATCTAATCAAAAACAAGGTTGCAATACCTTAACCTATAATTCCAACTTTACAAGCATTTTAAATAAAATATTGTATGAAATATAATAATTTTATATTCATTGATTTTACTTTTCATTTTTGGTTTAATTATTTATTTAATAATTTTCAAGGATAAACTTCTTGAAAAATTTTGATCTTGTCACTTTTTCGTAAGCATAATCCGTAAATAATATCATTAAAAATTAATTGATGTTTATCATAAAAACTAGTGGAATGCTTAAATTTTTTTAAAAGCCGTAAACATGTTTTCCCCTCAATAAAAAATAACAACCTAATTATACAACCTGAATTTACCATATATAAATAAATAAATAAATGTATAGGCGAAAAAAAATCCATAACGTTGAAGTTTAGGTACTCGCTTATGCTCATATAGGATATACTCTATTTGCCTAAAAATATATTAAAGTTTACAATAACAGCCAATTTCCTAGATGTAAATATGCAAGGATTACCAATTGCCATTATGTCGGATGAAATCCATCCAATACTAATAGATTAGGATCAAGTATTATGAAACTTTAATAAGTTGCCATTACCAAAAATATAATAGGATTGATTCCTTAGAACAATAGAGTCACAATCTATGGATACCTATCTTAAATTCTCAAAACATTGTAATTTTTGAAATCAAATATAACAAAAGGTATTAAGAATGTGAACATAGCCCAATTTGAAAAGTTTGTTAAGTACTTTACCTGATTCCATAATGTTTCTACTATGATCCCGGAATAAAATGTCAATACACATTGATACATAAACCAGGAATGAATAATCAACTAGCTCAAATGACTTATTGTTACTATAAATTTAATCATTAAAATTTTATTGAATAAATTTGTTATTCAGGATGAATTTGTTTAAAAAATAAATTTTGATGCTTCTTAAACTAAAAATTTATAATTCTCATTTTATTAGATTCTAGATCTATACTTGACATTCAAAAATCGTTACAAATTTGATTGTTTCATGCTGAATAATTTTTGATAATTAAATATTAAATTTATAACTATTGCTTCAGAATGTTTAGATTTTATATGAATATTTTTGATATTAGGATTACAAAATGACCTTAGTCGAATTTTAGACGATTAATACTTTGTTTTTATAAAGTATTTTTTTGAGTTAATTATATATATTTTATATTTTTTATTATTTAAGAAGAATGGTTGTCGTTATTACAACTAGAGAATAACATAAATTAATTACGTAATTTTTTAGTTCAATAAATATCTCCTATTTCTCAGTATAATATGAAAATTATTAAAAAAAGTTAATTATTAACATTTATGTTTATCAGAAATAAGCAATATCCTTAATATTTTGATATTCAAAATTCATTGTTATCTACTGATACAGAATTTTGGGTTACAAACGTAAGTTTTTCATCGATGTCTACTGCTTGTTTGACAATTAAGCGATTGGAAATTACGAAAGAAAAAACTATTTCAATTGGGAAGTAACATATTAAATATTCTAAAAACGTACCATTGTTGTTATAATTAGAAATTCATTTTGTTCTCTAATGCTTTTTTAACAATTCTAAGGAATTCGAACTAAGAAATTATAGGAGTATCATTGGAGAAATAAGAAAACAAAATCGAGCTTTATGGACAAATATAAAATTGGATAAGTGTATTGATGAAAGAATGCATCTCATTAGACTTTACATGCAATTATTAAATCTTAAAACTAATTGGTAGAGGGTCAACAGCAAATGTAATAATAATATTTAGTTTTAGGTTTATTAAGTTCGATCTAAAATAGATGATATCAATTACGCAATAAAAGTATTTGATAAAGCTTAACTTGAAACAGATAATTAGGTAAAACAATCTTTATTGTTTGAAATATAATATTTAAAACTATTCAATCATCCTAATATTGTCAAATATTTAGGAGTATTTGAGTCAAAATCATAAATTATTTTAATTTAGGAGCTATTATTAGGAGGTGATTTGGATAGTAATATATAAGAAAGAAAACTTGATGAAGATTAAATTAAAATAATAATGAAATCTATTTTAGGAGGACTTGATTATATGCATAGTTTTGGAATATTTCACAGAGACATTAAAAAATGCAATATAATGTTAAGATAATAAAATAATTATGAATCTCTTTGTCTAATTGACTTTGGCTTGGCTGAAAAAGCAAATAGTGAAAATAATTATTTATTCAGATATTGTGGTACTCCTGGTTGTGTCGCCCCTGAAATATTAAGAAAATAATAATACGGACTGAAAGTAGACATATATAGTGTGGGTATATTAGGCTATTAATTGATGTTTGGTAAAGATCCCTTTAAATCAAATACAACAAAAGAAATTATTGTCAAAAATTTCCTAGGACATATTGACTTTTCTGATACTTCATCTATATCAAAAAGTGGGATTTATTTCTTAAAAGGGTTGATCGAGATAGACCCTTAAATTCGATTTTCAGCAGCACAAGCTTTAAAACATCCCTTTTTATAACCAGAGATTAATAAAATACTTGTAAATGGGAATAGATTTAATGTCCATATTAGAAAGGAGCCATTAAAATTAAAGCCTTTGTTATTTCATAATAGTAGAAATCAGTCACCTAATAACGTTTCCAAAACTTCACCTAGTAAGTTTCACTTAAAAACTGATATGAGTCCTAAATCAGACCGAGAGAAATCCAATATTGAT
This sequence comes from Paramecium tetraurelia, assembly GCF_000165425.1. Taxonomy (NCBI): domain Eukaryota; phylum Ciliophora; class Oligohymenophorea; order Peniculida; family Parameciidae; genus Paramecium; species Paramecium tetraurelia. Next base: position 437,867 of record NW_001799388.1, on the reverse strand, counting down.
AGCTCAAGGTTAATATCAAAATCTTTTTTCTAAAGAAATTATAAAAAAATGAATACAAAATGATTTTCTGCATTTTGATCAAATTTTATTAAAATTTTCAGCCTAATTTTTAATTTTTATAATTTCTAGAGCCCAATTATATTTTTGATTATATAATGAAATTCATAAGACAATGTGTAGAAATAGTATTTCAAACCAAAGAAAATAACTATAGGATCTATCGTATAGTGGTTAGTACCTGAGGCTTTAACCCTCAAGACCTTGGTTCGAATCCAAGTAGGTCCTACTTTTTATTTTTATTCTCAAATTAAATGAAATTTATTTATTAAATTCTTATTATATAAATAAAGCAAAATCAAAAGTTTTTCTTATGTGAACTAATAGTTTTAAGAACATGCAAGATGTAAAATAAATTAATAAATTCTTCATTTTTCTAATGCTTTAACTATCTTTTTGAGAACATCTTTATTTTATACAGTTTTTAAATCTCTAAATTAAGATAAATATTAAAATATCTTGATAATGATGATTTTATTAATTTGAAATTATTTTTTTTCTAACGAAATCTATTTATATGATGTTATAACTAAATTAGTAGGGTTGAATTGCGATAAACGATTATCCATTCTTATTTTTCTATGTTATCTCAAACTTTTTTCAACTATAAAAACTAAATACATTTTTTAATTTTTAAATTAATGTCTGTCCTCGATCATAATGAAGACCTTTGTTCAAGTCCTCGTGTAGCAAATTCATTAGTCTTAATAAGCAAAAGAAATCTACAGAATGAGGATGATGAATTCTTGACAAATTTTAAAACTAAGCAATCTCAATTTCATATGCTTGAAAAAATAAAGATTTCCAACGATCCAAGTGAGTAGAGTATCCTCTCATAAGATGATTCTGATGAGTTTGAAAACAAATAAGGCTTTAAAAACCGGATTTGGAAAGAAAGAGCACTCAACATAATAGTTCTTGTAGCCAGGTTTGTTACGTACTTATTAACTAATTCTGATAAATTTAAACTCAGATATCTAGATCATAGACAATTCAAAGTAATTGGGGATTAAGCAGCTGATTTTAATTTCTATTTAACCCACAAACTAATAAGAGCCAGAGAAAAAGGAGGATCATGGGTTATTATTAAATATTATAATAGCAATTATTCCAAACAAAACTAAAAGTATATATGAGTTTCTTGAGCGTATTCTCTTCTGTTATTAAGCCAATAAAACCAGATAATGTACTAAAATTATAATGGGATGTTGTAGTATTTTTAATTCTGTTGATCAACATATTTTACATACCACTTAAGATCTCTTTTGATATAACGGTGGTGGATGGTGTTGATATATTCCTTGACACTTTGCCTTAGTATGTGTTTTTGTTTGAAATTTTGTTGAACTTTAATGTTGCCTATTATTCCAGAGGAGTGCTTGTTTTGAATCGAGGATAAATATTTAAGCATTACCTAAAAGGAAAATTTATTTTGGACTTCATAGTGATAATCCCCTTTATGATTGGTAGATAAAATATTCCATACATAGAATTTGTGCTATTATTTAGAGTATCAAGAGTAAATGTATTTCATTATTGTTTAGGTTATGCATATTTTTGAAAATATCGTTGAAACACTTAATCTAAGAGTTAATTTTGCCTCGACAGTTGATATTATTTCTCTAATGTCGACATTTTTGTTTGCATCTCATGTCATAGCTTGCTTTTGGCATTTTATTGCAATTTAAGAAATGGAATTTGAAAATAATACTTGGATACAGAGGGCATAATTATAAGACGATAATTGGTAAACAAGATATATCACAAGTTTCTATTGGGCTTGTATAACAACTTTAACAATAGGATATGGAGACATAATTCCAGTAATTATTTTTCATAATTTTGAGGTAACCTAATATGAAAAGGTTTTTGTAATTTTAGTTACATTATTGAGTTCAATAATTTTTGGTTACACTATTTCTAGTATAGGAGCTATTTTTGCTTAAATGAGCGAAAATAAAAACTATCTTAGAGATAGAATGACAATGATAGATTCATTCCTAAAAAAACGAGGTTTAAACAAAGATTTATAGGTCAAAGTGAAGAAGTTTTTTGAGTATTATCTCAAATAGGAAAGAGATATGGAATCAGAATGCGAAAAGTTAATGATTCATCTATCAGGAAATCTCAATAAAGAGGTTAAAATAGACTTTTATAAGAACATTTTATTGAATTCAAAATTAATCAGATAAAACTTTTCTTAATAATTTATCGAAAAGTTATGCATTTTGGTCAAGGAGTAAACCTTTGTACCAGAAGAGATCATCTCTATTGAAGGGTAATATATTCATCATTAGTAGATAAAAAGTCGATCGAATATACTTTATTTTAAAAGGCGAAGTTGAAGCTTATATTAGCAACAATAAAATTATTAAAATATATCAGCGAAATTAAGCTATCGATGAAAAGTCATTTATTTCTTAACATCCTGCTTTATTTTCAACAAGAGCGGTTAAATTTTATAAATTGGCTTACATTACATATGATGATCTTTTGGATCTATTAAAATATAATCAAAGAGACAGAGAACATTTCTATTATGTAAAACATTAGATTGAATTCAATGGGAGGGTTAAATTAGGAGGATGTGAATTATGTCGATAAAATCATACTTTTATTCGATGTCCTTTTGTATTTTATACTCCTAATTACCTGAGATTATTTAAAAAGAACGATCATGGCGAAAAATAACAAAGAAGATCTATAGGTAGAATAAGAAAGAATGACAAAATTCATAATGTAATGTAAATTAATTATTAATAAATAGAACACTTTTGGACAATTGAGAAATTTCTAGGCTTCAGCATTCAATTTCTGTGCTTAAAAAGGTTATTTGAATGAATTGGGACCTAATTCTGAATTCATTGTCTCTAATAAGTTCCAAATGCAATAAGATTCAGAATAGGAAGGAAGCGACTCAAACTCTTTATTGGAATCAGACAAAAGGATTCGTTCACAGAATTTATTGTTAATTAAAAGGGAATCAAAACGGAAAGAATCGGATCTATAGAATAATAACGAGGACAAATCAAATAAGTCAAAAAAAAGGCAAACTAGAACTTCTCTCCAAAAAAACGCTTAATACAAAACTTGTGGAACGCAAGAAAGAGATTCCAATCCAATCGATAGAAAAATTAAATAAAGTGTTAAAAGAGGAACCGTGATAATAAATTAAATCAAAATGGATTAAGGTGAAATCATTGAGGAAGAATTCAACATTCTATAACCAACTCCATAATAGCAAGTATAATAATAAATAACTTAACAGCAATAATAATAGCAAATGTAATAATAATCAATTTAACTATAATCCTATTCTTCATACTAAACAAAATCTTATGATGTAGATTAAGTATTGTTAATAGAAATAGAAATTGCTTAATTAATGATTGCCAAAGAATTTCAAATAGATGCATAAACAGATATGGAATTTTATGATACAGGATTTAATTTAGAATCAGTTGTGGCCAAATTGAAGAAGATAAAGAAAATACCAATAAAATTAAAAAAAAGAAAAATTAAGAAGGTAGCTTCTTAGTCTATTCGGCATATTAGTCAAACAAGATCTTGAATATAACTTAAAATATAATCTAACAATAGTTAAACAATATTATTAGTTTTATAAATCACATTGATTTTAATTCCCTTTTAAAAGAGATGTCAGAAAATAAATCTGTGTTTTGTGATATATGATCAATTTTTATCTTTTTCTTGCTTTGAACATCTTCTACTTAGAGATCAATTTCTTATGCTTAGAAGATATCAATGGGTTTACAAGGACAATCAATACATTCTTTAGTATTCTGATATAATTCTGACATACAACTATAGTGATACCATAATTCGCAATTTTCACATTAATAATATGCCCCATGTTTATTGCAAATTTTACAAATTTTCGATTTAAAAATTTCTAACATTTTATCGATACTTAAATGATTAAATTTCGCTTTGGTAAAGCATTCCATGTGATAGAAATATTGATTATCATTAATTATCTTACTTGTTTATTGTTTTAAATTATTTGTATTTTAACATAGAAAGCAAGTCTAATCAAAAGGTTGTTTCAATGTTATTTAGGGTATCAACTATTCCATTTTACTATCTTCTTAGGACACTTGAGTTTTTAAGGTTTTAGCATTTTCTATTTAAGTATTTAGATTCTAATTTTATTTTTCAACTTTTCCCTTTATTCTAATCTAAATCGATTGCTAATTAGGCTTTGTTTATTTATGCTGTTGATTAATTTCTTTCTATAAAGGAAATTCTTCTAAAATGTCGATCGCGGCTTATTTAATAATTTGTTCTAATCGCAAGAGTTGCTGATTATTTTGGTCTAAATTGATTGATACTTCAAATAGACCTAATAAACGTTAATAGAATAATTACAATTTAGGAATACTTTAGAGAGTTCTTGGAATTACTTTTGTATTTGGTCGACTAAATTCATAATAAAAATTATTATTTATTTTAAGTGATCACTCAAATTTTAGGCTTAAATTCTATGAGTTTATAAAGTTGATTTCTTCAAAAATTAGTATAGAATGTAGTGACATTTATAATAATACACTATTAAAATTAAAAATTCAGATGAGTATTGTAGTATTTTAATATTTTGGTCTGACAGAGTATTTAGATCGTCCAAATCAATTTTAGGTGAAAGGAAACAATAACAATACATTTAGATTAAAATGATGTTGATTTGTTAAGCAGTATGGATCGGGACCTTATTCTGAAAAGATTAAATAACTAGAAGAAGTAATAAACTGTGTGATAACTATTATTAAATTAGAAGGAATAAAAGAAAGTGAGATAGGATTATTGTATTTTTAGTATTTTGTATCAGATTAGATGCAGTATACATTTGAATGTGAAATTAACAAGTGTGCTTTAACATTGTGTTAAGATGCACAAAAATTTTTAATCAAGTCTACTTCAGTAATAATGCTGACAGTTTAAGATAAGCCTGATATTACAAATATTGACAAAGGGGGATGAAAATATTAATAAAAGAATTTAACAGAAGTTGTTAAATGCTTTTGTAGAATCCTGTTTTAGAAGGACTATGAAGGCTTTTATCATATTATTTGATGAAATCAATGCCATAGGAGGAGTTCGGCATAATAAGGGAAATTATAATAATGGTTAAATAATTATGCTAAAGTTAGATGAATAATTAGATTTTTTATTGCAGAGATGATATAAAAGTATCGATGGCAACACATAGACTTAATACTTTTGGATCTAGGATTCTTAAGAGCTAGGAGATTAGATAGAAAAGTGTATTTTTCCCAGGTATAGAAGATCAATCCGGCACATTTAAAATCCAAGCAAGAACTATGAGCATGGAAAATAATTTTGGATATGAATTATTAGCAAGGTTAATTTGAAAATTAAGTGATAATTATTATGTCCAAATTAAACAGAAGTCAATATCAGAAGTAGGAATATTGGCTATAGAGCAAGAAGAAAGACTATTAGCGAAAGGACTTATAAGAAGCTATATTAAAGGTTATTAAAAGTTCTCAACAACTCAGTAATATATGCTTACAATTGATTATTATATTTGCAAATAATTATAAATAATGAAATAATTTACCCTAATCTACTATGTGGTGCCACAGGACAATGATGATGTTGAAATTCCTAATGCATTCGGGTAATTGAATATATTAATTACAAGAATAGGTAAACAAGTTGATCAAATCACCCTCAAAGATATTAAGACTAGCTTCCCACTTTAAGGAGAATATATCTTTAGATTTAGATACAAAACAAGTCACAATACAGTCTGGCTTGATTTACCTACAGACACAGCCTAGATTCCATTATTCAATAGTCGCATCTTAATTAAAGCAACCAGAATTAGTTGGGACATCAAAAATAATTAGAATTAATCCACATCATCCTCACAATAACTTAATGCTAGTCCTCAATAGTAGAATCAAAATCAGCCAGTTATTTCATAAGCTTTTGCATAATTTTAACAGCCGCAACAGAGTCAATAACAACCATAATAGTAATAATAATCGTCCCAAAACTAAAATTTAATTGATTTTTGAATATTGATTGTTGTGTTATTTAATATAATATATATGTATTGCTGTTTCAAGTCCAATATCTTTAACTTGGTTCTCTTGGGAATTTCATTTCTTCGATGCAGACGATAACATCATCATAAATTGAGTTATTAATGAATGGTAAATTTTACAATGCAGGTCCTTGTCTCACTCTTGCATATTTGTCATAAACTGAACCATGACAAATGCAGACCCAACCCTATAATATTGAGGGATGATATTTACATTATAAGCACCTAAATATGGGATTGGAATGCATCCTAAATGAGTACACAATGCACTAACAACCAAGACTTTAGTGTTTCCACAATTAGTAAGAACAACTTCAGAACTAACAATTAAATTTAAGAATTCACCTTGGATCTAAAATTGTTTCTTTTGGTAAATTATCCTCATCCTTAATTTCTTATTAAGTCAATCTTCTAATGAATACTGGTGTACCATTCCATACGATTTACATGACTTCACCTGGTGGTAAATCTCCGATGCTATGCACTAAATGTTAATTATTACTCCATCTCAAGGTATGTGTCTCTGTCATATCTCTTCCAACCATCTAATCTGCCAATAATTCCAACTGCAAACAATCTTGCAAAGGAGAGTAATCCACCATAATAGACAGCATTCAATGCATAAATTTATGTTCTTTTAATTTCAGTCTCGTGTTCATTATGAACTCTAAATTAAATATCGAAACAATATGTACCTATTCTCATCAAACCAATTATCCATTTGAACTTTGAAATCAATATGATCTCCGAAATTTCCTGGTCTTGCAGATGTAGTGAAGAATTGTGGTGCTTCAGATACTTGTACTCCCTTGTACAACTTCTAATTGACTCTACTATTATATTCTGAAACAAGACCAAAGTGAGCTCTGCCTATAAATGATCTTCGGAATGCTCCACTAATCATTTTAAATCTTTTTTTATATAATTTATTAATAAATAGTTATTATTCTCATATTTTCATCTCTCATATTGATTGTCTGATTGTCATCCAAATATTCTGTTCTAGTGCAGCCTGTAGAGTTTTGTATATTTTGCTTCACAATAATAGTTTGAAAATAATTGTTATTTAATTATCTATAACTTAAATTAAAGTATTCAAGGAAATGAACTTTGTATTAATAACTAAAAATTCCATTCTTCAGTAGATTTATTGTCTAATTTAATAAATAAACCTAGAGTGCTACTTTAAATACTAAATAAAATTAAAGACAAATTCTCTGTTCTCTATTACTGATATCAATTTTCATAACACTTTTTAACTATTAAAATTACCCGGACATTATTTTAGATGATTAAAAGCCTTGAAAATTTAATACTATATTTAATTTCAAACTAATTATTGATTTTGGTGAAAATCTATTACAATGAGTTCACTAAACTGATGCATCTACTTACTGATTCTTTTTATTATCCATTTCATAAGTTCTCATCAGTAGTTTCTCTATAAATTATAGGCTAATCTTCCATTATAATTGTAGAGATTTCATCTCTGTTGATACTATTGAACTTCTTCTGAATTGGATACCTTATCTACTTAAGGTTAAACCTTCTCAAATTTAACTTAAGATGATGCTCTCAAAGAGTTTTCTTGCAAAACTTTGCTGTTGGCTTTTAGTACATTCACCAAAATAATGATATGATTAAGACTTAATGTCAAATTTTAAGACAAGATTGGTCAAATTTCTAAACGATATATCAATTGTTGTTCGACAATAGAAATTGCTTAAATTCTATTGAATGAATACTTGTGATAAATTGATTCAAATTTTTTCAGAATACTTCGTTATCACATTGAGTGAAGCCATATATTATTCAATTTACTTAATCTTAAAACTCATATCTTCTTTTGAATTTTTACTTATTTTTTAGTTTATTTTCTTTATGAATTAGAATAATATTTAACAATTATCAACTTAGTTTTGATATATAATGATTCGTTTTAATCATACCCACTTTAAGTTTAACCTATAAGGTTAGTGACATTTTTACATTTTTCTGTTGTTGTATTCACTTAATTCTAAGCTTATTTGTAACGATTTAAAGTATATAATTTAAAATAACATTTCTCAAGTTAACTTATTAAATAATTGGAATGGTAATTGAAAATTGTGATATTCGTTTGATAGATTCAAGAGCCCTAAATTAATCCTTAGTTGGGACCAATAATAGCAAAGCAATTGCAAAATATTATGAAATAACCAATTGATGGTAAATTGTAAAAACATTGCATTAGGAGTTCATGTGATATTCAATGAATAAGATGTTTTTGATATTTAAGCAGATATCGAAGGTCCAGGTATTAAAAATTGAAAATACTTTAGTTGATACTCCATTTTAAGGAGGAGTTTTTAGATGCAAATTAATTTTACCACCCCAATTCCCATAAATTGCTCCTAAAGGTAATAATAAATCTAAGTTAGGCTTATTCAATACCAAAATATTTCATCCAAATGTCTCAGAAAAGGGAGAAATCTGCGTAAATACACTAAAGAAAGATTGGAATCCTCTTCAATGGTCGTTAAAGAATATTTTTGAAGTGATTAAATGTCTATTGATTGTTCCATTCCCTGAGAGCTCACTAAATGAAGAAGCAGGCAAACTCTTCATGGAAAACTATGATGAATATTTTAAAAGAGCAAAATTACTTACAGGCATTTATGCTATAAAATAAGATGGAAATGTCTTAAAAGGAAATAATTAAGTATATAGCTAACAATATATAAGAATGTGAATGATGATGCTGAAAAGAAAAACAAATTGACACAAATTCAACAGAAAAAGGAAAACGATTAAAAGAAATGGCTGAAAAGAATTTGATTACTATTAATTATTTAAAATAAAAAGTCATTTAGATAGTGTATTCTATTTATATTTAATAATGCATATGAAATCATAATTCTTAAGAGTTAAGCATTCTTAAAGTTCTTGTTGAAGAAATTAATTAACTGTATCTTTCAATTTGACTTAAATTATGAGTTGAAATCAAAGTTTCTTCAGCATCTGGAGTAATCTCTTCAAAACATAATTATAATTCATTGATTAATTAGTGAGAAGTGGGTCTATCTTTTCTATTAAAAGACAAACACTTAGCAATTATCTCGATAAATTATTCATTAACATTGTATTTACTTAATTAATTCTTAATTTTTTCTTTGGTGAAATTGTTTTGGTACTCTTCCTTAGAAAAATTTTGAGTAGTCATTCTTATTGGGTATTCACCCTTGTTGGCAATTTAAAACACTAAGAATATAAATTGCTATATACTTATCATTCCGACCTGCCAAATATCTGCACTCGAATCATAATCAGTGGTACCAGCTTCTGGAGGATCATAAGATGGAGTAGCTCCCAATACTGATTTTGGTGTAAGTTCATTTAATTTACTGATTTAATCTTGTTTGTTTTCTTATAATCAATATCAATTTTACCCGTATCTTTCTATTAAGTGATTGATTGCGTCAACCATTATGATAATCTAGATCTATCAAAGTCTGCTATTAAAAGTCTTGCTCTTTCCAAATTCTCATGGGATAGAAATAAATTTCCTGGTTTCAGATCTCTATGAATTATTTAATGTTAATGGAGGTATTTAAGAGCTAGAGTAATATAATGATATAATTAATTACCCACTACTAGTTACCAACATATTTGAATGCAATGTCTCTCTTCATCAATGTAATCAAGCATATTAGAAAGCACTTAAGGATATCTTTCCATAAAGATATAAAGTTATTTTTGAATTCTAAAATACGCATAACAAGCGACTAAGGGCTCATACTTTTTGAAATTTTCCATTATTTCTAATTCTCTTTAAGAAGAGGTCAAAATGTATTCTGAATTAGTGTCATTTAAATCCAATTTTACTGATTTAAGAACTGTTCGCTAACTGATATTGGGAATTGTTTTCATAAATTCTGGAGTATCAAATTCGTAGACATATGAATTTGATGCTGCTGAAGCAAGAGTGTCAACATTTGTGAATTCGAATATCCTATCCAACAACTCAACATAAGGCATATTTTCACTTGGGCCGAGATATACTTGGTTTAGTTATAGGAAATAATTAGTTGAGTTCTCGAAGTTTATTTCAAGGAAATCCCCAAATAATTTAATCACTAATCATAAATTTCAACTCTTACTCAATTTTTTATAACTATCAAAACTTTCCTATTCGCTTACTTCTCTATCAAAGCAAAAGTCCTATAAGGATAGACATATATGGTTTTCCAATATTATAACACTTCTCTCCTATACTATAAATGGAAATCCTCTATATGCTAATTCCTGCAATGCTAGAAATTAGTAATTTACTTACTAATGCTGACTATGGCAGCAAGATACATTTTTTGCTCTTCATTCAAGTCATTAATATTATTCTCCAAAGAAAATCTTTCTACATCTTATGCCACAATTGTTTATGAGTCGAAATAGATGTCAAACACAGGCAAGATATTGTAAAGTTTAATTCTTCTCAAAGCCTGAAATCTAGGGTTATTTATGGTTCCCAATTTATATTTACGAGCGCAATACTCTAATTCATTATTAATTCTTATGCAAGAAAATTCCTACATAGATGCCTATTTATTACGTCATATTCTTCACAAGAGTACCTCATTTTAAACCCTGTGTAGGTTTCTTCAAGTGTTTCAAGATTATTTTGAGCAAACTACTAATTCATGATAATAATTATTAGGTTCTCAAATAGAATAAATGAGATTTAAAATAAGAAAATTATATCATTTTTAATATCCTATGGAAAATGTGAAAAATATATATGCAAAATAAATATCTAATCTTCATCAAACAAAATTGCCATGCTAAGCTTCCTGTATTAGCAAAACAATAATGGAACTTATAGTATTATATAAGTTTAATAAAGAAGGATAGTTGTTTATCACGAATTTTCCATTCTCTTGGACTTCTGCTATCATCAAAAGGCTAATAAATATTATTAAGATGCAAATTTATAGATTATTATGTTTTTATTGTTATATTTTTTTAACAATTAAAAATAACAAATAAATTCAAATCAATAGGCTGCTCTATAAATATTAGAAAGTATTTTAGAAATGGATTGTATATCTTGACTAACATTTTTTGAGTTTTTTAAATATTCTCAGAGGAATTTAGTCTTTTATGCCATGAAAACAATATTGTATATTAAGAATAAGATGTATACTCAGTACCACTTACTATAAAACAAAATTAATTATCAAAGCTAGCCTACGATGATATCTGATGCAATCTCTATAAGGTCATCTTGCTTTACGTTTGGATAAAAATTCAAAATCATTTCAATTAGAGTAGCGAAGTCATATTCTTTTTTAATATTCATTTATCTTGCAAAAGACTTTAAAAATGCAGGCAGATTTAATTTATAAAATTCCTTTTCGTATTTCTTTATTTCTTTCTCAATAACGTTCCAATCTATTATTTTTATTTCAGTGTAGCACTCATTTTTATTCTAATTTTTAGGAAATGAAAGAGGTTTCTTATAAAGCAATTCTTTATACTTCTAATAATTGCTTGTTGGTATTCTTCTGAAAAAGAGTGATGGCTTATTTTAACTTTGCCTATCAGTGTAGCATCCTTAACGAGGAGTATGCATTTTAGTCTAAATTGGAGAAATCGCTGACTTATCATCCATTATATTTAATGAGAGTCTGTGATTCAAAACCATATTACATATAATTTATCTTCCACCTAAATTTCGTTAATCAGGTATAAACATTTAATTTATTTTTTACATAAATTACTAAATATCAAGTTCTAGAGTTTCCTTTACTTTTTATCTCTTCCCAGCATCTTCTAAGAAAAGAATCTAAGTCAAGAGGCATCTTTCCTTTAAGATTTATTAATCCCAATTTAACATGTTCATCAATAGAATATGAAAAACAAGATGAATCCTTTTTTAATTCTAAACATAATAAAAAAATGATATGGAACTTTACAATAGTCTTTAACAACATTTATATGTTTCATAATAGCAGAGAAACTTATATTTTCCAAAAGATTAATAATTAACCCATGGAAGATCGAAATTGATTGATTTTTTTCAAGATAATATGTTTTGATTTTAACAGAATGGAGCTAAATTAATACGAATTATATTTTAATATAATTCACTCTTAAATTTATATCTAAATTGGAAAGAGTATGATTTTTTTAACCAAAAGTTAGAAATTTAGGTTAGTGTTTAGAAAAGTAGTTCTAAAAGTAGTTTATAATTTTTTATTGTTTCAAATTATAAATTATAAGCATTTGCTTGGGTGTTTTATCATTTAATCATAAATTCTCTTTTGAAATTAAAATCAAATAAATATAAAATACAAAAGACCTACTAATCTCAGAATTAGAGGATTTTGTAAATGTAAAATAATCAACTAGAAAAGTTGAAATAATTAAAAATGTTTATTATATATATAATATTGGAGAATTGGAGATGGTTTAAACTTTCGGCTCTACACTTATTTTCTTAGCCATAGTCAAAAAGATTCTAAACAGATTAAACAATGTAATAAATATATATTTGCTCTCAAATTTTTTAACAAGTATTATCTCATATTTAATATTTTGAACTAATGAATCGGACATTTAATAACTATAATGATGCTTATTTAAACAACCGATAAGTTTGATCAAAAGGGATTAATAACCTGGTGCTTAAATGAAAGTATTTTGGATAAACATTAATTTTTTTGTGGGGTATTTATATTGTTTTTATAAGCCCCATCTTCTGTATTGGTTAAAAACTTATAATATTCTTCTAAGAGAGTTTGCCTATCCATTTTAATTTGTCTAACTGGATCATGTGATTTCGAGACTCTTTACTTATAACCTTCAATCATTTTATTTTTTTCGACAATTCTCACATTATTAAGAATGAAATCTATAAATTTTGGTCCTTTAGTTTCGCTATTTAGTCTTTATAAAAGACCATCTGGATTCGATAACTTCTCATATTTTTAAAAATAAAATCTTCTTTGCATTCTTAGATATTCTTATTATTAAATCAATTAATGCATTTTGGTGATAAATTCCAAGACTTTTTATTAAATTATCAGAACTTAATTACAATATGATAGGAAAAAAAAATGATAAAAAATAATCTTATCTCATTTTGGAAATAAATATAATAATATTTTTATATGAAAACTAAAATGAAGAAAATTTTTCCACAGAATACTTAAAACTATTACTCTGTACAACAATTAGAGCATGACAATGGATCTTTGTATAAGATGCACTAATCCACAATTTCGAAACCTCCACTTTCAATAGTTCCAAGTGAAGCTAATTAGAGCTACTATTAAATAATAGAAAAAAATAAATTGCTGTATCTTGATTACTATAGCCAATATAATGAAATGAAATTCATGGAAAATATGGCAAGTTTATATGATATTTAATTTAAGATCTAAAGCCTAAAGCTGAAAAGTTATCTTTATTAGAAAATTTTCTCAATATGTTTGAAGACATGATTTCTTGTTTAATCGTCATTTAAAACACTCTACTTCTTATCGAGTTTGAAGCCCCTGATTTTCCATAAGTTTATGGTTACAAGCCAAATACATTGGCTGATATTTTGAATAAAGATATTAAAGTAAGCTTATCATTAGCCTAATAAAGACTTTGGAGGGTTTGCATTTAGAATTGGAATATCAATCTTCCCTTAGATTTCTGGAGACTGTGTTGGAGGCCTTGCAATTTAATCCTGAATAAGCAAATAAAATACATCAGCTTGATGTCAAAGCTTGGTCATCAAAATGCTTTAATTATCTCAATAACTACATAGGCAATTCACAAAAATCTAATACATCATAATCAACCCTACTTTGTCCTTGTTTTAAATGACTTATATATTAATTTTATTATGTAATTAACCAAAAATCCAAATCAAAACCATCTTCAATATCACACCAGATCCAATTCCTTAAATAAATCATGTTCATCAAAATAGCCTTCTGCAAATTTACCAATATTACTTCGACAATAAACAACATTTGCTAATCATAAAATTAACAATGAAAATGAGTCTAGTGTTGCAAACTAAAACACAGAAATTTTAGGCGATTTTCTATTGCCATCACATAATTACACAAAATAATAGAATATGATTTTGGCAGATGAATTAACAGAGAAAGTGTCATCGTTACGCAATAATACAAATTTAAATGTTGTTAAACAAATGGTTAGAAAAAGAGTAAAAACATATCATAGTGATTTAGAAAACTCTGTGAATTCAACTTAAAGATTGATTACAGATCCTGGAATAGTTGCTCCAAAGAAATCTAATAATAATCAATATTTAATTGACAGAGAACAAGTTTCTGAGGATGGGGTTAAATTTCCTTTTAGACTATTTATGATGAATAAGAGGAGGTAGAATTTGATATCTTAATTGCTTACAAACACAAACATTAACAATATTGGGCATGATAGTTAAAATGAACTTGAAAAAAAAGACTTAGCAGAAAGGCTGATGGCTTAAATCAAAACCACATAGGAACAGAAATCTAAGAAGGCTTTGACCTCCAAGAGTTATATGAATAATGCATTCTATTCTTTATTGGCATTAAAAAAACATTCACAAGAAGCTGTTAAATTAAAATATAGATAAAATTTGCCAAAAGATTCGAGATTTTATTTAATATGATCTATATATCTATTTGAACTAATACTAAATTATATATGAATAATTTTTATTATAATTTAGATTTGATACTGATTTCTTCTTATTATGGATTAACAGTTTTTCTTTTCATATTCATTATCTCATTTTCAGAAAATAATATAACAAAAGGTTTGATTAGACATTTATTTAAACTTATTTTTTACTAAATTTAAAAAATCTTAAAGTAATTTGAATATTATTTTCTTCTACTGGTAGAATTGATATATGTTTTAATACATTCGACTTCTAAGTAGTTTAGTTTCTAATAAAGATCTTGATTTATTTCTTAATGAATGGCAATCTTAATATATATATATCAAATAAAAGAATAAAAATTATCTAATTTTAACAATGGAATATTTTTGTTTATTTATATGTAAATAATTGAATCTATGATGGAGATGAGAAAACTAACAGTAATAAAGATTTGTAAAGACCTAAAGAAAGTCTTTATGTTAAATTGAGAGGAAAGATATAATTCTGATATGAAAAATAAGATCAGAATTAAAAGATTCTCAAAAATTCATAATATTAAGAATAAAGTAGTGAATTAAATAATCAGAACCATACATAAAAGCTAAATCTATTTTAAAATTGAATGCATAAGATTATGGTAGATCGATATCCTCTTTATAACAGATATAAGGAACCATTGATATTTCCAAAGGATAAAACCATGTTGGAAATGGTAATGCTCTTCCAACATGAAAGGAAATCTTTGTTTTTTCATATACGATTCAGAGAAGAAATTAGAAAAATGAATGTAATTCTATTTAATTAAATTACAGATATCAAATTTAATCGTTGAAGGGTAAAATAAATTATAGCGATAATTGGATTGACAGATATAATCGAAGAGATGCTTGATTTTGTGATTGAGGATGGAGATATTCATAGAACTTTATGTGATTATCTGAAACAGGGAATAAGTATCCTGAATAAAGGATTATAACTGAAGAGTAGGAATAGTAAGGTAGAGTTTGCAAATTGAAATAAAAACTATTATCATGAAATCAAATGACGTTCATTGAATCGATAGTATTACAATTTCTTTAAAATACCCTGCACATTCTTATTGCTTCTAACAAACAGTGCCTCTTGGGTCAAATTGAGGAAAACTGGTTCTGGTAGAGTTCTTTATTTTTGCACTTTTGTTGTTGTATCCATGGTCGGAAATGTTGGTAATCTACGTTGTACCGAAATAGCTCGCCTTTTTGGTACCGATGTTTTGCTTTGGATTGTTCTATTAAATTTTTAACCCAAAGGTTCTAATGATAGGGTTTAAGTATGTTGAGCTTTCATCATTTTGTTCTTTGTTGTGCTTGGATACCATGGACCAAAGGTACTGGCTAGACTTTAAGAGTAATTCGATTCCCAATCGTTCATTATTAAAATAATAATGATCAAATTATCAAAGGTTGACAAACGCATATATAAACATTTAAATTTACCAAACAAGTTGCAATGTCTACTTATTGAGGACAAGGATGCTGAGAAATCTGCTGCTGCTCTCAATGTTTAAGTTGGAGCATTTTAAGATCCTAAGAATGCTTAAGGTTTGGCTCATTTTTGTGAGCATATGCTATTTATGGGTACAACTAAATATCCCGATGAATCTGAATATCAACATTTTATATCTAAGCATTCAGGAATGACTAATGCTTATACATCTACAACCAATACTAATTATTTCTTTACTGTGGCCAATGATTAATTAGGAGGAGCTTTAGATAGGTTTTCCTAATTCTTCAAGCATCCTCTTTTTAAAGAATCATGCATTCAAAGGGAAATGTAGGCTGTTCATTCAGAATTTAATATGAATTTACAAAATGACTTTTGGAGAAAATTTTAAGTAAGTAAATTGTTGGCCCCACAAAATTCCTCATATTCCTAGTTTATGATTGGGAATTTAGATACTCTTGGCTAAGTTAGTAGACAATAACTTGTAGATTTTCATTCTCGTTATTATTCTAGTAATTTGATGAAATTAGTCATTTATGGAAAGCAATCAGTTGAATAATTAGAGAATTGGGCAAGTGATATGTTTAGTGATATACCAAATAAAAATTACAATAGACCAGACATAGCAATTCAAGGTTCTCAAATTATCCAAAATAAATTAATTAAAGTAGTACCCATAAATGATGAAGATCATTTAGATTTAATGTGGGTTATAGATTATTTATAACCCCATTTCCGCAATTGCCCAGGGAAATATATTGCTCACCTTATTGGCCACGAAGGAGAAGGATCTCTCTTAAGTTATTTAATCAAAGAAAATCTAGCCTATGAACTTTCATGTGGAACATAAGATGAAGCATATAAATTCTCAGAATTATATGTCAGTATCAAATTGACCAAAAAGGGGTTAGCTTAATATTAACATATCATTGAATTAGTTTTCAATTATTTAAATATTTTGTAAGCCAATGCATAGATTTTTAATGAGGTTAAATAAATCAAGTCCTTATAATTTGATTATCTTGAAAAGCAAAACCCTTTTGATTTTGTTGGGGCATTAGCATCAAGATTACATCAATACCCAATTACAGATATCCTAAAAGCTCCGTATTTGATGGAAAATTTCGACTCTAATCTTATTAATAACACTATTAATCAGTTAAAACGAAATAATTTGAATGTATTTTTACAAAGTCAGTAATTTTAAGGGAAATTGGGAAATTTTGAAAAATACTTTGGGACTGAATATGAAATTTCAGATTTGTAATTCGAAAATTTACAAGCTCGAAATCAAAATTTCCATCTACCAAATTTAAATATATATCTTCCAAATTAAACAGATTTGTTGGCCAATCCTAATAGTTAATAGTATCCAACAATAATTTACGAGTCTCCACAATCTACAGTCTATTTCAAATAAGACAATAAATTCAATGTTCCAAAAACATTCATAAAAATGAGACAATATTTGGATTCAATGGGAAAATCAATATAAAATGAAGTTCTTGGAGCCCTTTGGCAAAGTTTGCTCACAATTCATTTAAGGGAGTTATTTTATGAAGCAGAAGTTGCTTCCTTGTCTCCATCAGTTAGCTTAGTAACTAATGGTATTGAATATTCATTAGCTGGATTTAGTGATTCAATTAACAAGTTCTTACCAGATATGTTGAGAAAGGTCTTAGATTTTAGAGTTGAAAATTATAGAGACAATTATGATACTTAATTGGCTAAGCTTGTTTGTGATTTGGAGAACTTTTCTCATTCTCCTCCTTATTCTTAGGCAAGAAATCTATCAATGTTGCTCTTAAGAGATTGTGGGTCATTTGATCCTGAGGATTTATTACAGACAATCAAACTTATATAGTTTGATGATTTGATTTACTTTTAGAACCACTTGATGGATAAATGTAGATTCGAATGGCTTATTATGGGTAATGTATCAGAAAGTAATGCGATTTCAATAGTGAAATAATCGGAGGAATAGTTTAAAAAATCACTCACTTTACAGAAAGAGGAAATATTGTAAGTAAGATCGATTAATATCCCTGAAAAAATCATATACAACTACACAAGATACTTAAATTCCGAAACTGAAACTAATTCTAGTGTGATTTTGTATTTTTAATTAGAAAGTGGAACAGTAAGAAATCAATTGATTGTTGATTTACTTTCCAATATAATTAAGACTCCGTTTTTTTCTCAATTAAGAACTACAGAGTAATTAGGATATGTTGTATTCTCTGCTTCTAGTGATGTCAGAGGTATAACTGGTTTCTAATTTTTAATTTAGAGTAGTGTGAAGTGTCCAAAATATCTCTAGGCTAGAATTAGGTATTAAAAATCAATTATGTAAAATTAGAGAATTCATAAAGACATTTGGTATAGACGATTTAACAAAGGAGTAATTTGAAGAATACAAATAATCTATTAGAGTATCACTTTTAGAGAAGGATTTCTCTTTGGGAAGAGAAGTTGGAAGATTTTGGGGTGAAATTTAACGACATTAGAATCTTTTCGACAGGAGGGAGTAAGCTTTGAATTTGCTAGACACTATCGATATTGAAGAGGTTAAGAGATACTATAAGTAATATTTGATCGAACATCCTCATTAAATTGAGATTCATGTGGTTTCGCCACCTCATAGACAAGAATAGGATTCATTACCTAATACTGGATTGATGAGTACTAGTGCTGAATGGATAAAACGTCGTGTGCCTCTTTATCCAGATATGTATTCATTATTATGAGCGTATTATAAAAATATTTATTATAAAATGAAATCTCTCCAAAAATTACTCAAAAACAATAAGGACATGGGACATTAATACATTGATTTTATGTAGCTTTTTGAGAAGAAATTGAAATCATGTATCATCAATCACAACTCGCGTAAGAATATTCTTGCTCAATACAAATAACAGCAATATGTTCATTCACCCATGCCATTTTTTGAATCTGAAGAACTTGTAGTTTATGGTTCATTTGAGAATAGCAATATTCATGGATGTTGTCAAGAAGAAAAAGGAGTATTGAATGTTCTACTTTCAAGTGATACGAATACTTAAGGTTGCACTTAATGGTTTTATTTTGGCGTCAAGATGCACAATGAAGGAAGACTCAAAATAAGGATCTTAAATAATCGTCGTTAAAATACACTCTTTAAAGATTGCAATCATGTTTATGTGTATGATAATGAAAAATGGTCCGTAGGTAAAACCAATGAGATGTACTATTATAGAACAAACATCAATCATCCATTTTATCATCACGAAGACGCTGGCATAGCTTAACTTTAATAAAACTTCTCCTTGTACACATTAGAATTCACTTATGAATTCAAATAAACTGAAAAAATAGTATTTTTTGCATTAACTCGACCATATCCAATAAAGAAACTCTAAAGATTTATTGATCAATGTCCATTACAAAGGAAATCCGTATGTATAACAACCTTAGGATTACCGATTTGGTAGATCAAGACTCCAAAGTAGAATGGATAATAAATCGTGGTGATTTTGGCTAGACAACACCCAAGTGAAACTGCTGGATCATTTATTTGTCAAGAAATCTTACGTATTTTATGCAAAGGACACTCATGTATGCAAAAGTTTAGATTCATAATATATCCAATGGTAAATCCAGATGGAGTGTTTCTGGGTAATTCTCGTTGTAATTTTAATGGCATCGATTTAAATAGGTAATGTGAATATAAATTGTAGAAAATGGGACAATCCAAAATAAAAAACAGAACCTGAGGTCCATTATGTTTATAAATCAATTTCAAAATATTCTAATATCGCATTTATGATAGATCTACATGGTCACTCAAAAAAGTTCAATCAATTCCTTTATGGCTGTTTACATGGCAAGAGTGTCTCAGAATACATGAGAATAAGATAATTCGGAAAGATTCTCGCTCATCATAATGAAATTTTCTCATTCAAAGTACCTTAATATTTAATAGAGGGATTGTTCATATGGTGTTAGTCCTGATAGAGTTGGTACGGCCAGAGTGGCATTATGGAAGAGATTGAATATAGCAAATTCAATGACAATAGAAACAAGCATCTACGGGTAAATGGGACGAGCCTTTGGCTTAGAAGATTACCATGCTCTTGCTTAAAATATATTGCATGCCCTCGATCTTTACAATGAATAAGTGGACTCGCCAGAATTGAATATCAATAGAGAGATGAGCAAGGCACTGAAATATGATAGTGGAAGTGATTCAGAAGCAGAATAAGATTTGATTATTCCAAGACCAAATAGGATAAAAATCACTTCCAGGAAAGAGTCTTCGTGTAAACACTAATCTGTTGGATATGGAGGAATCAAACCAAAATTAGAGACTCCTCAATTGATACATCAACATAGTTAATTTTTTAAGGATTAGTCCTTTGTTGAATTGTAACCGCAGCCCTCAAAACTTCTAAGTCACAGTTCCAACAAAGTCCAACTTCAGAAGATAAGGTCTCGAATGAATTCATTTTAAAGCCAATACATAGAAGAATAGCCTAAATTGGGAAGTATGATTTCAGCTTTGCAAGTTAAATAATTATTTAAATGAAATTAATTCTTGCTCTTCTCATGACAATAGCATATTGTGTAAATGATGCTATCAAAAAAAATGTTGATGACATTAGACAAGCCATCAATAGTGGGTCCAACAAGCATAAGGCTTATGATAAATTAGCCTATATTGTTGACACATTTGGTCCTAGAATGTGGGCATAACCTAGTATGGCATTAGCTGTTGATTATCTTTATAATTAAATACAAAATTGGGATTCAACTAAAAATGGTTTGGTGGAGGTTAAATTGGAAAAATTGGATGAAATATCAACATGGGTGAGAGGGAGCGAGTAATTAATCTTAAAGAGTCCAAGAAAAAGACCTCAAAAATTGGGAATGATTGGACTTGGCTTAATTGTTCCAGGCAATATAAAGGATGGAGAAGTGGTTGTGGTTAGAAACTGGAGTGAGTTGGATGAGAAGGGTAAGGCTAATAAACTTTAAGGTAATTCAACATACAAATTCTAGGAAAAATTGTATGCTATAATGTGCCATGGACATCTTACAGTAACTTGAAGCTATATAGACAACAAGGACTTGACAGAGCATCTGCCTATGGAGCTATTGCTGTACTATTGAGAAGTGTTGCTTCGTTCTCAATATACAGTCCACATACAGGAAATGTGAGATAATCTGGAACTGTTCCTAAGATCCCTGGCGCTGCTATTACAGTTGAAGACGCAGAGATGCTCCAAAGAATGTAAGACAGAGGACAGAAGATTACAGTAGATTTAGAATTAAATTCTGAAATGAAGCCTTCTGAAAGTCATAACATCATTGCTGAGATCAAAGGTTCAAAATATCCCAATTAGATTATTTTGATGGGGGGTCATTTTGATTCATGGGATACCGGAAGTTAAACAGGAGCTATGGATGATGGTGCAGGAACTCTGGTTACTTTAGAAGCCCTTAAGGTGGTGGCTGATCTAGGAATCAGACCTCTGAGAACTTTGAGATGGATTGCTTGGAGTGGTGAAGAAATGGGACTTCCTAATAATGGAAATCAACACTATGCTAAATATCATGGTGATGAGGATCATGTAGTTGCTCTTGAGAATGACCTTGGTCAAAAGACAGCCATAGGATTTGGTTTTTCAGGAAAACTATAAACAAGTAGAATGGTCAGACAATTGATCATGAACTACATTCCTGATTTGTCAGTTGTCAATGAGAACGATGGGTAGATATGAGTTGCTTATGTTAGTTCTGGAGTCGATACAAAACCATTAGGTGATAAAGGAGTTCCATTGATGAGAAATATCTACAAAGATCCCAATGATGATTACTACTTCAAGTATCATCATTCTGCCGGAGACACAATGAATATTTTAAATCCCGATGAGATGGATTCCAATGTCTTTGCTATCAGTTCCATGATGTACATCATTGCTGACAACCCCGAGAGATTACCTAAATGATT
Organism: Paramecium tetraurelia; assembly: GCF_000165425.1. Classification (NCBI taxonomy): domain Eukaryota; phylum Ciliophora; class Oligohymenophorea; order Peniculida; family Parameciidae; genus Paramecium; species Paramecium tetraurelia. Next base: position 415,592 of record NW_001799388.1, on the reverse strand, counting down.
TATCATAACAATTATTAATTAAAATTCAAATGAAAAGAGACGATTAGATATATATGTCCTCTATACAACTCTGGAATGGTATCGACACTCCCATACATTAGAGTACTAATCTATTTAGCTAAAAATTTAAGGAGAGTGAAGAATTTAATTGCAATGGCTTCCAGCCCATGTGTCCACATCATCCTTAAAAAAAAGTATTCATCTCATCGTTATCCATAGGCTAAATACTTATTACTTAATGACACTGGTCCCAATGAAAAATTATGCACCAAATGTGCAGTTTAATTAGCTCAACAAGGGCATAAAATTGAAAATATTGAAGAGGGTAATTTACTTTATAATCCATAGACAATGTCAAGAAAAAACAAACTGATTCATTCATTGAGCAATTATTATAAACAAAAAGTGAAATAGACAATGTTCATTCCAATTTATTATCAACAGAAGCCAATCTCAAAAAGTTTTATAATGACCAATATACTTAAGTTGTCAAGACTTTCGGAGGAATCGAAAAATAATTACAAATGGTAAATTTCTACATCTATTCTTGAAAGTGCAAATCTCAATTGCTTTGTGCCTTATCATAATCTCTATGGTCTGGAGTTTAGATGACCAATCAATTAAAAGTGTAATCCAAATAGATTGAACATCAATTGGCTACCTACATTAGTGACATCAGAAATCATTATGATAAAATTGTCTAAATGGGTACTCTACCATTTAATCAGATTATGGGAGGGTATAGCAGCAAACTTTTCAAATTGCAGTCAATTCCTCAAGGATATCTAAGATAATAAGGTGGCCTATCTTCATTACGAAGGTAAGATAAGTTCCCTTGATTCCTTTTTAAAAGAAATTAGTAAATTAACTGAAAAGGACTATCAAAATAAAAAAAGAAATCATGAAAGCACGAGGTCAAGTTCTGAGTAAAAAACCTCTAAAAGTACTGAGAAGGAAAAGAGACATCAAAGTTAACCTAATAGTAAGGAGGTCAAAAGTTTTGATAATTCAGAAAAAAAAACTGCTCAAACCTTCAAAATCACAGAAGAGTCCATTGAGGAATGGATGGAGAATTCAAATTCTAAATAGAGGCGCACTGAACCTGCTGAATAATTATAAAGTCCAAACATATTAGCCACTAAATTCTTTAAGAAATAGCTTCATCCAAGTAGGGCTTCTATGAAATAAGAAACTAATTAAGCTATGCTTGATAAATTGATCTCAGAATTCTCTTAAATTAAACAAGAGAGAGCTATGAAAAAGTAATCCAGGACTCCTGAATTAGGAAAATCCGTTAAGGAAAGCTTTCCTAACAAATTATCACCAAAATTTCTTTATAAAAATTATTACAAATGATTTAATTAATAACTTTTGTTTTTTTGATATTTAAATTTTATAATTAATTTTGGAGATTTAATATAGGCATCATCATTTTGAGAATAGCTTCTATAAGGACTATAGATCATCTTTATTTATAGCCAATCCCACTTGGGGTTGTTGTCCGACAAAAACAAATGGAAAAAAGCGAACTCTCAAATGTCTAAGAGCTAAACTGTCTACACAGGCATGTCTGAGTGTAGACTCATAGATATTTTAAAATTTCAAAGCTGTCAAACTGCAATTATTCTAAAATATTATTGATTTATATTTACAATTTCAATTTCTTTAACATTTTCTAATTAAGTATGCTTTATATTGAATTGATTTATAAGATCATTTAAATTCTCAAAATTTTCTAGATTAATTTTTTCCTCTTAAGATTTATAAATCTATTGATACTTTCAAATACATTACATTTAGTTAATTATCAATCCTGAAAAGCCTGTATCCAAATATATAGGGATCATGATCATAATTCAAAATAGGATCATAAGCAATATCTGAATCTTATGTTTTTAGATAAATCAAAATATTCAATTTGTTTTTGGGATTAAGTTCATTAATCTATTTTTATTATATGTCTTTCTTAGTTCTACTCGATTTCAAACTATTTTGAATTTATTCAGAATTATTCATAATATTTTTTACTTCCTTTAGTTGTGGCTTTTTTTACGGGTTAGATTAATGTTAGTTTTAGTAATTATTCTAATTATTCTAGTTCTCATCGTTTCTGGAATTAGTTAGACTGTCAATATTATTGGATTATTGAGTAATCCTACTGCTTGAATTAAATTGAACTTAAATCGTCTTACTTAACTTCTCTTGATCTTTGCTTTTGTTGCTCTAATTCTCACAAAAGCTCAAATGCAATTGGCTATTATTCGTTTTAATTGGATCTTCACTGGAATCGAATATTTCTTTAGGATTATTGATTGGCAAATTGATATTCAATAATTAAAGTGTAATTTGAGGAACAGGCATTTGAGGTGATTGAATAGGAGTTTATGATTATGACCTATGGTGTTCAATCGTTCTATTAGTTTTCCTCTAAGTATCAATTGAATCACTTCTAATTTTCTGAGGTACATTGCTTGCTTAGATTCTTAATTTGATGTCATTTACTTAATATTAAATCTGTAATAATAATTCATCTAAATCTTATATAATGAGTTTTCTCTCTACTTTATTTTCAATTTATAAAAGTGATATCTTACATTATTGTAATTCCAATAAATATTCCCTTTTGTCAATTCCATTTAATTAAATAATAACACTACTAGCTTTTTTAAATTTTTATTATGAATATTATTAAATTAATTGCTATGCTTTAGTTTTATTATTGATTAACTAAGTATTTATCACATCTACCCTTAAGAAAGCTTATTCGATACTGCTGGCGTATAACACTTATTAATTTAGACAGATCTTCTTAAACTCCTGCTTGACATCTGCCAACATGTTATCAAAATATTTCTTACCATATTTCTTTTTTATTTCAGATATACTCTATTCCTTGTCTCTCAAGTACATTGCTAAAAGATGCTGTGTTTCAGCCTCTATTTATTTTTCAAGTTGCTTATCTAATTGTGCAAGTTAGCTTGTGAGTTCTTTACTTTATTTTTTGAATTTTTCCATCTCTATCATAAATTATGATTTCTTGATTTGCAACGACTTTAAAGACTAGTTCTTAGTGCCTATTTCTTATGAAATTGATTGCTATATCTTATATGAGATGTTGTGCTGATTAAATAGTTATGCTATTTAGCAAAAGTTATAATGCATGGAATTCAAGCATTTTTAAATGAATAAATATAAATTAACCTTGTTATTTGATTTTAAAACTCCCAAGATATATTATTCAAGTAAGTTAATGTGTTAAAATAAGGCACTTTATGAATTGATCTCAATCAATAGAGCTGTTAGATCTTCATTAATTTACTGCTTGACTTTAACTTAATTTGAATTACAGGCTTCTGTTAATTTAAGGATGCTTAATTATAGTTTCATAATAAGGCCTAATGGAACAGAAGTTTGAATTATATCTACATCAAAGAATTACTTAATTTTGTTCCAATTATTGTATGCGTTTTGATCAAGCACTTTGACAACTTGAGAGTCACACATCTTTAGATTTTCTCTAAACTTATTTAGACTTTCTGAATAGACCTTGTTTGATTCTTAATTGGCTTGCAAGGCCTTCTCTATTTAATCTATTTCTCTCTCTACATTTTGGAGATTCTAATTTATCAAAAATAATATATTTACTTATTTGGTGGTTGACATGGATTGATTTAAGGAAACCTATATTTTTTTCATTTATGCTTATGTTAAGATCACATCATGATCTGATTGAGAATATAATGCATCTGTTAATTAATCTGATTCCTTTGAGAGTTCTTAAGTTTGAAAATTAGTTGAATGTAAATCCTCGACAAGCATCTGCAAATGCTCTGATTAGGCAGAGGATATATTCTTTGAGTTGGATTAGAGTTAAGTCATGAGAGCATCAATCTCATTTTGCATCTCCTGTATTCTGACCTCTGTTTTTTTGAATCTGGCTGTACTCATTGAAATTTAAATAATTAGTTAGTTATTTTATTTTACATGATAAAATTCACTCTATTGCATCAAAAATATCTCCTTTGCCACTTCTCCCCTTCCTCTTCTTAAACTCCTTATTCTTGGTTTGCTGAGACTTTTCTTGGGCAGCTAATTGAATTCTTTCATCCATTTCATCAAATTCATTATCCTACGACTGGTTGTTATCCGTAAACCATTCTTTGGGAAGATCATTTGGATTAACAGTATCCATATCTAAAGATTCAAAGTGCTTCTTCTAAAAGTCAGTAAGTACTATTATATATTATATATGAATAAGTTACAATCCTTCTTTTCCTGTTCTGTTAATTCCTTATCGATTTCTGCATCATCATCTTCGCCATCCTCATCCTTCATACCTTTTCTCTATTCCTTCTTTAATTGTTCTCTATTTCTCTATTATTCCACCTTATTGAGCATAAATTCATCATACAATAAATCATCTAATTATTTCTCTTAAATCAATCTCTTTTCTCTTTAAACCTCTGCATCATTTCCCAAAGCCTTTAATTTCAAATATTATTCTAACTTTTCTGGTTAGTAAAGATAACTTCCTATGAATTATTGGGGTGCATTTTCTCTGATTGATTTTAATTCTTCCATAGTTCTATAACGTCTTTCATCGACATTGTATAGCCAAGAAAATTTGGGTGTAGTTTTCAATCTATTAATAAGATGATCAATTTCTGCTTGGATTGATCTTGGGAAATCGCCTTCAGTTTGGAGTTTGATAAGAATATCCAACAATTTAATCAAGTCTGGCAATCTAGATATTTTTTGCTATCTAACTATGTCTTTCACTACAGGATCAAACAAGTCAGGTTCAAAATATTTGGCACTTATGCAGGCCTTCAATATTCTAAATTACTAGCCTGGTTGATATTTTAGACTTTTCTTGTATTCTTTAACAAGGATATTGTGACATTGGGATTTCATCAAATCAAATAGATATTTTCTTTGCAAATTTTTATTCTTGCCACAAGCCTCGAATTAATTCAAGTGCTTCATACCATTTTCTCTTGGATTTTGGATGCATACGAAATTCTGCATCGAAGAAATTGTGTAAGTATTGATTATCAATTGAAAGGGATATAAATCCATAGAGTGCTCCAAATGCTAATCTTGATGGAAATTCGCCTTTGAATTTGTAAAGACATTTTTCTATCTTTTTAATTACTACTTCATCGCATTCCCCATCTTTTCCCATATGATAAAGAAGTTGTCCTATTGATTTTGCATAAAAATCATTATCAGGGTTTTCTCTGACTGCCTTAAGCAAGTCTTTGCTGCTTGAGTGATAAAAGGTCTCTGAATTGATATTTAGATCATCCATATAAGCTGCCCAATTAGTATTATCCTTTATGAGCTTCCAGTCTTTCTTAAGTACAAATTTGCAGCCGTATGTAGGGATTAAGCATAATCTAGATATTTTGCTTAGAAGCAGCATAATTAATATATTTATTATTTTAGACAATTAGTTAAAACACAAGTAATTTTTAAATTGAATATATACATACAATTTTAATGTTGAATTCGATCAAATTAATGCTTGATCATCATTAGCTTTCTCTTTGTAATACTCAGCAATTGTGAAATCAAGGTTATCTCCATGTTCTTCATCTTAGGTGATTCGATGTCTTATAGGTTATAATTCATTGCTCTTTTCGCTCTCTTTCCTTAAATCGATTACCAGCAAAATAGCCACATAAGAAACCATCATCAACATATTTATTGGATTGAACAAGTGATGATCAAATCTTTCATAATACAAGTAAAATTAACTCTTTTGGAAGGAATATATTATAAAGAAGATGATGGCAATTACAAATAGGTCAAGTCCTAACAAATAATAAGTTAGCTTTACTAATTAAATTTGAATGTAAACTAATCATCACCTCATAAGCAAATATACCCGAGTAGACCAAGAAACATAGCCAACACACAATCATAATGGTATGAATGTTATCGACTTGATTTTCTAAGTCCTTTATTACAAATGATTAACTATCAAAGGCAATTAGCCATCTATCAATGCTAATAGGAATAATGACAAAGATTGTTATTAAAGTATTTCTACCTTTATTTGTATTGTTATCCTAACCTTTTAGGAAGGAGAGAACTTGCAAGAAATACCTCAAAAATAGAAATTCACCTACAGCATAACAGGTTTATCCGATTAGCCATTCTACGGCTTCGAATTCTGGAAAGAAACACAAGGGTCTAAGAGGTTGTGCAATTAGAATTATTATCAAAAGCATGTGGTGTTGATTTTCTTTTATATATTTTCCTAAAGGCAGTAGATTTTCTTCATCCTCATTTATCATTTTGATTGCCAAAGCCAAAATGACAAAGCACAAGAAGGTAACAAAGGAATCTTCTAAATATTTTAAATTATTTTTGAAATAAGCCTCTAATTCTATGTCCAAGCCCTTGACAAAAATAACATATGCAGAAACTGTGATTAATTCAGGCGTCATTATATAATTTTCGTTTCCATCTGAGTCACCTGATTTAAAGGAATAAGGTAAGGCTTTTAAGTGATGCTTACTTAACTCCTCAATTCCTGCTTAATTTTCATTGACTATGGGAAATGTATTGTTTGCGTCAACCAAAATTAGCTCAGTAATATTAAGTTATTACTCAGCAGGGAATTATTAGTAATAAATTACGATATCAGGTATGTGTTGTAAGGGTGTTTTTGAGCGAAAATAAAATGTGACCATAGTTTCATTGGATTCCCAAATATAGCCACAACATTATTTGCTTTAGTTATTATTGTCGATTTTGGTTTCGCATTATCGATTTAGCTTGTCTGATTCGATAAATTAGAGATCCAACGATTTATCAACAAAATAGAATACCGCTATTGATGCCACATAAATAATTAAAATTTTCATTATTTTATTAACTGTTAGATGAAGAGAACATCATCTTAGTAGAGTATAGAAGGAAGGAGGGATTCAAATCATTTCGTAGGACTTGCAAGTGAGAACGAGAAACTTCATAAATAAAATGAATCCTTGATGAAGGAATTAAGTCTGATTAAGAACGATTTTGAGAGGATGTCTTAAAATGGTTAGAAGACAGTCAAGAATGGACGCAGAAAGAGTTGTGAAATCACAGGGGAAATGGTCAATTTACAATAAATTAAATCTCTCGAAGAAGAACTACAAAATACACAATTGAGATTCAACACATTAAAGAAGGAATTCTCTATTAAAACTACTTAATATTAAAATCAATTAACAAAATAGTCAAATCTAATTGCTTAGCTATAAAATGAAAATGAGATGTTGAAGATTAAGGTTGAAAATAAAGAAAATTAAAATTTGGAGTTTAAGTATTAAGAGAATTTTTTGGAAAAATCAGGCATCAAAATAATAAATGAGAATCAAAAGATTAAATAATTATCCGAAAGCAATATCAAATTGACCAAATTACTTGAAGACAGATTGGTTTAATTAGAATAGTTAACTAAGACACTAAATCTAAAGAATTAAGAGCACATGAAAGAAATAGAAAAGTACGAATCTCTATTAAAGGAAAGGACTCATCATTCTTCTTTATCTTAAGGAAAAAGCCTTGAATCCTTGTAAAAAAGGATAGATATTCTCGAAAAAGATAAAATTAGATTAACTGGTGAACTAACTAAAACCAGAGATTTAAATTCCAAAGAGAAATAAATGTTATTAAAAGAAAAGTAAAACATAAATTTAGAAAAGGAGAAGTTGCACTCAGATATGTCTATTATTTAGTAATAATTAACTGATTATTACAATTAATTATAGTAATGTGGATAATAACTTAAACAGAAGGATGAGAGTATTAAATAGTTTCAATAATCTGAGAGTTATTAAGGGTATTAAAATTAATAGTATGAAAACTAACAATAAAAATCATTGATCACTTAATTACAAGTGCAGATTGGAAATCTTCAGCAAACCAATAAAGCTCTCCATGAAGAACTACTATTTTTAAAGACTACTGCTCCTTTGAGCAATAGAACAAATTTGAAGACTTACTTTGGAGTAGACTCTCCATTCAAAAATATAGCAGATGAGTAAAATAAGTATAATATCACTTTAAGTAAGAATTAAATTCATATATTTTTAGAGACAAGAACGTAAAGTTCATTAGATTAGAGAGGTAGATCTTAGGAGAAGTATAAAAGGATAGAATGATTGATATTGTAATATATATAAAAGTCTCAATTATTCATTTACCTTTGATTTCTTTTATCAATAAAGGAGACAAGAATATTCCACCAATCACTGACATGATGCCGCAATATAGAAATAAGGCATCATTAACAAGAGGGACAATCAATTGATTAATAGCTGAAAATGCAGATGCATAACCGATAATAAGTGACACAATGGTTGCTGTAGCTTTTTTATTATCTAAGTAATGCTATAGATGCTTACGTTTCAGTTGATCTTGATTACTCAGTTCGACAGTTATCAAGGCAGCAATGTTATTATATGTCCCTCCAATCAGAAATCCAATAATGAACACAAGAATTAAGTAACCAAAAAGAGCCAAATCATCAGCATAATTAATGATGATCATAACAATAGTTCCTATCCATAGACTTGGCACTTGTATTATGGCTCTTTTATTAGAATAATATCCTATTAGGCTATGTAGTTATTATTGATACCAAATAATTATTCCTCCTGGAGCAGCACCAATATCAGTCATAGCTGTAATCCAGGCAACATCCGGCACTTTATTTCTGTTTAAATACTCAGGCAACCAAAATCCAAGGATGTAGTATACAGATTTAATGCATCCAAAAGCAAAAGCATAAAGAGCCACATTGGGTACAAACCAAGCATCGACATACGATAATGATAGTTGTTCTGATTCTTTGTGGAAATGCGAACTTGGTAATGAATACTCTCCAGAATCACTGCTATTCTCTTTTTAAATTTGCAGTATTGGTTCTAAAGAGATTGACATGGATTCTTGGTGTTCAATCAATTCTTCAGTTTCATTGGGAAGTGGGGCTCGTTGTAGAGCAAAAAGGTTGATTATGGAAATGGTAAACAAGGAGAATCCTGCCATGTATATTGGAGCATAGTATGGCAAGTCATGTTTTCCGATCAATGAACCTGAATAGAGATCTCCTAGGATGTTTCCAACACATGGGGAGGCTGAGAAATATCCCAAGATTAAGATTTTATTTTATCCCGTATACCAATTGTTTAAGATCGCTAAATAATTATAAAATATAGAATACAATAGTACCCAAGAGACCTGACCATTCGGTTGATTGTGAAATGCCGTTGAGAATCTATAGGATCATGAACAAGTAGGGATGCTTGTACTCATAGTGGAGAAAGAATCCGATACTACAAAATATTAGGCATGTTGAAAATGCTCCGATTAATACAAAAAATTTTAAATTCATTCTATCTCCCAATTGTCCTATCCTACATATTTGCAATTATATATAACGCTGAAACTGACAAGCCGTAGCTCATTAAAAAGGCGAAATTGATGTATCCCAAATACTGACTGCTAAAGTAATTGTCAGGTCCTGGTTATGCCATTCTCCCAGACACATAACTCCATGTGGATCTACAACAATGTAGACACACATATTGAAGGAAGGCTAATGTGAATACAAATATTCTTTTGAATTTAATTAACATTTTAATTTATATCACTTTGCATCGCCAACTTTTAATTTCTGTTCCTTATATCTTTTGTATTCGTTTATAATTAAGGGAATGAGGAAGCAGCCGGCCACAATTGCATTGAGACTGCAATATAAAAAAAGAATCGATTCTAAATATGGTACAATCAATTGATTTATTGCTGCAAACACTGCACCATATCCCATGACGACTGAAGTAACCGTAGCCGTAGATTTCTTGTTTCCTTTTATTTATAAATTATCATCGTACCTTTCAATTCTTTCATATTACTCAGTTCAATCACAATGGCACCTGACACATTATTATACACACCTCCAATCATCAAGCCTGTCAAAAATACTAAAATATAGTAGAGAGCATAAGGCTGTTCCAATTTCGATAAAAAGTTTATGCTGACCATAACTACTGTTCCAACCCACAATGAAGGCACAATAAGACTAGCCCTTAGATTCCAATGGACTCCTGCATAACTAGAATAATCACAGTATAATTACCATATCAAGATACCCCCTGGGATCGTACCCCATTCAATCATTTGGGTGATCCAAGCAACTCCTTCCAGGTTTTCCCCCCTCAGATATGAAGGTAGCCAGAATGCAAGGATGTAGAAGACAGCCTTTATACAACCGAATGCGAAAGCGTATAAAGCAACATTTGGCAATTTCCAAGCTGAAATCATGTTGATGCTGTCTTTCTTGTTCTTCTTTGGCTTGGGAGGGATGTGGGGATTCAATTGAGAGTCTCTATCCACAGTCAAGAGAGTTTAGCTTAAATCTGTGACAAATGATTATTCTGAGACGGAAACTACTGATGCAGCTCTGCTCATGTATTCGTCATGAGCCTATTTATAAACTAATGATTTTGTCAATGGATTTTTAAATTAAGCTATGTATTCTTTGGCTGAACTAGCTTCAATCATATAGATGTTGATAATTGACATTATTAAAACACCAATTGCAGATACATAAATAGGAGCCATAACACTCATGCCTAGTTATTCAATTAGGAGGGCAGCAAACAGGTCTCCCAAGATATTACCCACGTTTGTGCAAGCTGCGAAATACCCCATCACTATGACTTTATTTGGTTTACTCTGCCAATTGTTCATTATAGCCATCAATCCTGGCCAAGCGGGAGCTTAAGAAATACCATTCAATATTTAAAGAACAAGCAATAGCCATCGATTATGTTTCTCAATTGGCAACAAGGCAGCTATCATGAATTATATGATTCCTGTAGAAAATGTTCCGCATAACATAAATAGTTTTGGACCTATTCTATCTCCAATTTGACCAAGACTATGTAAATTACTAAATATACAAAAGCATCGACGATCCATACACAAAAAGGAACGAAAAATTTATATAGCCCAAGTACTTTTTGTCGAAGTCATCAATTTTTTCATCATCATGTTCGTGATCATCTTGTTTTGCCAAAATACCACTTGTGAAACTCCATGTTGATCTACATGAATGTAACATAGCGTATTGCATAAAGCAGCAAATGAATACCTGAATTCTTTTAGCCCTCAATCCAGGAACAGCAGAATCAAACATAAATTTAATTTTAACATTTATGCGTATATAAGAAGGAGCTATTGAAACATTTTATTATTATCTCTGGCTTCAAAATGACTCCATCAAATAAAACAAAGTCGAATTCCATCTCCCAGACACTCTCATCTACAGATTGGGAGTCATTCAGGTTTCCCATATTTAAATTAATCTAGGCCTGGTACTTCACTCATAACAATGAAATACTTGTAAAAAAACTCGAAAATAGGACTCTGCCAAATATAGAAACTGCATTCCTTAAAGATTGTGAGAATGATGTGTGTGCATATTTCATCAGTTGTAAACCCAGAAGAGATTTTTATAATACCCAAGAAACCAGAGGAGAATTCCTCTAAGATTAACTCAATATTGATTGCAGAACCTCAATTCTCTATCTAAACCAACAGCAATTCAAGACATTCATACACAATCCGAATATTCACAGAAATGGAATTTTGTAGAAATTTACTAAACCTGCTCTCCCCAAAGAAAATGTCATCCAAGCTATATGGAGCTAAAATCTCCTCCTCTTAAGTTAAAGAGTCAACAACATTGAACTAACCTCCAATAAATTTGATGTTTAAGAAAAATGCTCAACATTTAATAGTCCCGAATCTTATTCCAAAGCCTACCCTGTTAAGTCTAAAGTAATAACAACGCAAATTCGAAGACTTATTAATTATATCACCACAAGAATTTGCGTTGTGACTTATGAGAAATTTAGAGTTAACAGGGCAGTTCTCTATTGCAAACTTGATTATCTGTAAAGAATCAACATCCTATATTGCACGTCCCTAAGATCTAATGATGAATGTCCTTATCCTATTCAATTTGGGCAATTACTCAGACCTGAAAATGTCAAGAATACCATCACGACAAATAAACAGAAACCTATTAAATTGATAATGGATGTCCAATGTTTATCTTGCCAGCAATTTTGTTAAACTGAAGACTTGCACCCCATCAAATATAAACTATTGATTACACAAGGAGAACATTATAGGATGGATATAAAACCCTATTCAACTGGTGTTAAAAGAGCTGACCATTAGCAAACTGAAGATAATCCAGAAAACTACATAGCAAACACTACTAAATTAATACCAGACATCATCAAGAAGCTTTTCCCCTCTATGTCATACACTGTATATATTACTATTATATTTAGGAATTTGCAGAAATGAAAGAAAATTCAGCCTTCTTAAACAAAGAATTACTTGTTTGTTTTAATTGCTACCTGAAATTTACATAATGTAGGTTGAGAAAAACTCAAACAAGTAGACAACTATAAGTAAAATAAAAAAATAGATCCATTACTGATTTGATCAGATAGGCATCTTAAGAAATATCCTAAAGAAACACTGAGAGGGATCATAGTGGAAATAAGGAATATTAGAAAATGAGTGTATGTTTAACCTAAAGAGGTCCTTTAGTTAAAACGGCTGAAGCTATGACAATGAGATCTACTATGAAATCTTCTCGAACTTCCTCTATTATGAAGAATAATATCACATTAAGAACTACTGGTAGAAAATCCTCAGTTTGATATTTTTTTACTTTTGTAACATTAATAATTCTTCATATTATTAATTATTCAATGATTATATTCTTTGGGCATTGCAAAAATATTTAATTTTAGAGATAATAAAAAGAAGTTACAAAATAATTTTTAAGCGATGATCAACCTAAGAACCATATTGTTTCTAACTATCATGAATTATATTTTTAGTGAGCGTGTTAATATACAATAAATTAATCAAAGCATAATTCTATTTTATTCTAACCATGATTGCAATTTGGCTATGTCTAAAGGTTTAACGAAGTATCCAACCATGCCAGCTTTCAAACAATCTTCCTCTTCTTAACCACCTGAATAGCCACTGTGTCCCAATATATAACCATTGTATCCCATGCTGATCAGCCTTTTGCAAGTTTCGATGCCATTTAAGTTTGGTAGATCTATGTCAAGAATCACAATTTTGTAATTTTTGCAAGCACAACTGGGTCCATGTTAAAACTACTCTATTTTTCTAATACATTCAAATCCACTAAATGCCAAATTAACTCGATAACCTTATGATTCTAATTGTATTTTAAGCATTTATAGGATAAAAGGCTGGTCATCAACAATTAAGATTTCAGGACATTAACATCTAGAATATTAACTTAATTCTAATCCGCTCATTCTAAAACTGTCACATTGTTTTATCTGATTTAATGGGGCTTGAAAATATTCTCTTTATTGACGAACCACTGATTCTTATTAATACTTTTGTTTATCATCATTGAAGGAGTGATCATAAACCTAAAATGAAAACTTAGACCCTTTGCCTTCTCCCTCTGACACAGCAGATAATCCTTTTTAGTCATAAGATAACTTTCTCGCCAATACATTACTTATCATCAATCCCAATCCAATTCCTTATGGATTAGAATTGGTTGGATCATCTAATTTACCAAAAGCCGTAAATAGCTTATTTTAGTTATCAGCAGTTATGCCTAATCCTGTATCAGAAACTGTTATTTCTACTGATTTATTCATCGATTTGCCTGAAATTGTGATAATTCCATTATAAGTGAATTTAACAGCATTACCCAGCAAATTAATTAAGATTTATCTTATCTTATATGGATCAGAGTAGATTTTCTCTGGGATTCCCTTAAGATTGATAACTAAATCATTGTTCTTAGCATATGCCTAAACAACCATAATATTGTAGGTCTCTGTTATCAAATGATGAAGATTTAATTGTTTAATATCTAATTTGAATTTCCCTACATTTAATACTGACACGTCCAACAAATCTTGGATTAAATTGGTAAAGCAATCTAATTAACTTAGCATAGGCAATAAATACTTTTAAACCATTTCTTCACTACACATTGGTTAAATTTATTAGACCATCAGCTTTATTGATTAAAGTGGAGTTCTAAATTCATGTACTACTGTACTTAAGAAATTAGATTTATCTGTGATTACTCTTTATAGAAATGTCACAAGATTCATTGAAGTCATATCTCTTACAATCAGTAATATAAACTCAGGTTGTTTGTTGTCAAACCTCTTAAAACTGACTTAGAAAAGAGATTTCTCATTCTAAGGAAATTAGCACAACATTTTTACAACTCCATTTTTCTCCTGCCGATTTTCAATTAGATGATCAAGTAACTTTTTCACATTTTCAAATTATTAAAACGAATAGGATGACTTTAATTCGGATTGATCATCAAATCGAGATTCATCAAAAGTGCTTTTTTTAAAATAAGTTTTATTATCAAATTCTTATTCATTTAAAACTATTTATTGTTCTTGAAACAATGAGTTCAGTTTTTCTAATTCATTAATTTATTATTGAACATTTTTCATTTGTAGAAGATTGTAAAAGGCTGCCTTCTTATTCATCCCTCCCATCATCTTTTTCAAATGTTTATTTATGAAAATAACCTGCTTTTTCATATTTACCATTATGATACCATCCGGAAACATATTGAATATTTTTTAGTACTAATCCATGCATCCAAAATCATTAATTTAAAGATCTAATGATGGTTCCGACTAATATTTTTATCCACTTACTTTTCTCGAATAATTTGGTGAAGTTTGATTTTTTAATAGTTCAGGAGAAGGTAACCTTGAAGTCGATACCTATCCCTGGCTTTCCTTCTCTTTTTTATTTTATATGTAATATTTCATGCAAATATTTAACACCATAAAAAGTGATAGCAAAGTACCAGTTACAGTATTCTCATTCGACTCTCCCCACATTATGAAGTAAAACATACATATCAAAGCATCAATCAATTTTAAAAAAATTGATTGTTTTCTCAATAAATATTGCATATATGAGCCAGCTAGAAAACTTTAAACTAAACTTTGTTTCCTTTAAAAAATTAATAATAATAAACTAATTTTTATGCACACTTTCACACTTATCTAAATTTTTTCGTTCTAAATTTATTTAACTTTTTATATAAAATGAATAGCCAGCATCAAGAACTGAAAGCTTAACAGTATAGTATTAATTAATCTCGAATCATTGAGTTGATAAAATGTGAGCACAATACATGTGATTTAATGAGATATGAGTAAGTTTCCAAAAATGTATAACATAAATAATAATTAATATAAACAATAATTAATACTATTACAAACTCAATTAAATTAATTTGTGTTTACGAGTAAATGAGACTAAAAATGTTCAACAATACATTTATTTGTTTTAAAATTAATTCTTATTTCAAAACAACATTTTATAATTTAGAACTAAATCACATCAGCCATTTAGTTAATGATAAATATTGAAACATCACATTCCCCAACAGCATCGTTTTAAATTAGTTAATAAATTGGAATCTGGAAAAACATTTTTTATCCTCAATTTTTTATTTAACACTCAAATTCAATTTTCTAACCCTGCTCTTTCAAAAAATTATATAAAATTATAGTAATAGTAATAGCAACAATGTAAGTTACTGCTAAACACATTAAAATGACTCATTGATCTTATGATGTATAGAAATTACTTTAAAATAAGAAATCTAATGGTATTCTATAACCAGCGTGATTCTTATATAATTTAATTGCTTTTGACTAATCACAGTATTTGATTGGCAAAAATTCAATATTTATTATAAGAAAAATTTATATAATTCAAAGAATTTCATATTTTTTATACAAAAAACCCTAAGCATTTACTTACTAATACTCAAAGTAAGAAAATAAAAATTTAGTATGAAGCCAAATATATATAGACTAAAGAAAATCCAAATAATCATCCAAAATTCAAGATGAGCTTTAGTGAATTGAGAATGAATAAAAATCTTAGATAAAAATTAATATTGTTAAATATTTTTTAGTGAAATTAGAGCTCTATTTTTTTTTCATTTGAACTAATTGATAATTCTTTTTTTTCCTTTAAATTATTGTTTTTGTTAGGGAATGTGTCGATTATTCTTTCTTCTTTGGCTTGTTATCTAATTTCTTGATAAATTAATTTGAAAAGGAATTACGTAATAAGAAATGCCTAATACTTATATTTAAAATTATTTATTTAATTTTTCTATATGTAGTAGTTATACATTAATTATAATATATAGAAATAGATCTCTTAAAATGAAAGTTCCAATAAATTATTTTTAGAATTTTATTGATTCTTATCAAAGTCAAATAAGAACGATGACTTAAAAATAGATTTTACCTAAATTTCATTTCTTATTTAGAGTGTTGTTAACTTATTATAATTGATAAGAGTAATTTCTAATTAGATGATGATCTTCTGTAGTATTAAATTATTTTATCTAATTTGTTAATTATGTAATAAATAAAATAGATATAAATGAAAGTTCTTATGACATAAGGCTGATGTTGATTAAGTCTCAAATGAAAAGAAATCGCAAGAAGATTTTTAATACTATGAAAGAGAAGAAAAAGTTTAAATATTAAAAATTGATTTACAAATCTCATTATTACATCAAAAATTTAGAAGTACGAAATAAATAATCAATTATTTAGATAAAGAGAAGGACATTGATGCTAATTTGATTCCAAATTGGTTAAACTTAAAATTAAAATAATTAACAAATAATTTGTTTTGAATTCACTCCATCTTCTAACTTGAATGAGTATTTGAATAGTTTTGTCCAAGTACGAAACTTTTCCTAACTATTTGGTGGGATTTCGGTGAAATTTTATTACTGATGTTAATAAATAAAGAAATTTCTAAAAATTCATAATCGAATTAAATCAATGATATAATGAACTAAAGCCTATTGTGAAATTTAAAGATCATATTCAGTTCTTAATTACTCTATTTAATTAAGAATTATTACGTATATCATATTAAAATTCTTTGAGAAAAAATTAAATCTCAGCTCCATTTCTTATTTGTTGATAAATCTGATATTAAATAATATTTAAAATAAATGTTCCACTTATTATGTTTGTTGATAAAGATTACGAATGGATTTCCAACTACAGATCTTATGGAAGGCACCGGTACTTTAAATGTAAATTGGTAAAAACAAGATTCTAGTCCATTTACCTCATAATTTTCTTGCGACATTGGAGTATTGATGGGGCCTTTTATGGGATAGGTCGACAGAAACATTAAAAAAACATTTACAAATCTCTAGCCTCATTATTCATTATAAGTTTCTTTAGATATTTTATACAGAGAATATTGGTCAGGAATTTCGAATTTTGTAAACATTATAATAGATTCGTAAATAATTTATACTGATTCCTCAATAACTACTTCCAATTTCAATACCCCGAATGATTATTGTAAGACAAATGCATTTTTGTAAATATTTCAATAAACATAGAATATTTTTGTATAATTAACAATTAACTACATTAAGGAAGAGCATAAGTCATTCAAATGCTAATCTGTAATTGGAGATTAAATCTAGTTTCCAATGCAGCCTATTATCATTATATACAGTATGTGAGAAATTATTAGTTAAAAATGTTGTCCTCTCTCCTTAGTTATGTCATTTTACTTGTTTAACATGCACTGGCCCAAACAACAATGATTGCTTAACATGTCCTAACGGCACAACATAAAATGGAAAGTGTCTTTGTTAAATTGGATATTCTGCCTACAATTATTAATGTGTTTAAACTTGCCCCTAATATTATAAAACTCAGAATTAAGAATGTTAATTAAATTGCTCTTTAAATTGTTAAAATTGTGTAGGGTAAAAATGCAATACTTGTGAAAGTGGATATATTCTACATATGGGTTAATGTGTTACTGCATGTCCTAAAAGTAGCACTCTACAAAGTAGTGTTTGTGTAGACTATTCAGAGCAATCAGCATTTGGATCTCAATATATCGGAAAGTATTTTGATAGTTTAGATATTGATCTATTAAGTTAAATTAACGCATTTACTTTCACATTTAATCCTGCATTCTCAAAATTAACAGGATAGATATTCTCAACTTACAATAACTAATATTTATTAGGAGGCTATGGTGTTTGGAGTAATGGATAATTTACTACTGAATTTAATGGGCTTCCTGCACACAATAAAATAAGAATATATTTAACAGCTTGGTTTATTGATAATTGGACAAATCAACAATTTATGATAAAATTAGATGGCAACACAATTTATTAAGTGTCTTATTAACCAGCCAAGGCAATTAATAATCTATTTTATTTAGGCGCTAAGGATTATATTGAAAACATTAATCTTAGTGTTGATCATACATCAAATTCAGCTTAATTAACATTTTAAGCTACATTGTCTGTTTCTTCATTTTAAGCCAGTTTAGCTCTAAGTAACATCTATATTTTGATTGATTATTGTGACAATAATTGCGATGTCTGTTCAAATACTTAATGCACTACATGTAAGAGTCCGTATTAATTAATTCATAACAAATGTGGACTTTGTGATTCTTCTAATTTTAGAAATAATGATTGTTCCTGCTAAACAGGTTATTATGATGACAATGTCGATTAACAATGTTAAAAGTGCAAACAAGAATGTGAAACATGTCTTGATGCGACTAGTTGTACTCAATGTAAACTAGGTTCTAACTTAATAATATTGCCTAATTGCATGAATTGTAATACTGGTTTTTATTATCAAAATGGAATATGCTCTAAATGCGATCCAAAATGTATCGCTTGTTTTGGAAGTAGTAAATCTGAATGTTTATCATGCTCGACAGGTTAAATTTTGAATACCAATAATGAATGCCAAACATGTTTGTCGAATTAATTTATTTAAAATAATACTTGTTAAGATTGTTAATACAATTGCTAAACTTGTAGTGATACATAACAATGCTTGACTTGTACAGATGCTAGGATAAATGCTCCTTTTTGTGTTTGTTAAATAGGTAAATAATATTATTAATCTTTGTAGGTTACTACGAAAACATTCATAAGTCTTGTTAACCATGTAACTTTCGATGTTCTACTTGTGAAACCTCTAGAGATAATTGTTTAACTTGTTCAGGAAATAGATAAAATCCCCCCTTATGTAATTGCCTTAATGACTCTGGTTCGAATGATAGTTCTATTTGGTGCACAGGTATAAAATAATTTAATTAGATTGTGATGTTGTTAATTTAGATGTGAAAATGAATTATAATTCCAAAAAATTGATTATCAATTTTGGAAAGAAAATTAAACGAATGTCGCCTGATTGTTCCGCATTTTTTGAATAATCAACCCTTTAAAATTTAGGAATGAATCCTAGTTGCTTTGTTAATTCTTAATAAATTCAGGTGCTCTTGGGTTCAAATGCAACAATTTATTTTGGATCATCCATCAATTTTAAGAAGAATATCATTAAATTTGAAGATTGCCAAAATACCTTATCTTAATTTTTGAATAATATCTTAACTAGTAACTCAGATATAGAGGCTCCTATAATAGTATTTTCTAAAAACTCAGTTCTGTTGTCAGCTTGTGCTCATACTCCAGATGTAATCTATTAAATCAAAACATAAAATTTTGGGAATAATCAAATAACTTTTATTGATTGGAGGTTGGTTAGAGTCACTAAACAAGATCCTAAAATTATTGAATTTCTTGATAAATTAAAAAGTTAGTTTAAGAATCAAAATCAAAATCAACATATCTTCTTTGAATTTACAAATGACTTATTAGAAATGGAAAATGATATTTTATTAGAATTAGAATACTAAAATTTCTTAGGAATTTAAGGAAGTAGTTTTATCACAATAAAATAATTGTCAACAAAGCTAATTTTGAATGTTTAAACCCAAAGAAACGAATATTTGACTTCTTAATTTATTTAAATCTCTATATAAGTCTCTCATTGCTCCGATGTTCTTTCAAATGACACCAAATTTAATATATCAACCATGATTGGCACTCTTAAAAAGGAAGTTGAAATTGTAGTTGGAGACTATTATAACTATACGATAGAACCGTATCTATTGAATACTGGTCTCTATTAGTTAAATATCCAAGTGAGTAATTAAGAAACTATAGATTTAGAATAGAATTTTTAGATTTACATTTCAAGTGAATAACCTGAGTTAGAACTAGCGACTTAATCAAACTTCTTAGGCTATTCGTAATAATTAAACATATTTGGAAAAATGCTGAATGCAGCATAGCAAAATCAAGTATTTAATTGGGATTGTTTTGATCTTACTTCAAATTCTGAATGTTTAACCTAAAATCAAAGCCTACTGATTCTACCTGATTCTTCAACTCTGACAATCTAGCCTAATACTTTGATTCCTTTTTCTATTTATTTGTTCGTAGCTCGCTATCAAGATTTACAATAATAGATTACAATAACTGTTGTTGAATCCAGTGTCCAAAAATACAATATGAATCATATCCAGATATTAATGATGGATACATAAACTACTATGATTAACTACTTTTTAAATTTAAATATCTTGAAATAGTCCAAAATCCTGATATGTTATTATATACTGCCATATTGGCAAATTCAGACTTATTGATAAAGCACTTTAGGTTTGATTATTTAGAGTTGTAAATAAGTCTTTGGCATTATTTTAGAGTCGAGGAATTAACAAAACATATGACTTTAAAGATTAACATTTACAATCCTGATTACTTTCTGCCATCTCAGGTTACAATACCTTTAAACATTAATATACCCCCTTTGCAATGCAGAATAGAATTTGATTCATAGAATGCATCTAGCTTATCTGATTTCTCGATTCTAATAAATAATTGTTAGGATGATAATTTTCCTTTGTAGTATAGATTGGTTCTATATTTAAATATCTCCGATCTAAATTTTGATTATTCTATTAATAAAATATAGAAAGGCATCATTTTGTTTGATTACTAATACAGCAACTTATTTCATACTAAATTGACAGGCAATGGAAATATTTAATTGATGGTTTAAGTAAAAGACAATCTAAATGGAATCAGCAACTACACAAAGTCATTTGAGTTTTTATATGAATAAGGATTTTTTGAATAATTAGTTGTTAATCCAGTATCTATAAGTGAAACCTTAATCTACACTGCAAGTTTATTATTTGAAGGGAAAACTAACTCAATAAAAGTTTAGTAAATATTATAGGAATAAATATTTTATTTCTCTAATTGCAAATGCATTGCTCAAAAATAATTGATGACCTTAAAAAACTTGGCTATATTTCATAAGAATTTGGGATTGAGTGATATAAACTAAGAGTTATTATAATAGAAGGAAAGGCTCACTGAAATATAACTGTTGATGGGCACTTTGCAAAATACTGATTATAACAAGTACGAACACACAGTGCAAGAATTTAAAAAACTAAGTTTATTGGAAGAAACAGTAGAAATCGCAAAGTATCTAGATGAAATGTTTGAATTAAATAGAGTATATCAATAGCAAACAAGAATCTTAATTAGCGATTCTGATAATGAAAGTAAGAGAACGAATAACCATTTGATTATGGATTCAATCAATATCATCACTGAAATTTAATTGCAAAATTAAATAATCAATGGAAATTTATAAACCATAACCACAAATTCATTTAATCTTTCTACTTAAAAAGCTACTTAAAAAGTATTGTAGAACTTAATAAGCAGTTCTTTAACTGAACCATAAAGTATTGGACAAAAGGATAATTAATAGCAATTATAATCGGATACCTACTCATATAAAATGGTTAACTATGAGACAAACCCATTTATTCATGATGATTATTTTATGAACTATCCTGAGATTTAAAGCAATTACTCTTTATATTAACCTGAAATTAAAAAACTTTCTAGTTAAACATTAATTTTAAATATAAGCACATCCTAGGCTATCAGATATGAATTTGAAAATAATGATGAAAATCTGATTGTAGAATGTGTAACTAAAGTGGAAGATGCTTGGAGTCTAGATGCTTGTAAAACTATTCATGAAGATAAGAAAACTATTTGCTAATGCTAATATATTTCATCAACCACAATTTTGCAAGCGACTCAACAAATACTTGATGAAGCTGTTTAATTCTTCTCTCTGGATACTATACATAAGATGCTTAAATGTGAATACCAGTCCATCATATTTACTTACATAGTGATAATATACACAATTCTGTTTTTGTGGTTCCTCTTTTATGGATTTAGAATTGATTAGCAGAAGAATGAAGAATTCCTATATAATTCCACCAAAGTAGCTCCGGTTGATTGGGACCTCGTAGCTGAGAAGGCAGGAGGCATCATAAATGTAGGGGATATAGATTCTGAAAAGAGAATACAACCTGTTGATAGAATAGTGATCAGAAGGGATACTCAAAAGAAAACTATTTTTAGCACCAATGACAGTTAAATCACTAATGATGATAAGACCTTAAAGCGACCTCAGTTCGAGTATTACAACAAAATGTTGGCAAGCAAGAAAAGTATTGGTATAACCACAAATGTTTGCTCGGGAAGAATCATTGAAGAAACTGAAGGAGAAACATCTCCCAAATCAAAAACTGAAAATAGTCCAAATGCCAAAGGTGCTCCTTCAGAATCACATTCAACATTTAGAAAATAGCAATCAAATGATGAAGAATCTTTGTATAAGAAATATACTACTTAAAGTATAACTTTCTGGAAAGCCTTACTAACCTATTTTGAAGTAATATATTTTCTTATTGATTTAGATCAATCATAAAGTACTTAGTCTGTATTATTTGTATGATAAAGATTGTTCTAGAGTTTATAGATCTATAATGTTATATGTTTCTTTATTAGGAGAAATAAGTATTTTGACATTTTTTGGACAAGTAAATCTATTATATGAATGTAGATCATTAATTTGAATACAATAATAGCACTTTCAATCTTGTAGACCCTATTTGGCTTAATTTACAGAAGGCTACTGCAAGTTTTTCTGAAGTCAGAAAAAATGTGCCTCAATTACACAGGGTTTAATTTAGCAATCTTAAGCGTTTTATTCTTTTTATTTATTATATTTGGCAGTGTTGCTAAATATCAATCAATGTTAGAAGCTACTTTGTGGGGAGCTGCTTATATGAGCAGTTTTATATTGGAATATATAGTCTATTCCAGCATTCAGATTTTACTATTCTTTGCATTAATCGTCAAATTCGGAAAATCAGAGATTCTTAAAGTATCATTCTATATATATTTTAGAAATATATAAAAGTGTTTATAAATGATAAGGTGTATATATAAACTTTTGGCAATCCCTGATCATTGATAGTTAAATTTTTTTGCGTTATTAATTAGTATATAATCTATTGTATTTGATTTGATTTAACAATGTATTAATATTCATATTCATTATCCCCAAGAGGCTAGTTGTCTCTTAACATTATCGTAGTTCTTAAGGGTTTAATCAATCTTTGGTTCAGCTCTTAAGAAATCTTCCTTTGCTCTGAATTTATAATAAAGTATAAATACTTTTTATCATTAGCTTGGATGGCAGCCAATTAGTCTTTGCTGAGTGAGATCAATTTCTTCTATCTAAAAGGATTATTAAATATATAGTTACTCAGCTGGTGAAAGGTTCTAGATTTTGCTGACATGTTCTGTGATGGTCTTGAGAATCATATCAATTAAGGGATCATTTTCATAAGTCATCTTTCCTTAAGCTAATCCTCTAAGAGCAGATTTGAATAAGGCCTTTTGAATTTCTGGAAGATTGTTCTTAAGATTGGTTTCAAGTGACTCTTGAGCAGCTTCAATGATATCTGAAAGAAGTCTATTTTGATTGATCTTAAATTAGTGAATCTACGTACTTATTCAGCTTATTATGCTTATTTAAGAATATTTGAAGATCTCTCTGCAACATGTCTTTGGAGATTTAATTATTCATTCATGAGGAACTTAATTATATTTGATAAACACATACTGTGTTAATTAATTCTGCTTTAACATCCTTAAATTCCTTATGTAATTAACCATATTCAATTTATCCTTTGGCTGCTTCAAGGAGTGTTCTGATTTTGAGTTGCATGTTTTCATGGTAATATTGATCAAGTTAGAAACACTCATTTCCAGCAACTCTTCTATAAAATCTAGCAAGCAATGGTTTCATGAATGATTTACGACCTTCCAAGTAGAAGTACATAATTTGCATCCAGAATAGGAATGGCAAGAATGATGATTTAGCAATCCAATGAAGATTAGTAGTGCCTGCAGCAAATCCAATAACAATCAAACCCCCATATGTAAGAAGGAGGTATTTTCTAGCCACGAGGAAATTTTCATAATGTGGGGAGACTTATTCTGGTCCAATAAAGTTGTAAAACAATTCAGATGATTTGATCTAACTTAGGAATTAGCACTTACACCACTCATATTTACAGGGTTGTGTGGATTGTTGTATGGGTGTTCGAATGCTTTGCCTTGGGGTGCGACATTTGGAGCCTTATTCTCTTTTTCAATTGCTTCACTATCAAAGTTTACAAAGACATAGCTTACAGCTTTTAATTGAATTGAGTAACATATTCAGCGTATTTGCTTTAGAATTTCAAGAAATTCTTTCCTGCAATATCTTTATGTGTTGCTGTAGCTGTAGCAAAACCGAAAAATCCAACACGACGTGAAGATTTTACCAAAAATTACATTTATTTAAATATATTTAATGAACAACGACATCTGTATGTTTGGACTGACCAAATCTGGAAAAACCTCTATGATCAGAGTGATATTCCAAAAGCTTGAAATCTTCAGAACATTCCAATTGGACCCAACAAATAGAATGGAATCAGTGGCAGTCAACTTAGGATCCCACATTCATTTTAAGATTTATGAGTTTTCTGGTCATTATGATTTGAATGATCCACAGCCACCTGAAATCGCAGCCATGGAAACTTGCAGTCTGATGATCTACGTTATCGATTCCTAAGTAATAAAGTGTTCTATATGTATTTCTATAGGCAGAACCATTTAATGAGGCCGTCTAATATTTGAGACAGGCCATCCAAACGGTTAAATAAAGATCCCCTCACTGTGAATGTCATTGCTTTATTCACAAAGTAGATCCTGACATCGAAGACAACAAAAAGAATGGTAATTATGAAGAATGAATTTAAGAATTGCTCTAATAAATCCAAAAAGACATTTCAGATGAACTATCCAAGAATGGCATGAATTAAATTAAGGTTGATTTTCATGTCACTTCCATCTTCGATCACTCATATTTGGAACATTTTAGTAAGGTAATCCAAAGAATATTGCCATATTCATAATCTATATAAACATTATTAGATTCATTCAATCTAGCATGCAGGATAGAGAAATCCTTTTTATTCGAAATCTACTCAAAATTATACTTGGCTAGTGATTCCTAACATTTTCATAGCACTAACTTTTAGCTTTGTTCTGAAATGATTGATGTTTTCATAGATGTGACGTGCATATATGGAAAATTGGATGATGCTGGCCAAAGCTAAATAAAGTTATCAGATGGATCTATCTTAATTTATTAGACAGTGAATGAGTAATATTGTTAGAATATCTTTTTAGGGGCATTTCGTTAATAAGTATCTTGAAATCAGAGAACTTGGAAAGACCATTTTTATTGGAATACAATATAAATTAATTCAGATAGGGCTTAGCATAAATATTTAAAATTAAATGAAACAATATTAATAAAAATTAGTAGTTAAATTTCAAATCAATGTACAAAAACTAAAAGTACTTCTGGGATGCTTTGAAAGTAAGAGATAATCGAGATCCTGCCTATAGTGTTAATCTTCCTTCCCATTCTCCAAAGATGCCATTTAAGCGACCTTTTTAAGCAGAAAACATTAATCGATCTATGGAGAATAACAAATATCGTTACTCTGAAAAACATCTTGATTAGAGTCCTACTCAAAAATTGAAAGCCGTTGCTCAACCAGCTTATTTTAGTTAAGAAGGTTTAGTACTAACAAGAAATAGTAAATTACCAAATTATGAACCTACTCGATGTTCTAGCAATGAAAATGGTATAATTAGAGCATATGCTGCAAACACAAACTAAGGGATCGTAAGAGATTATAATGAGGATAGAGTATCTATAATATTGAATATCGTTAAACCATAAAATAGATAACATGAGACTTGGCCTAGATGTTCCTTTTTTGGTGTTTATGATGGCCATGGAGGAGCTGCATGTGCAGACTTCTTAAGAGATAATTTACATCAATTTGTAATAAAAGAATTAGATTTTCCTTGGAATCCATATGAAGCATTAAGAAAGGGTTTCGCAGCAGCAGAATAGTATTTCCAAGAATTCGCAATATCTCAATTCAACAAAGGAATAGCTGAAAGAAGTGGATCTTGTGCAATAGTGGCTTTATTAGTAGGCGATGTTTGTTATGTCGCAAATGTTGGAGACAGCAGAGCAGTGTTATGTGGAGGTAATAATAAATCAGCATTGCCATTGTCACGAGATCACAAACCATGTGATGAACTTGAAAAACTAAGAATATAGAAGGCAGGTGGAAAGATATATCAGTAATCAATTTAATTATTAATTTAAGAACTTAATAATAATAAGATGATTAATAAGTATTTGTTGGACCTCTTCGAGTTTTACCTGGAAGATTATCAGTGAGTAGAACTTTTGGAGATATTGAGGCTAAATTAGAAAGGTTTGGAGGAAAACCAAATGTTGTAGTGGCAGAACCAGAACTAAGAAGCTTTAAAATTCAAGACGATCATCAATATATTGTACTTGCAAGTAATATTTTGATATCTAATTTAGGCGATGGAATATTTGATAAAATGTCATCGAATGAAGTTGTTGATATCATGACTAAAGAATTGGATACTAATCCTAATATACATCAGGGCTGTAGTATTGGAGTAGAATAAGTCTTGAAGGAAAGTATCAATAGGAGAACTTTGGATAATATTACTGTTGTTGTGGTGGCTTTCCAGGGGGAACAAATGAAAAGAATGAAGAATGAGATTGTCAAAAGAAATTAGATCAAGAAGGCAGTCTAGGCTGTATTGGGTAATTAGGAAGATCAAGAGAATACTCCTGGATTAATTAATACCTATAAACGATACATTTGATTTAATTAATTTATTTTGTTATATGGGTAATAATATGACAGTGAATTGGAGCGAACAATTAAAACATTCATTCGACTTGTATGAAACCAACTCTAAGCATGCTGTTCTTGGAAATATCGATATTTATTAATATATCCCAGACAAAAAAGTTAAAATCTTTAGTACACATGATTATTCAAAATTAATTAGGTAAACTGACATATGTTCCTGATAAAGAGTATTTCCTGTAAAAAACTAAATTTAAGCATCCAAGCTTATTAAGAGCCTTGGCTTTAGAGAAATGTTCAGGAACATGTAGTGGAGACTAAGCATTATACAAAGTCTATTATGATTATCCAGGAATTTGCACTTTAGAACAGATAATTGATAAAAAGTACGATTCCTATTATTATGAGTAAGAGCCAATAAGTTTTCTGAATAAGCCATATGGGATATTATATTCTAATTTGTTGATTGTGCAGAATATTTGTAATCTCACTTTAAAACCATTGGTAACATCAACCCTAACACTATCTATGCGTTAGATGATGGCATCAAAATATTTGTAATCTAAATTATAATAATAGGAAGTTAATCATATATTTCAAATTGACTCATCTTATGATTAGGCACTCAAGAATTCAACTGCCATTTTATCTCCAGAACAGATAGAGTAATTACAAAGAGGAATTCCATTTCCATCAGTGAACGGTTTCAAGAGTGATGTTTATGCATTTGGAATAGTGTTATTGTGTCTAACAACTCTGAGTAGATATACTAAATTCTATACTCCCAATTAAGAACTAGACAAAAATCAAATATATTTGAGTCTTCAATAGACAAAATGTAAATATTCTGAACTCTTAAATGGTTTAATCTAAAAAATGCTTCTTGACAACCCTTCTGAAAGACAATCATGGATAGATATTAAAGTAATTATTTTTCTGAGATTAGAGTTTCATTAACCCATTTAAGAGCTTGGAAGAAAATGCTTAACCGTTTTATTCAGACATCAAACTATGTCCTTAAATAACAAAACAAAATATTCCCACTATTGAGTCAGTTAAACCAAAGGATCAAAGCTCCTAAATGTAGGGTCCATTAGTTATTTCTCCTAATACAACACCAAGAGTAATGTAAAGCTGTTAACAATTAAAAATGGTATTAAATCCACCAATATCTCAAACTTATGTTTCTTAAAGCATTTCATAATAAAATTAATCGATGCAACTGAATGCAGATTCCCAATTACATTCCTAAAACACACCCACCTTTGCCATAACTAATTCAAATTAACCAATATAAAACATTATTAATAAAAGACAAAGGGTGTCCTCTACCTTGTAAAATTATAACTCATAATAAACATCGCCTCCACAATCGGTAGCTCCTAATTCAACATCAGCATATCCATTTTATTAGCCAAATTCAGCAAGACCATAATAAATTTGATATTGATATTCATTTATATAATAAAATAATAAAATTTTCAGGTGACAATTACTATTCGCAATACTTCCTTAGAACTACTTTTAATTCTGTTATTTAATGTACGTATAATACTCTGCCAATATCAATGATTCTTTTTGCCATTTTCCCTAAAGTCTTTCTTTGATTTGTGTTGATTTCCTCTTCATTCTTGATTTTCTTCTATAAATTTATTGGCCCACTCACATACCAACTACTAGTTTAAAATAACAATTCAATTAGATGTTCAGGCACATTGATTTGATTCATAAAAGGCAAATTCTAATTTGATCATTATTACATATATACTTTGTATGTGTTCTTATCACACAAATGATGGCAACAAGTGGCTATAGTCATTCCCACAGGAAATCTCTCTTAAGTTAATAGTGAATTAAGAGTCAAATCAGTGGCACCTCCACACATGTGTTTACACACTCCCACATATTTAATTTCCTTATCATAACCTTGATCTTTTAATTGCTACTCTAAAATTTTTAAATTAAAATCCCTGATATCCATCTTACACCTTATGAAAAATTTGTTATCTCTATGAAATCTGTCATATTTTAACTTCCTCGGTTCCCTTTCAATTAAAACATGAGTAGCCATAGAGTTGTCTTTTTCCTTAAGCTTCTCTGCAATTTGATGTGAAAACCTCCCTTTGCCAGCTCCATATTCAATGTAAGCCATATCTTTATTGATGAGATTATATTGGTCCATTATTTAGGTCAATAATTCCACTTATTGTAGATCTTTTTCTTTGTCTGAAATCTTTTATTGGGCCTCTTCTATATTTTCATCTAAAATGTAAGAGTAACAATTTTCTGTTTATTCTCCTATTTTACCCAAATATTCTTGATATAAGGCAATAGCCTTTTTGAAGGCCTCAGGTATCATTTCAATTAATTCACCCAGCTATTCCTTGGAGATTGCTTGCAATTTCACTTTTTTCTATTGAGCATCCTCTTCAAGATTGATCTTCTCTTTGAAGAAAGGATTCTACTTCAATTCCTCCTCCAACTTCTTCTTATTACAGATTTTGAGATGTTTGTCCATCTTAACCTTTTTGACTTTGTGAGACGGGTCCAATGGGCATTCAATCCAGTCTATTTCCTGTTACCCGTGGAATACGCAATATTAGCCGCCAGGTTTGTACACCTCCATATTGCAGGGTCGATTCTTTTTCACATTATAAAATTGACACCTCTCAATTTATTACATTAATTATGAATTCAACTCCCAATTCATTCTTTGAATTAAACAAGAGATTCACTCAGGGTTCCTTACGTCGAGTACGAAAGCCAGAGTACGACTATGTGCCAGAAGTCAAACATTACTATCGAACAACCGATCCTAAATTATTAACGGTGGAATATCTGCACAATGAATCGCTCGAATAATTGCATGTGAACAGTTTAATTAGATCCCAGAATAAACATACATACTCTTACAGCAGACATATAAAAATGGTTAGACCATAATTGATATTATAATTTTAATAATTATGACAGATGTCTTACCTGAAAGATTAAGGGACAAATTAAACATCCTTCAAGACAACCTCAAACGAGCCTTGAGTAACAATGAAAATACAGACAAGAAACTTCCAACCAGATCCTACTCCAATTTTTAAACTAACAAGATTGGAATTCGCATTTGGGACTTAGATGATAAACGAAATTGCAATTACCTTATGATCAGTCTAAAACCACTCAAGAAGTAAGAGCCAATCAGCTTTTAAAATAAAGTAAAGCCTAAACCCAGAATTCGATTAAATTGCAATTTCAAACCAACTTAATAAATAACTCCCCTTTGCATCGACCCATCTTCTATTCCATCAAGTTTAAAAATATCAAAGCTATTGAGTTTTTCAGATTGCTTGGTCTTGAGTTCCCCTTAAAAAAGAGCAAATGAATTGTTCATTAAACTAAATCTGCAAACTATCAACAAATCTAGTCCAATTAAAATAGACGAGTCCCTCAAGATTAATCGCTAGTTTCCCAACCAAGAGCAAGGATTCAATTTCAAACAAACCTTTTGTAATGCAACTTTATCAAAATCAAATAGTATGGCTGTCAAAAGTATTAATGAATATGAAATTTGTTCGTTGAAAGAAATACTCTAAAAAAAAAATGTCCCCAAATATTACTTAATGGAAAAAGACTAAACTAACATAAATTCAGAATTAGTATTTCAAGATTTCTCCATTTTAAAAGAGGATGTGAAATTATAACAATCAGTCTTATTACACAGTAATAACAATATATTCCAATTTCACTCTATGAAGCAGGATCAAAATGATGAAGTATCGAAAGAAATCAAATTGAATTTTAGTAATCTCAAATAGGAGTAGACTATCCATAGTTCAGCTCTCTAAAAATTACCAAAGTTTGATCTTGAATCAACTAAATATAATCATTCATTAAAAATATTAGAGAGGTAAACTAAAGCAGACAAGATCTCAAGAGTAGGAATTTTAGTATCTACTATAAAAAAGGAATCAGAATAAGAAAATAAAAATTAAATTGAAGCATCCTTGTTTTCAGTTAAGTTTTCATAACTTGCAAGGGACGTTGGCCAAAGAAAACCAAATATCTTAAATTTTTATTTGAATACTATAGACTAATTTGATCAACGTAATTCATCTTAAGAAATTGAATCTGTAAGCATTATTAAAGCTTCTAAAATAGTTTAAATAGATTAATAATCGAAATAAAATACTATTGATCAATTATTTAATTAAAACAATTAATTAAATTATGAGTAACCCTTTTTTAATAATGAGCCATAAATACTCAGTTTAAAATCTGTACATTTGTCTCAACTTTAACAAGACAAGAATAGTGAGTAAAATATTATGAGTATTGCTTTAATGTCTATTGTTAATAAGGAATGTTTTGAGAATGCTAAGGTTTAACCGAAAATATGCTTCTAATATGAGTAAAATTTAGAAAAAAACAGAAAAAAGATTGAGGAGATCAAACAATTAATATCTACGTCAAAAAAATAAAATCCTTTGACTCAATTAACCCATAGTAAATAGTAATCAATCAAAGACTAAAAGTTATAAATTGAGATACAAAAGCCAGTCAGGAATGTTTCGGTGTGTTCAAATGAAAGGAGATAATCTTCAGTTGGAGTCAATACTCCAATTAAGAGTCCGACTTTCAACCAACCTAAGGGATTTATGTAGATGTCAAAGAATGATAAGTCCAGTTTGAATAGATTCAAAAAGATTAAGTATTTGGGAAGAGGGAACATTAGTGATGTTTATTCAGTGATGTATAAGCTTTAATTCTAAAAATAGTGATACTACAACTGGTATGTTGACAGCCTTGAAAATCATTTAGAAATCGGTGATCACTAGCAAGGGTATTCAAGGACTAATAAAAACTGAGATTTGCATTCAGAGTTGCATTCAACATCCAAATATTCTCAAATGTTATGGGGTTATAAACGATGATAAATAAGTATTCATTAGTATTATATTAGATTGCTTTAGTTTTAGAATTGGGTGATATTACTTTATTCAATTATAGAAAAGAGAAAAAATTAACTGAAAAATAAATAATTGATATAATCTATCAGGTGTTGAAAGGAGTTAATTATCTCCATTAATATGGAATCATTCACAGAGATATCAAACCAGAGAATATATTATTATAAGGAGAAGTTATTAAACTAGCCGATTTAGGAATCTGCATCAAAGCTACTAGTGCATAACAATATTGTGGAACACCAGGATATATGGCACCAGAGATAACTATGAACAAAAAATACGATAATAAAGTTGATTGTTATAGCATTGGTGTGTTAATGCATGAGTTATTATTTGGGAAGATTCCAAAAATTGGGTAGTAAGTGAATGGTGATACATAATTAATAAAACTGATGAATCGACTATTAGAAGTAAATCCAACACTGAGAATTAGTTGTAAATAAGCCTTAGAATATGAGATGTTCAGATTTTGCGAAAAGAAAATGGCATAATATTCAGAAATGATAAAAAACACTATTTTTTGGGATTATTGAAATAATTATTCAACTCTTTAAGTAAACAACTATGCAAGTAATGTCATCTCTGGATAAACTATGTCTCTTCCAGGCATTAATAGATTCAGCCATCAATCTATCTGCAGCTAAATCAATGTTTTCTTTTTCAATGTATGGAGTAACTACATTCATTACATCTTCATTTGAAAGATATTCCCAAACTCCATCAGATGCAATGATAATGCATTAATCATATTATGTGAGTGTGAATTCAAATATTTCTGGATCTGCTGAGACTCCAGCTTAAGCACCTATTTTATCACCTAAACTTCTGGTCATGGCCAATCCTGGAGCATCTATATATGATAACCAAACTCTTTCAGGACCTACTGAATTTCCATAATAATCTAAGATAAATTTAGAACTAACCTTTTTGACTCTCCACTCTTCCTCCTGCTTAAATAATTCTTTATTTTTCATCTTCCACATTTGGTTTGTGATCTCTAGTAATTTATATTGCCTTCCAATTCCCTTCTTGATTCCTACAAATAATGGCTCGAGAATCTCCAACGTTGGCTGTCCAAAGTTAGTCTTTTTTGATAATCACTGAGACTGTTGTAGATCCTGATAAAGATGTATCAGTCTCAGAATCCCATATTTCTTTATTAGTTTATTCGAATGCTTTTTAAATTACTTTGTTTTTGTTGTCGTCTTTAACTAAGTACTATTCGAGATGCTTAGGTAGTGCTTATCTTATAAATTGAGATACTAGATGCCCATTTGAGCCATGACCATCACAAACTCCAAACATACTATAACCTAAACTTACTCATTTTGAATTAATTTACTTCTCCAAACAATTGGGTAAAACTATTCCAGAATCTTGATTAGTTTTTGACGTTTTATTAGCTAAACATCCAGCTTTTGTTTTAAAGGCATATTGTCCTCCATTCCATGTTTTCGCCATTAATCTTTTTTTATTTAGTGACAATTGTCTCTCAGGACTCTACTATCTTCTTTCTGGAGTCACACTATTATAATGAATGATTGCATCTTCCAATCTAATTGTATTATTTCATCATCTATATTTACTTTAATTGTTTAGGCACTTCGCTTTTTGCTTCCAGTTTTGGCAATCTATTGTGAGGCTTAGTTCCATTTGAAAGATTCAGCAATTCTAATTTGATAAAATTCAATACTCTGATCACTTTATAAATCTGCTTTTTTAAAATTAGGTAGACTGGGAAGCGATACTTTTTAATTTATTTTATGTTCAAACTCATCATTCTTATAACGACGTTGAACATTTCCTTTCAGAGTTCTTTTTATTTTGATAATTGATACCTATGAATTTCTAATTGATTCTCAATCTAAGTATGTTTAGGTGGCTTAAAATCTATAATAAGAATCTAAAATAATTGACTAATATAAGGATAATATTGTTGAATCATAAGTTGTCATTAGTACCTGATAAATCTTGGACTTTTTTATTACTGTTGCTCATCTAAATTTATTAAATTAATAAAAAAAATTATAATTAAATATTACATTTCGTTATTTAACAGTATCATAAATCTTCTATTCTAACAAAACCAATTCTTTTAATTAGTAATTCTTATTTTGAATACCAAAAAGGTTTTTAAAACAAAAAAGACTTTTATGTAATTAAATTAAAATGATGTTAACTTAGTTACACATACTTTTTAGATTGCTATAAATTTTATTAAAAAGTTCACTTATTATCCATTTAAAAGGAGTATTTTATGAATATAATTAACCGAAATGCAATTAAAATTAATAATAAATCTAAAAGTAAATTGATTAAGACTATGAATGCAATAATTTATCCAATAATGCCATCTATAACCAAGATTGAGGGTTTCATTGTAAGTTACAATAATACCAAATAATTAATTGCTATTTCCCTAAAAGAACTCTAATTGAATTTTAGAAAAGAAAAGGCAATCTAAGAACTAGAACAATAACAATAATAATAACAATAACAAATCCAACAGCTTTAGGAAATCAAATAAGAGCCTCAATAGGTCTAATGCTATTAATAATAATAAATTCCCTAATAGCCAATATTTTTGGACAATTAGCAAAATGTCCATTAAATATTGGGCCAATAAAATTTTCAGATCTGTTAGGCAAACTGCTACAACATAAGCTATAACCAAATCAATTATGAAGAAAAATATCAAGAAGACATAGAAAATAAGGAGAACTATAGTAAGTGCTCTACACCAAAATTTGATGAGATAAACAATGACTTTTAGATTCAACCTAATTATATCAAGGTATAAACGAGTAAGAAGAAAAGCAGCCACTAAAAAGGGATATTTTTCACTTTCTAAAAGGAGGAGGCCTATGAATTTAAGTAAAAAATTAAAAAAGAAAGCCTATAATAAATTTATTCTAATTAAAAAAAAGGGCCTTAATTTACGATCTCCATACCAAAAAACAACCTAACTTTTCAAACTGACTTTTACACTTTAGGGTTTAAAAAGCTGAGAGAATAAACAATTTAGGACTTATTAAAGAAAATCTTAAACTATTATTCTTAAAGTGTTAAGATATACTAGTGTAATGAAAAATTGGGTATGAAAATGTAACTTTAAAATTAATAATTATTGAGAGAATTGGTAGTTTTAGAAGGAACTGAATTTAAAATAATTGATATAGCTTCAGATTAAGTTTAAGGGGTTGATTAAGTTAAATTTGAATATGGGGAAGTAGAATTTCATCATCAAGACAATGTTAATTATCTTGAATTGTGTCTATTCAGCCAAGATTGTGTCGAAATACATGATTCAATTTTGAAAGATGTAGAGAGAATCACATTTTACAACTTTGGAGAATCAAGTCAAAAAGCCAGAACATTGAAGGAATAAGATTTTGATGAATTTGTTAAGTGGGTTAAATGTTGGTGTCTATAAAATAATTTTGATATTATTCATATTGGAACCCATTTAACTGTTCGTTTAATGTGATGTTAATAAATATATGTGTTTACAATATCAAAAATTAAATTTCTGATTAATTTAAACAAATTACTTATTTGTATCAATGCATAAATGTAATATAAACAAAACTCATTTGTAATTTTTAGAATTCATGATGGTTCTTCATCATAAAGCTATTTAATTCTTTATTATTGTAATTGCCATTTTAGTTATAAGTTCTCACAAATCAATTCAAAGTATGATTTTCGATTGAATTCTATTATAAATTTACATAATTACAGGTCTATTATTTATCGCAAACCCAAATAACTAAGGGTGATTATTTGCAATTAAAATATGTGTTAAAATCTAAAGTATTAGAGTCATTTTCATAAAGAAAGATGGCATCAAGTTCAACATTTTTAATCATCCTTTTGCCTGTTATGCTATTTTGCATTTCTATTTTTCCCTTTAACAAAGAGACCGGTTTAGCCTTGTCCAATATATTATCATTAAATTTGTAGAAGGCCAATTCGATTGGAAATAAGAAGGATTCACCAATTTCTAAATTGGGAATTGTAATTTGATATTAATGTTAATGTTACAATTCTACCCATCCCTCACTGTGTATTTCAGAAATCATGATCTTTTCAAATGGAATATTTTATAAATTAGTTGAAATTGTTATAGTTATATCGTCCCATTGATTGAATGGGAAATTGGCAAAGGTTTCCTCCAAACTATTAAAAACCTATTATTCACTATTTATTATATAATGTTTTCCAAATCTTAGATTAGTGATCAGTGACAATCTTTTGTTTGCATTTGAATTACTGAAACCAAATGAATCAATAGTGAAGATGTCATAATTATATTCTAATTGCTTTCTAATTTTAGTGAGTGCTATTTCATCCTAACCATCCGAGAAAATGAGAATTCTTGCCCAATTATTCTTATTTTTTCTTTAATTAATGACATCGAATGCCACTTCAGTACCTTTCCACAATTGAGTCGTCCCAATGCATTATAAATCGTCAATAACAAATGCGAAATATTCTTGAGTTTCCTATGTGACTTTTTATAAACCTGTTAACAGCTTGCCTTCATTGTTAAAACTAATCAAACATAATCGATCCTATTCTCTCAAATTAGAAAGTATTGAGTGTAAGATTTATTTCACATATTCAATTTTTTATCCTTACATGCTATTGCTAATGTCGATTAAACAAAACTTATATTGAAGAATATTTTACTAAATCTACGCCAATCTAATCTAATTCTTCTATAGTTTTTGTTCTCAATTACAAGACAATAGGAATAGTTTATTAACCCAAATTTAAAATATTTGACCCAGGGTTAACAGAAAACATGTCAAATTATATATCATCATCAAGAGGCTATTTGTTTATGGAACTTCTGCTTGGAATGCTTTACTGGGTTCTTTAACTAAATCTGTGTTTGGATTCGCTTTAACTATTTTTGAGATCATTATTCTCCTAAGGTTACGTTTTGACTCTTTGATTGAGATTATGCATAGTGTTTGATTTTTGAATAGGCTTTTTCTTTTTTTGTTGGAATGAAAAAGAAGACGATCCTCCATCAGTCTCAAGCAGACCATAGCTCCTCCACTTAGAGATATTGTGATCTTGACTCACAGCGCTCCTATATGCAATTTAATTTATATTTACTCTGTAGACGGTATTTACATATATTAATTATATTGTTAATAATTATAATCTTTTACATTTCTATGAATTTTGGACCTTCTTGGTGTTAAAAATTAAGATTATTCATCCAAGTTTTATTTAATGTCAGCTCTACCATATTTGTAATAAAACCCTTCTTAGTTAATGTGGCTAGAAATAATCTAATACACGCATTTAGAACTTGATTAACACCTTATGAAAGAATCTTTGATAACTTCTAGTAATTCATCCGAAATCTTATTAAGTGATTAAATTTAACAAAAATTTGATTATAATGAACTACTCTTATTTTTATTGTAAGTTAAATTTAATAATAATATGGCTAAGTGTTCTATTATTGAGAATAATAATAGTTCAAAGATGTTAACTCCTGGTTTGGGAATATAGATTTCATTAAAATATATTATTTGTGATATAATTTTATTATGATATTTATTATCGATTTTCACTTCTCTCAAAAAATACTGCAAGCTTCGCAACCTCCAGTCTTTGTTTGGACAATTTCAGTTGGTGGTTGTTATCTAATAAAATAAATAGCAAATTTGTAATTACAAGTCAATCTATTATTCCTCAGGAGTTTATTTCACTTCAATAACCTTTTGATGTTCTTGATTTTGTTATTGCTATACTTCTACTTCAACTTATTAAACTTTCATTTATTGATTATCTTAAACCTCGATGTTCTCATGTTGAATTGTTTGTACTATTTATGGGACATATTACTAAGAATAGATTAACAATTTTACTTGATTGTAACTTTTAGAGAAATCTAAATTGCTGAAGCTTTACTCTATTTACTCTGTGAATTTATCATTTAAAATTTGAGCTTGTTGATAGCTGTGTATTTTTTTGGTCATTGCATCATACATAAATTAATAACCTTTGTGTATAGTATCCAAAAAGGCGATTCTATCCTTCAAAATTTAGGCCTTGTCCTAGTTTTTGCTGGTCTCTGATTGTAGTTATTGTTTTTCAGTTGCAAGCTATAATAAATTGTTAAATAAAACTTATTGCAATAATTTTTCATTATTATGGATCGATTTGGAATGTTTCTCTACTTCTATCATCAAGTCTACAATCTTAAAGAAATTGGTGATTTAGGTTTTGATTGCTGGTGTCAAAATGTCAGCTGCTAAAATCTATTCCCTTTATTTCAATAAATTTTGTGTTCTCTCATATTCATCTTTTTTCATGTCAACGGCTTTAACTCTTCCTAATCTTTCCTTGAAATCTTAAGAGCCTTCAGCTTTCTCAAGCACTTATTCCTAAAAAGATATTTCAAATATAAATATACTTTGAAATTGTTCCAATAATAACTTGAGGCTGGTTCTTTGTAAATCACAACCAAAGACCAAATCCACAATTCATTGACAGGACTCTCCTTATCTTTGTTCTTGATGTTCAATTACTCTATAAATTCGAATTAGCATTTACTTAAATCGTTGATATTCAATCCATTGGCTTCATCTTATCTCATTTTGTTCAGCTTTACAATAGTTTTCTTGGTCTCTTAAATCTCATTTTGAAGTTGTTTTTCATCATGTTATGGAACTATCGCATGTAATCTAGCAATCTCCTCTTGAGATATTTTTAGGTCCGCTTCAATCTAACAGATATATTCACTAATATTACTTATTATTTTGATTCTCTGTTCACATGTAAATGTTATTAGAGTCTATTACTCTCTGTTGTAAGAGTCTCAATAATATTTTAAAGAGTAGTTTTCTAAAGTCATTAACTTGATTACCTCTCCTGCAAAGTATTCCTTATCTTAATGTAAGGAATCTCTAACAAATTTTTCAAGAGCATTAATACGATTCGAGGTAAACTTTACTGCAGCTGTCTAATCACCGTGCTCTGGATTTACCTCTTTAAGCTGCTAAATTTGGAGGTTCTGATTTCATATAAAAAGACATATTACTTTTAGATTATCAAGTTTGCTCATAAATTATTAATATTTAATCATTTTAATAATCCCAACATATATATTTGTCATCCTATTAAAATCCTTGTCCTTGTTCCTATCCATTAGCTAAAAACCTTCTTAAATCGAAGGTTATCACGGAATTTCTTATTCAAACCTATTCATTTTGAGATTTCTATTATATTTCTGAATAAAAGCTATATGCTTCAAAAGCATTTTAATATGTCATCTATTTCATCTATTGTAAAGATTTATTCTCTTATTTTTTGTTAGTACAAGCAATAATTCCATAAGATTTTGATATATTACTTACTTTCAATTTGCAATAATATATTACATATGGAAAAAAATCCATTTAGATTTCGGACTTTCCATTAGAAATTTTGTTCGCCTTGGGAGACCTGGGAGGAAGTATTTTTCAAGAAATTTCAAATTATTTTGCAGTTACCAGAGAAATATCTATATAAGATCATTCTCATTCATTCTTGAATGTTTTAAAATATAAAATTATTAAGATATATTTCAAAAAGGTTGGCTTGATTTCATAATTTAATAAATATATTTGATTTCTATTTTATTAGATATGTAAATTATTATAGTATATGTTTAATTGTACCTAAAAAATCCTAAAAATCAATTAATTTGAATTAAAATTCTATTTTGATATGATTGATATAAACCCAAGTAATCCAAAAAAAGAAAGTAAGAATATATAAAATAACTATTATTTATATCTATATCATTTTGTAATATTTAACAGAGATATTTTATTTTTTCCCATTTATCCTGTTAACAATCTTCTTCTCTTTATTAAATGTATGGCTAATTACGCTTAATCTACAAAGAAATATGTATAATATAGGTACCTGATTTCAAATAATACCATATTAATAAATTTAGAAAGGGCACTGGAATAACTTGATTAATTTAGTTAATCGTGATATCGCAGCAACTCATCAAAGATTAAATAGAGTTCCAAGCTTGAGGTAAATGATTATTATGTAAATGTAAAGCAGCTTAATTAAAATGACTTATGGCCTTGGGACTTTAACTTGAAAAACAAGTGGTTTGTATTCCAATTACATTCCTACACTGAACTTACAAATTGCAATTAATGAATTTATTTAGGAAATTAGCCACTCCATTACTATTAAGATAGCTTGTAGCTTCTTTAATTTTTGAAGTAGAAATATAGGCTTCCAGT
Organism: Paramecium tetraurelia; assembly: GCF_000165425.1. Taxonomy (NCBI): domain Eukaryota; phylum Ciliophora; class Oligohymenophorea; order Peniculida; family Parameciidae; genus Paramecium; species Paramecium tetraurelia. The sequence goes on along the minus strand of NW_001799388.1, from coordinate 375,193 downwards.
ACATATTGTATTATAGTGTATTTATTACTATCAGACAGATTGTATTCTAATGCCTCCTTTCCTTATTGCAAGGCTAAGTTATAATCTCCTCTGCAAAGGTAGGCGTATGTTAAAAAGACGATTGAGGATTCAAATAACTACGAACCTGCAATTAATAATTACTCCTAATCTATCTAAATAGTTTCTTCCCTCTTTTCTTTCTTCGATAATATAATAGCATTACGGAAAGATCTTTAATATATTTTATTTATCATACTTAATAGCATTGTTTAAAAGTTCTTTGATTACTTTTGGTTGTACTAACTTATTTTCTTCACTCTTTTAATCAATCTTATAGAATTAATCTTAATATTCTTCATCAGCATCACTATAAATTTCTCTGCTTTAAAGTATAATCTTCTTTCCCTCCTCTTAGGTATTGATTTAAGAATGTTCTTCTGATATTTCATAAATTTCATTCTTATCAGGATTAAATTCATGATACAATTGTATATAACAAACACCTCTATTGTACCAAAATTTTGCACTTTGATTACAAGCTTCCTGCAATTGATTATAAATGTTTAACGCTTTCTAATATTTCTAATCCATGAACAAGGCATCAGCTAAATTTTGATAGATGGCAAATTATCTTTATTTGACATTTGTTTAAATTACGCTTTCATAAAGATTAGGTGATTATAACACTTATCTCGTTTGGGTAATGGCTTTATGGAAGTAGACTGCAGCCAAGGCATACTTACCCAATTTTGCATGTACACAGCCCAAATTATTATATATTTAAGTCAAATATAAGGATTGTTTACTCTAGATAAAATCTTAATTTTATTGATTTTATTTTTCTGCACATGGGTTGATCATCTTGATGCATTGTCCAACATTTTCATTCAAAGCGACTTGTCTTTATGCCTTCAATTATTAGAACATCATTTATGAATGCAAATTCAGATAGGGTTGGGTCTCTGCTGAAAATTAGACTGCTTAATCTTATTACATGCCTGATTATTGATCTAATTAACGCATATAAGTTTTAAAGGCTTATTCTAAACTATTTAATTTTTTATTCCAATCCTTAGTATTTGAAACGATGTAAAATCGAAATTTAATCACGTTTAATATGAATAAAAATTCCTCTTTGCTAAAAGTGTTTGGATGTGCATCTGGATAAGGCAGATCAGAACCTAACAACAATGATGTATAGATTGACTATGATTATTATTATTAATCGTCCACTTAATTGGACTTGGTAATTTTATTTTGTAAGGATTTTAAAGTATCTTCCGATGATAGTTTCTTATACAATTCGCTTGCATACAAAAATTCTTATAATTAAAATGATGTTTCAACTAAGAGCAAATGCACCTTGATATTTAAGTAAATGTCCAAGTTATAGTTGTCTTTCAAATATTTCAATAGGTTGTGAGCCTATCTGACCTTTCCACTCAAAAAGAACATAATTGCTTTGTTGAATTATAAAATGCTATCGTCTTCTTGTTTCTTCTCTAATAATATTTAATTTTCTAAATACTTACTTTTCTAGGGAGAAGGCTTTTTAATTTCATCAATTATTTCATCTAGTTTATTTATGCAAGCATTAGCATCTTTGGTGATATTGTATTCACAAAGAATGATATTTTCATTTATTTGCACCATAGATTGATTTTGATCAGATTGCTCTTTTAATTGCTTAAATTTCTGTAATTCCCTATACTTAAATAGTAGATTACTCCATTGACTCTTTGTAATGTCCCTGTCCAAAATGTTTAAAGGAATTTTATAAGATTGTAAAAGACTATGCCATAAATTATAAACAAAATATTTCAAAATCCCTTTCATAAAATAAAATCTGAATTAGAATAATATCTCCTTTATCCCAGGAACTTAATATTTCCTTCCTTGATCGAATTAACTCTTGGCATCACTCTATTTAACTATGAAAATTGTGTTAATATTATTAGAATTTGCAAATATCTCTCTCATTAATTTTTTTTATGAATAATTCTAAATTAAGTAATCAAACATTCTAAGACAGGGATTCATAGAACACTTGATATTATAATATTGTCAAATCGTAATTAATATTGGAGAAAGTAAAAGAACAATGTAATACATATTATTTATTTTTTTATGAATTCATCATCATCTCTCATATAGTTTATTATGGCTATTCAAATTATCCCTTAACCACTCTAGGCACTTCTAATTTAACTTCAATAACTCTTTTAATCAACATGTCAACAACAGCTAACTTATTGGCTTCATAATCAGCATAAATCTTATCTATTTCAGCTTTGGTCTTTCTCTCCAATTCCTCTTCTTCTTTTGTTGATCCAAAACGCTATTTGTCTAAATTTTTAGTTTACTCTTAAAATTTCTTAGTTGTATCTAGTTTCTTCTTCTCTACGGAATACGGCAATTTCTTAATCAGCTGCAACCTTGGCCTCTTTAATTTTCTTTTCTCTCTCCTTTTAAGCATTCTTAATAATGGCATTTGCCTCCTCTTCTGCCTTGAGTAATTCATCAACAGCCCAATTTTCTCTTCCAGATTCAGCCATATGTGTATAATATAATTTATTTATTAAATGATTTAATGAAGCATCATGTTCATTAAATGTAATATTCATTCATAATCCAATAGTTATTCTAGTTGTGCATAATCAATTTCAATACTCCTTTTTCAAAATTCAACATTCTTAATTGATTTCCAAATTTATTTGTTATAAATCTCAAATAAAGAAGAGAAACTAAAATAAAATTATTTAAATTTGAACATATCTATATTTTCAGGTAATAAAAGCAATTGCAAAAAATACTGGAATGATAGCAGCACTGGTTGAATTACCAAATGATACCAAAGTATCGCATGCTTCACATTTATTATCAGATGTCCATCTATAATTATAGGCAGACCATTCAAAACAATTACTTTCTGTTAATTCGCTTGCATCCTCTGCATCAGCACAGGTTGTTCCATCCCAACTACATAATATCTTTTCGGTTCCACTAATAGGAAGAGTTCTACAATTATTGTACTTACCTATAATTTCAGCACATGTTCTAAACGAACATTAATTTGATTCATATTTACACGCGAAATTGTCTTCACATTTGAACTTATAGCTACTTAAGTCTGTGCATGTTGCCGTTGTAGATAACGGTTGACATTTATTATCATCCGTCCATCTACAGAAAGAATGTTAAGAATCCATGTATTTGCAATCTTGATCAGATTAGAATGAAGAACATGTAATTTAAGTGCATGCTCCTGAAATGTATTCGCATCCAGAACGATTGCAATTGCTTTCATCATAATCAACACAAGATGTAAATGAAGCACATTTTCCTGATTTATTCCACCAACAATCTAATTCGTGGGTACATTCAGGATTTGTTTTGAAGTCATCGCATGTATATGTTTTCTCAACACAAGCTTTATTTTCCCAAACACATTAATAGTATGATTCTAATTTAGTGCAACTTGATTCCTATAAACTAGAGCAAAAAGATGCTATTGATAAAATTGTTTCACAAGTAGTTGTCCATTTACAAACTTAGTATAATCTGTGGCATTCACTTTCATTCAATTCTTCACATGCACAATGCCTAGTTAAATCAAATGTTATTGCTTAAGTTGTTGCCAAGATAAAAATGAAAAGTAACAAAAATTTGCTCATATTTTATACTATTTTTAATTTTACCTATTATATCTTTTTTTATATTATAAAATCAATGACAGGTAAATCAAAATTTTAAAAATCTAAATTATTTTAAATTATTTAAAAAATTTTTTTTAAAACTCACAAAGTGGTATTGTGGATCAAATATTTAATATTAAACAGATCTATACCTATATATTTGTAGGTTTTACTAGAATATAAAATTCATTAATAAAAATAAAATTTTCTTCAGAAGTTCTAACTGTGCACCAAACACACAGGATTAAATTAATAAGCACAATAAGTTGAATATTTGAAGAATATTATTTAAATCAATAGAATATTGTGAATGCAACATTTAAAGGTTGATTTAATTGTTTGATGAATCAATTACATCCTTTTGGTTAATTCCATCTCAATTTAAGCTTCCATCAAATCATAATTATTTAATATCTCAACCGCAAAAATGTGTATCGATCAAATTACAAAACAAAAATTAGGATTTGCTGGAAAGACTTCAAGGCAAAAGTTTAAATAAGAATTACAACCACTTTCTTCATTTTTTTATGTTGATGAAATACATAAGATGATAGAAAGTTTTCTTTTTTGCTTGTTTTAAAGTTTGTTATTATAATTCTTTAGTTTATAATAAACTGGAAATTATTCTATAACCCCCTTCTACATTTTTCCTCATTTATTTGATATTTCAAGATGAAAATAATAATAAAGAACGCCATTTTTCAACTTTAAATTGTTTTCTCTTCTTCACTAACCTAAAATCTATTTTTATCTTTTGGTAATTTTAAATATAACAACTATTTTTCTAATTTCAAATATTAATTATATTTTCATTTCGTGTCTGAATATTTTATGTATGAAATCAACATGAGATGGGGTGAGGTTAATTATTTTTGAAGTTAATAAATTTTAGTTTACACATTTTATTTTAAAAAGGCTGAATATATTTAAAAATATTCAGATTTAACTTTGGAATAATTAAAGTGTGAATAATTGAATAGATATTAATATTTGATAATAAATTAGATGGAATAATTTGGAATTTTAAGATTTTTACACTTGGTGCTGCATTAATAATATAAGTTGCTTTAATTTCATGAATGATGATCAAATAAAAATGATCAGCATTTTTGAAGTAAAGATTAAACCTTTTACAAAAATACAAAGATTAATTAGTCTTAATTAATTCTAGGAACCTTAATGTTGGCTAAATTCTTGATTTCGAACATCAATTTACAAGAGAAGGTTATTTTTTTAAAATTGTTTGATAGAGGTTTGTAAAATCAGATTTTATAAAATAAACACAAATCAATGATGATTTAGATATTCATAGACTTTTAAAAACTATTTATAAATAAGTAGATGAAAGTTCAAAAATCACATGCAATCCGAAAAGTCTTGAAGATAGATATAATTTCATCTTTCAATAATGATTAATGAGTCCTAATATAAAAATTCACAAGCATAAGTACATCAGTAAATTTTCATATTCTATTTTTATTATATTTTCCAGAACCACTATAAAATATTCATTTTTACTAACTTTTTTAAGAGATCGCTATACAAAAATCTAAAAATAGGTATCGCCATATATAAAAGAAAATATCTCTTTTCAAGTCATATTTTCTATAGAACCTCTTTATTTCTTGGACACTATAAGTTTCAAAATTATTATTTAATTTCAACTACATTTAATCTTTCTGAATAAATATTAAATCAATAAATTTGTTCAATCCTAATATGATTTATCCAGATTTCTTTTTTAATATTTATTAAATGATTGATTTTAAGAAAAAATGTTACTTTATTTAATATGCTAATAATAAAAATTATAATTTAGAATAGGATAAAAATAACAAGCTTTGATTCCTAAAATTAAGATTCGTTATGTATAATTATTATGACAAATATAAGGAATTTCTAGTAAGAAAGTTTGTTATTCAATATAATTATTTGTTTGTTTAGAATATTATATATTATGAAACAATTGATTCCAAGTCATCAGACTTAATCACTTATCAGAATTACAAAGACAGGATACTCAAAACATTCACCAAATAAGGGGAGGTCGAATCAAAGAAATTAGAGTATGCCTGGATTTCCAACATAGCAAATGGATAAGGAAGATGATGAAGAGGTAAATGGTATGTTAATTTAGGCAAAAGAAATTAACAAATTGGTGCAAGATTAAGAACTATGTTCTTTGGAATAAATATAAGATAAAGGAAGATCATTATTAATTGATAATCAGCATTTAGTATTTGATAATCATTTACAACTGATTAAACCTAATCTCTCTAATGCAAGTGAATAGGGTTTAAGAAGGTATTATCTGAAGTCAGAACGTTATAAGGAAATGGAGCAATTTTATCATGTTGATAAAAATATATACGGAAGAATGAGCGAAAAGATATAAACAGAGAGACTGATACCAAGAACATTAAAGTTATTGACAGACTCTCCTGAAAAATTAGTAGCCAATAATATATTTGGGAGTGATAAATACGTACAATTATTTGCTGAGGGGATCAGCAGCTCCCATTTTAATAATTTAAAGCGATTGTAATTAAGAAATAACAAGCTAAACAACAATCGAACTTGTCTTTTAACATAGAGGCTTCCCAGTTCTATAATAGAGTTAGATTTCAGTAACAATAAAATTGGCACATCAGGAATACAGAGCATTTGTAATTATATATCTTCTAGAAATTATAATATTCAGCATTTAAATTTGGAGGATAATAATCTTAAGGATATTGCTGTCCTCACTATTTTAAAAACATTGAATGATAGCAAATCAATTCGAGTTTTAAAGCTTTCTAAAAATTAGATTACTGATTTACCAATGGACGCATTAGGTTAATTACTGAAAAAGGTATTGTATGAGTTATATGAAAGAATACTTCATTGTAAGAAGTGTATTTGCACTTCAACTAGATTAAAAATGCTGGAGGGTTGACAATAATGAAGGGTTTGATAAAGAATTAATTTTTAAAAGTCTTAGACCTTTCATTTAATAAATTAGGACAAAACTAAGAATTTATCTCTGCTTTGTCTGAGTAATATTTATATTAGATAATAGTGTTTTGATTAAGCCACATCCAGAATTAACTCATCTGGACTTATCATTTAATAGATTTAATGATGAAGATGCTATGGCCATCCATAAGGCCCTTATTTATAATCAACAATTATTTGGGTTCCATTTTTCTGGCAATCCCCATAATTTTTATGTAAATCCTAGAGCCTATTTGGTTAAAGAGTGTCAGTATGATGAGAATAAGTCAGATCCCAAGCTTTTTAAGAGAATCAATAGTGTGAATTGCATAAATATAAAAACTAAAGAAAATTGTTGGATTTGCGAAGGTTGGGTGGAGATAAAATTTCATTATTCAGGAATCGAATATTAGCATCCAATTTTTTTGCATGTCGATTTTGAATAATATAGGCCAATCTTAATGAATCAATAGGGTAATAGCTATTATCTTTAGAGAATGTGTCCTCCAAATAAAAAGATCCATTACTTTTTTAGCAATCCTGTCTATGATGTAAGGTTTGTTGCTAAGGATCAGAAGACACTCACTCTTGATGTCAATGAAGAAATAAGGAAAAGAGGCTTTGAGTTATAATATGCAGATGGTTCATCAGTGCTTGTGTAGTTATCAATAGTGAATTATATTCATTCAGAATAGAGTGGAGATATTATAGATTCATCTAGGCATTACATGGCGAATATAACATGCAGACCAAGGGAATCAGAATCAATTATAGACATTGATTTAAATAAAGCAAAAAAACGAGTTTGGTCTTATGAAAACTCAATTTTTAAAGACTTTTAGCCAGATACTGAGGGACATCTTTTGGATTGCTTTGAATTCGACTTTGAATGTGGAAAATTGATTAAACACTTGCAGAATTAGTAGGAAATTGAATAATTGAAAGATAAAATGAAGAAGATATACAAATACATTATTGGTTGTTATCATTATTTCTGTGCTAAAACACTGAATTATGATCTTCCTTGTATCAATTTACAAAGCTTTTTGGATTTTATTTCTCAAACAAGCATACTTGAAAAATCATTGATGAACTCTTTAGATCTATAATTAACATTCTTATCTAGTTATGTAGTGATGAAACAAACCAATTATATTCATATCTAAGAAAAATGCTTGGTTAGATTTTAATTTGTTGAAATCATAGTAAGATTAGCTAAAGAACAATACATTAGAACGGGAGTAGCTACTAATATGGCTGAGGCCTTGGAAATGTTGTTTGAATAGGATGAGGTATTGAAATTTATGTAAAAATTTGGAATCTCTTAAGATTGGAGAGACAACCGTTATTGGACTGAATTAATGGACTATACTATCAAAATTAAGATGCCTGTTCTGGTAATACTATATGAAAACGCCTGTAAATAAACTATGAAACATGGAAATAAATATATAACATTATCGGATTTTAAACTATTTGTGGATTAGTTTGAACTGCAAAAATATATAGCTGAAAAGGAACTCTATTTGATATATCTTCAGAGTATGTAAACTCAAAGAGATGAGTTGAGAGAATCCAAATTTTTGAAAATGGAGTTGTTGGAGTTTGTAGAAGCTATTACTAGGCTGGCAGAAAGAATCTCACCTGTGACTCCTATGTATGCTAAGAAGCATAACAATTTGATAAATGATGTTTCAAGAAGGACTTTCCCTTTATTTGTGAAGTTTGAAGGAATGATCATGGTGATGTATCAGAAGTTAAAGAGTCTATTTTTGGAAATTCCAAATGTAGAAAAAGAAATCATCTATAAAACTGTCATCAAAACAGAGAAGGCAAGAAAGCTGGGAATCTATGGTATAAAATTAGTATAATCATTACTTAGAAGAAGACAATAGTTCTGATGACGAGAAAATAAAATCAATAAGAAATTTAAATCTTCTACCAGATGAAGGGCAATTGCCTCCACCATCATAATCTGTTGGATGGAGCAAACTGAAATAATGGGCTTAAAAATAGAAGAGAATTTCAATGGAATCTGCGAATATCCTAGAATAGTTGGAAAGATATCAGTTGTAAGAAGAGGAGATGTTTTAGAAATAAGGAGACACCATTTCTGGATATGATAAACATAAGATTACTTAAGAAAAGAAGAAAAGAAACGAATACAAAAAAACTATCCTGTACTAAGATCCTTAATTCAAATTCGAAGAAGAAGTGTCTAATTGAAAATATACTTTTTTTATTAATATTTATGATTAGAAGACAAAATTCACTACCTGAAATTCTCTCTATTATTCAAGAAAAAAAGAAAGCCTAACTTTAAAAACAACAATCTCTTTAAATACCTGAATAAGATCCTCAACCAGTATTCAAATATGTTTTACATGAACATCAGGAAAGAATTCAATTGGCGAAAATGTTTTATAAGAATCTAAAAAAAAGATCAATTGCAAGGAATGTCAATGAAATTAAAAGCATGGCTACCTTAAATGGGTTTTAATTGAAATAAGGCTAAGTTACGAGATAAAAATTATATGTTGAATAAAATTAGATTCAAGAGTAATAAATTCCATTATTATAGAAACCCTTAAATATATCTCAATTAGAAAATATTTCCACAAAAATCAAGTCCAATAAAAACCAATTAAAGAACCTCTCCAATACACAGATCAAGAGCATTTACTACCAAGTCTAGTTTCCATCTGAAGAGTATGGATCTCACAAAAAATGAAACCATGATATCCTTGAAAAAATCTAATGAAGATAAGCCAACGATTAAAACACGAGAAGTAGACGACATCAAAGGCTAAGCTAAATTATTCACTATAGTGTATAAATCATTGAAATTTCAAAATTGAATATTTTATCTATTCACAAATTGCTTTATTTCTTATTCATCTATTAGCAACCTAAAATATATCATTTTTTCTTTTAAATAAAATATATCATTTGATTCTAGAAATCACTCATCGTTGATATATATTTTAGGTTTAAACTTCTTTATAATTATAAATTACAATTAATTCTCATTATAATATAGTAATATAATTTAATCCCAAATTTTATAATATCAGGTTATCACAAAATTTCGGGGAATATTTTGAAAAAGAACCAACTTAAAATTTCAATTATTCAAAGGAATACATTATTATAAATCATTTTCCTTTGCCTTTTCCACCTCCACTTGAACTTGAGTTCCCTTTCATTGAATATGACTAAGCTTTTGAAAAATAGCTGGAGGATGAAACATTACCTTTTGATGACTGATAATTTGAAGCTATACTATCTCCTCTAACACCAGATGAAGTGAATCCTAAATAATTTAACATAATTTAAATACTGCTTTCTCGTCACTTTGATTTTTGATTATAAACAACCAAAAAATACGTAAAACTGTAAAATTCTGTCCTAATCATGATGTTATAAAATTTAAACTCCCGAAATAAAGTGACATTTTTATGAAATAATAAAATTATAATTATAAAAAAATAAATAAAAAAAAATATAATTTAAAAAACAATTAATATTTTAGTTGAAATTTTTAGAAAGAAAGAAAATTTTCGAAAAGATGATAAATAATCGTAAATTAATATTAAAATAATATTGGAATAAAATGTAATTTTAATGATATTGTCGACTCAGTCACTTTCCCAAAATTTATCATCTCCCAAACTTCCTACAAGTTGTAAGAATGAGAATTTAGGCACTTCCATGCATGGTAAATCTTTTTCAATTCTGATTGATAATCCTTTAAGGTTTTCTTCATTATAAACTTTAAGGACTTTTCCGTCAGGAACTTTGAAACTTTTAACCTAGAATATATGAAATCAATACTGGTTTGTTCCATCCATCTTTGGGGAAAGACATCTTTCTATTGCATACAGTAAATGAGTCTCCTTGATAGTTGCATGATTCCCAAACTTAAGCACAATCAGGATCAGACACACCTGCATCCGGTTTAGGAACATAAATGAACCAATTGAGTTATCCTTCCAATAATTATGAATTCTACCCTAGGTTTATATATGGATCAAAATTTACATGTTCCGATTTCAACAGATAACTTATCTTTAACAAGTAAATAGTTCTTAGTTAAGAATCTGCAGAATGCACCATAATTGTAATATAAACCACTGATTCCGTACAATGTATATCTTGGTGTTTTAAGGAAAATTTCATCAGTGATCTTCTCTTCGTACTTCTTGACTCTTTCTGATTCAGGAGCAACAGCGTTCAAAGGATCAGCAGCTCCACTTGTTTTGTGTGTAATAGTTCCAACTAACAAGGTATCCTTTTCACCGATAATCATATTGACTCTAAGGAATTCGATGGTTCCCTTTTGTCCAACAGTCACCTTGAATTAAGCTGATGTTTTGGTGATGACTGCCATGTTAACTGTAATTTTAGGCCAAGCTTCAACCATTTTAAGTCCCAAGATAAAGATGGCAACATTTGGGGCACTTTTGAGTGACCAATTTTCTGGGAATATCACTTCTAATGGTTATGCTCTAGTGGTTCCGTCTTTATTTGATTTGACAACTGGTAAATTGTTTGTTTGCAATTCGTATGTATAGATATTGCTATCCAAAATTGCTGCCCATGATACATCAAAACCGAAGATAGTAGCCGGACTCAATGCAACATATGTAATTGTGAATCCAACAGTATTGACAGCACTCAATTGAATATCGAAACCTTATGGCAAAGTATCTCCAAAATCGTATTTGATTGGTGCCAATATTACAGTGGGTGTTGATTTGAAGGGCTTGTTGAATTTGACTAATGTTTAGAAACTTCTTCCCACTCTAATCAATGTATATTAGGAAGAATTACTCAACACTTTGTTGTAAAGGATGATAGGGAGTTTATGCCCAATGCAAGCTCTAATCAATACCTGAGTCATATTGGGGTTTAATGAATCCCAATACAGACAATGCGCAAACTGATAGGACTAAGTATTTCATCATTAATCCGTTTTTAAATTTAATTATTTATAAACACTTTTAGAAATAATTTAATATATTCACAAATTTATCAATTTCTTCAGATCAACTTGTTTTTCTTCATCAATTCATCATAAAAGTTGAGACACTACTCAAACTCCTCCTCTGTTATCATTTTATCTTTCCAATAATTAAATAGTTATTTCATTTTTATAGGCACTGATTATCCATTCTCTCTGATATAGTATTTGCCAGGCGTAATGGTTATCAATTGATTCGTGCCCTCATTAATGATGATCTCAAATCTAATTACTTATTATAATTACATTTTTAGATTGTTCACAACATAGCATTGATCCTAAAGCAGCACTCCACACTCATGCAATCTGATGTTCACCCATTAATCACAACCAAACTCCTTACATTTATTCATTATTGAGTTCATCACCTAATAGGCTTTCTTCTCCTAACAAAAACATCCGCTAACGACGTAACCATTTAAATCTTTATCATACGAAATTCCTATCAAAATTTTACCTTATCTTCTACTATTCAAAATACTGCAGATAACCTTCATTATCTACTCTAAATACTAATACTATAATAATACCTGTGTTATTGATCAATAGATCCACCTTATATGATTTAAATTCTATTTTATCATCTTCTTTCAACTTACATTATTTACCTAATAAATAGATAGTTTTATCCCCTTAAACCGTGTACTCATTTATATAGTCGAATGGCACTTGAACCGAAAGTGTAGCACTTATATGGAACGTTGGCTTGATACAGCAATTCATCTCTTGATGTCTAAAATTTTAGAACAGAACTTAAATAATTTAAATGTCAGTTACCTTAGTCACTCAACAATTTCAATATCGTATATTTTTGAGTTCTTCGAAACATACTAATTTTCACTGCTTTCCCAAAATACTCTTAACCCCATGATTTGTAATCGAATCTTTAATTTGTATGAACAAAAACATATAAAATCTAGGAAGAGTATTCATTGTTAATGGGTTGAGGTTTTTGACTTTCTGGAGCAAGGATTAGATTTGAGAAGTATTATATCAAAAATTCAGATTCATCAGAATCGGTACTCATTAATTTTAATAATATAAAATGGATTTAACTCAATCGCAAGAACAAGACAAAATAATACAATACTATTTGAATTAACAAATTAAAAAGGTCGCTGATGAAAAGTCATAAATCACTCTTCAATAGGAGTAAGAGAGAAACAAAATCAAATTATAAGTTTGGGAATTTCTAACTCAATAACAATCCATTTAGTAGTCTCGTCTCAATGCGACACCCTTGAGTCTTATTTCTAACAACTCTGCTTAATCAGACCGTTTCGATGTTCAAATGGATAAATCCAAAATGAAATAATAGAGTTCGAAATTTGAATAATCAATGCAATTCCAAAAAGAGCACCCCAATTTCCAAATCAATTATCATTCCTTCGTTGATTCCAAAGACTAACAATACAAACAATTAGATTTTCTCATTGCCCAATATGAAGAGAAGACTAAGAATTTACCAAAAAATTATTTCAAAAGGCAGCAACCAGACCACGCCTCTAACTAGCTCTAATAGGATTAGGATGACAATGATGAACAGTATAATTAAGATTTTGACTAGGATGAAGAAATCTAAGAAGTCATTGAAGAAGAATTGCAAGAATCCTCAATGTAAACCCAATAAAAGCCATTAAAAATTAACTAATAAGATAACTAGACTGCTTATAACAATTTAATTAAATTACGAATCGATAGATTGGATACTAATTTTGCAAATGCAGAAACCTCCAAATTGAATGATGTTAGCAAATCATCAGAATCTTTTAGCGATTTGAAGATCAGTCCTAATGAAACTAATAAAATACTTGAAATCAGCAGATAAGTGGATGCTTCCAAATAAACTGTCTTAAAATTCGATTAATCTTACAAGTAAGCCAAATCAAACGAAGAACCCTTAATTGAGTAATCACAATAATCAATGTCATCGAAATTATTGGAGTTATCGCAATAATAATCCAAATTATATGAAAAATAAAGGATTGAATATCCTTAGATGCCTAGTCTTGATCAAGAATTCTCTTATAAAATTTAAGATCAATCTCAAATAGCAAAGTCTTTATATGCAAATAAACAGGCAGATCAAGTTTCTAAATTTGATTAATCTAATTTTGAGTAATCAAAGGTATAGACTCAAAAAAGTTAATATGATTAAATATAAAAAAGCAATGCAACTAGTTAAATTTAATCCAAATATAATCAAATCCAAGAATAGTCAAAAAATTAAGATTTGGAAGAGAAATCTAATGTCTCTAATTAGAATTAGTCTAAATTCTAAGAATAATATTCAAATTATTAATAATCTCATTAAACCTCTAAATTCAGTGAAACATCAAAAAGAGCTCCATCAACTGAATTCGAGAAGTAATAGTCCTATTAAAATTATCTGTATACTAATTCTAATGCCAATAAATAATATTAACTTTCTTAGGACGTCTAAAATGAAAACAACAATGAAGAATTTTAGGTAAGTTAGTAAAATAATAATTATCTTGAGGAAGAAGAAGAGATATTTTCAGAGGAAGAAGATCATAATAATAAATTTTATTAGTTTAGTATAAATTTTGAAGATTAAGATGATAAAGAGAAATAAAAAAAATTCGAAGTATTAAAAAAAAAGAAACTATAGGAAATGGAGGAGTTAAAATAGCTTCGTTAATAAAGAAATAAAGAATAATAGTAATAATAAAGTAGTTAGAATAATAAACGAGATTAATCTCCATTAATGCCTAGTGCTTCATTAAAAAAATTATAATAATAATAATAATAATAATAATAACAATAATAATAATAATAATAATAATAATAATAATAATAATAAAATTCATTAAATCAATTTTATTAGCATCAATCGCCATAATTTTATTAAAAAAATGTGGTATAAGAAAAAGAGCCATAATTTATTCCAACTTCAATGCCATAATCAAAACGTAATGCTTCAGCGAATAGAAAATCTCCTATGGCAAGATAAAAAGAAACTGCACATTTTTGTTCAGATATAGATAGATCAATTTCGGTTGAAAAAAATAAAAAAAATAATAAAACTATTTTAAAGAATGCGATAACCTATGTGTGTCTGGCTGGAGAGCCTAATAAAAGAGAGAGAGAAGCAATTCTACAAAAATTAGATGGAGTTGAAGCTGAACATTTTATAATTTTATTCAAAACTTATGGTAGATCGGTAAGAAATAAAAAATATTAAGGACTTTAGAGCTTTGTATGGCTATGCTGTAGATTCACAACCTTATTTGATATTCGGATAAGGAAAATGCCCTCAGGTTTTAACTTCTGAGATGGTGAAAACATTTTTCAAATATGATTCCGGAGCTAAATAGTTTAAAGCAATAGACGGAAATAAGTAATTTACTATTATGGTTGATGCTGTTTAATTAAGAAAATGAATTGAATAATTTAATTTATGGCTAATATTTTATAAGTTTACGAATAGTGCATTAACAATCCGGAGATCTTAAGACATGGAGACCAATATCTATCCGAATATCTAAAGAATACACCTAATTTTATACTAGACTCATTAAAGTTAATATTTGATATCAATCAACAATAAAGAAAATACATCGCAATTTTATTCAAGAATGTAATCCTATTGAATTGGCAACATTTGCAACAATAAATAAAATCAGACATCTTAAAGGTTTTGGTGGATGGTCTTTAACAAGAGCAATAAGTTCCAGTTTAAGAAATCATCGTAAATTTTTATTTCAAGTTAGACAATAATAATTACAGAAGTGATGAGAAGAGATCCTGAATATCAATCATTGATACCATAATTTTTACATTTATACGCTCTAAATCCCCACATTATAAACACCTTAATTCATATCTATCAGTAATTAGATGGATAGAATTTAATATCGTATTGCGAAATAATTCTCTAGAACATGTTATCATAACAAGCACCTACATCTAAAACATATAATTTAGTTTATTAGGTCATTAAAATGTTTTCTCATTGCGAACAAACAGATATAGAATAATTAAAATAATGCTTTGATTCAACATTTATTTAATGGATGGAACGATTCTCATAAGTTTTATAACAATAGGATTAATTAGAATCTTAGATTTACATTATGAAAGCTTTAAATTTGATATTCAAAGAGATGAAGTCTTATTCTAAGCAAATCAGAAAAGTCATTCTACCATAAATGACACAATTTTTGGATAGATTAACCAACTCCATTCAATATTTAGAAGGTAAGCAATAAAATTATCATAATAGAAATTAACTTTTTGGATGAATGCTATGAATAAGAACCAAATTAGGAAGTGCTGTTATTTTATACTTTATAAATGTTAATGGAATTAAATAATTAATAATTATGCAATAGTACGATTTACAACAGTTTATTATAAATATTAAGCATGCCAATTAAAAATATCAATTTGGATCATTTTATTATGGAAGATGATCCCACAGTTGTATAAGCTGTTTTAATGTTCTTTGAACAGTAATTATCAAATAAAAAAACATCTTAAAATGCAAAATAATTATTATTATAATATCTATAGTAATAGGTTGAAATGGTTGGTTAATATGTGATCATTGCATAGTTTTCATCAGATTTATTTAATCCAAATCAAAATTTTGTAATAATTGATCAAATATTGAAATAACAAAGCAATAATTAAAACTAAGTCTTTCAACTTTAAAAATTAATTGCTTTAACTAACTTATATCTATTAACATAAGGATAAGTTGAAGTATTTACATAACTATTTTAATTGCATGTTCAATAGTTAAAGTCATAGCTTGGTTTAGTGAATTTATTTAATCTTGGAAAATTATGTGCCCATGCAAGCAAAAACACTACTTTGGATGAACAAAGTTTTAAATACCTAGTTGATTCATCCAACATTCAATTCCCTTCAATTGACTAAGATACAGCACATATTTTATTTGATAGTGTCTTATAGATGTTAAAATTATGTAAGACCTTATAATTTCCAATTCTATAAAATATCTATCATTATTGGACCACCTATCCACATGATTCATTGTTGGGATAGATATTTTATGAACTTTTGGAAATTCTTGTCACAATTGATCCAGTTTCAGTTTAATAAACATTCTCAGCCACCAATGGATTGATATGGTTAAAAGTTAATACAATAATTGCAAAACATTAACCACAATTATTAATTAATTTTATCCCTTAGATTGCTCAATAATTATTAGTATTTAATGAATTTACTCCTTAAGGAATTATGCTTTTAAAGACACTCTTATAGTATAATTCAATTGATTAACTAACTTTAAATACAGTTATTTAAATTTTAGATATTCAATTAAATATTCAAAAAGAACCAGAATTAGAGGCTCTCACAGAACACGTACATGATTTATTGTTTGTTGTCTGGAATAAACATATGAATAGATAAATTACAATCTAATTGCTTAGCAAAATTCTCTAAAAAATTATGCACTCTGAAATACCCTCTACTATTAATGGTTTAACAACTATTTTATGCGCAATTTATTTATAACATTCGAATCAGCTTTTATAATGGTTTTAATCCAACAGTGAAAGCATACAATAATTATTCAGTAAATGGCTGAGATTTGCTTCAATTTTATAATAGAAATCCTTACTATAATTATAAATTAATGTTATTTATTAATTCACTTTATTACCATTTTTTGATTAGTTGTTTTATGTGGATCCTTTTATTGATAAGGTTATTCCACTCAAGGCAAAAATGACTGAATTTCTGATTTCAAATCAATAATAATGTGTAAGAATTTTATTAAACCTTAGAAAACTATAGCTTTAGATGAAGATGATGAGTTTTAAGATATAGATTCTATCGAAACAGAGTTTGAAAATGATATTACTGAGTGCCATAATCTCATTTAACCCATATCAATTTCATTTGAACATTTATAACACTTATCCAAGCATTTGTCTAAGGAACAATAACAATTTTTAAGGAAATAATGAATTTTAATGTTTAATAGTATTCATATTTATAATCACATTTCTAATGCAATTTCATGTCCAGTTAAATATTATATAAGATTTTTCTACTTTCACAATATATTATGGCTTTTGATTAATTTACACTGCATGATTTATTGTAATTAATGCTGAAAGATTTAGTGGATATTTAAATTCAAATATAAAAAATATTATCATTTAATTTTAATTATTAAAATAAATTATATAAAAAATAAATCTTTAAATAAATCCATAAAATGAAAGAAAAAAATAACTCATAAAGAGTCAAAAAGATAAGAAAACTATTCATAAGAAAACACTTATAAAAGGAGAATTTAAGTTCTCCAATAATTACTAATGAGGACTTATTATCTAAGCATTAAAGTCAATGTTCAAGTTTACTGTCGAGTCCTGAATCATCCAAATTTATTCCTGGTAGTATGCTAGAATTCCTCCTAACCATAGAGGAAATACACTCTCCACTCTTTATATGATTATTAGACTTCTATATATTTTTACACACTTTATAATAATACGTATTATAAATATAGTATGAAGAATCACATCCATAATATTTAACGTACTGTAAATTACATAATATTATATATTATCTGAGTGATGATATGTGAAATGAAGTCACATAAAATTACTATTCACGAACAAAACATTCCTGATCTTTATCTATATATTAAATGTTTCTGTATTTGCAATTTTAATATCAAATTAATCTAATAATTAGCATTCAATATAAAAACGCATTTGATTTTATGTATAACAGTGTCAGAAGAGAATTTTTTGCCTTCGTAAAGAGATAATTATAAAAAAAAACTTAATATTATCAACATATTCAGATGAATGGACAGTAGTTAGAATTCTCCAAATGAAGTAAGAATTCTAACATACTACCAGGTTCTTCCCTTGCTGAATCAGGACTTGAGATTTCGCTTGAGCAGTAGCTTGGATATTTTTCTAATAGTATCTCATTCGTTATTAATGGTGAACTCAATTAATCATCTATATTTTGAAATTTTTTTGGTGATTATTTTTTTATTTTCCTTTTGATCGAATTTTACTTTTCTTTCATTTTATTGAGGATAGAAATTTTATAAATTGTTAGGGTTATCTTCTTTGTTTAATTGTTATTATTAATAATGTAATTTTTACAAAATACAATACCTTATATAATCAGTTCATAAGAGATATTAATTATATTTATTTAAATTATTTATTTTTATTATAGCATATTACTATGTCATAGTTCCATTGTGAATTGTTATTAAATTTATTAATATTATAATAAGGATAAAATAATCACTGGGAATAGAAAATCAAATTATAAATACAAACCTATTAAATAAAGTATTAAGAACAAAGTTAGGCAAATGAAGCCTATCATTTGTATATTCAACTTTTGCATAATTATTCATGAATTGATTAACTAATATTCTAGTTATGATTATTTGGAGGTCTTTATTAAATGCATGAATAATTAAAATTGCTTATCAATTATTTCTTATTTTTCATTTAATTCATTTTAACTCTAAGAATATTGTTTATAAATACAATTTAATAATTCTATAGTCTTCTAAGAATTATTTTTTAATTAGATATATATTTATATAACATTATTTATATTATTATTTTTATTAGAAATGATAGAGGATGAGGAATAGAATTAAAGAATAAAAATAAAATATCGTGATTCACTTAGAGATATGGGATTGGGAAATTTAAGTTTTGGAACAATCTTTTTATTAATGTCTATTAACAAAGCCTTTTATGGTATTTTTGATAAAATAATGAAAAAGAAAATGATGAATGTGTATTCTTAAGAGAATAAGCATTAGATTTTGGGGTAGCTTTATTGATTTTGGCTGTATTAAAATTGTAAACAAAAATATTAATAAATACAGTTCCTTTTACTTTGTAATTGATCGAATGGAGATGAAATCGGCTTAGGAAGTTTATTCCTTTTTAACAGGATCAACCTATTTAATAGGGGTCCTTTTCTTTGTTTTGCTATCGGTATATTTATTGATTTAAGAAATAAGTATGGTATTTATAAAGGAGAACCTTGTGGTGCATTAAGAATATTATCTATAGTTTATATAGCTTTGGTTATGCTTACACTATTTTTAACTGCCTTGGTGGTGTGTTGCATATTAATTTTGAATTAATAAAACTGAGGAGTAACCAAATTAATATTAAAAACATAATTTTAATCTCGCTTATCATTCATTAATTTGATAAAAGTATCTATATTTAATTCTTATCAGATCCTTCTTTGTACATTTAATAATTTCTATAAATTGTTAATAAAAACAACTTCATTTCAAAAAATAAAAAAATTAAAATTTCAGCAATGACTCAACACAATTTTTAAGAGTTAGTTATTAATTGATCCTATCTTTGAAATATTTTTAGTTTCTTGGTTTACAAAATTTATAAATCAAAAAATTAATTGATGAAAAAGACTTATTTTCTGCAACTTTCACCAATTTATTTGATTTTATTACACCATGATTTAGGTAAAGTAAATGAAAAATATGTTCTTCAAAAAATACTCAATTCAGAGTTTTACTTTATTATTTCTCAGCAATTAGGTATAAATACTGTTTATCCAATATTAATTTATAACTGTGTTTTTAAAAATCTTTCAAACCATCTAATAGTAATAAACTTATTTGAGTTTATTTTTGAATGATCCTGCTTTAAAATAATTAGGATTATTCCAAAGTAATTCATGTGATAATAAATCATTAATTGAATAAAATAAGGTGAGAAATGAAAAAGCCTCAAAATTAAAAAAGAAGTAGTTAGCAGTTTGTTGCCCTTATAATCATAACCACTAGATGCTCTTCAGGTCAACTGTGGTTCCACTTATCATCTGCCTGTGAAGAGAAATAAAAATTAAGTAAATAATACTTTTTTATCGAGGTTATCTTTTAAGATTTGGCCTAATAATACCTACCATATCCAACAAATGGAACACTATGTAGATCATAATAAAAACTATCGAAATAATATAGACGTAATTGATGATCTATTGAAACAAATTGGTAGTGCTGCTTCCATATAATTTGAAGAGGATAATTAATTTCAGGATTAATTTATATCTGGGAATTTCAATAATAAATATAAGAAATATTAATGAATAAGATGCTATTGTATTAAATTTATCGTTTAAACAATATAAAATTGTATATTTAATCTCAATAGAAATCTAAAACAAGCCATTTTATAAAATAATCCAATTATTCACTTCATAAAATTAGCATAAATCAATCTAAAAATTGGTCCACTTACTAATTAATTAAATATTCATATGAGTTAGACTGCAGATAACCTTGAAGAAGGTGAAGTTAAACCAGTTGATTCTACTCCAGTATGGGGTGGTGAATAAAGTGCAGGCGGTTGGCAAGTAGATGAAGTGAAAAAAACTTAGGACTCATAATAGGGTCGCGATGAAATAAAGGAGAATAAGGACAGCAATGGCTAGAATGGAACAGCTGCAGAATCAGGAGGTTGGGGAGATCAAAAATAATAGCAATAATCATCTTGGGGAGAAACTAAAGCTGAAACTAATGATAATGCTTGGGGATCTGGAACCACAGGATTTGGAAGCTCTTCAACTGCAGACAATGGTGGATCATCATGGGGAGGTGGATCAAATTCCTGGGGAGGAGGAGGAAATTCAGATAATGGATTTTAATCAGATCGACCCAGAGGTAGAGGAAGAGGAGATGGATTCAGAGGAGATCGTGGAGGAGGTTTTAGAGGCAGAGGAGATAGAGGAGACAGAGGAAGAGGAGATGGATTTAGAGGAAGAGGAGACAGAGGTGACAGAGGTGGATTCAGAGGAAGAGGAGATAGAGGTGATCGAGGTGGAGATAGAGGTGAGAGACGAGGAGGATACAGAGGAGGAAGAGATAATGGCGGAAGCTGGGGTGGAAATTCTAATAATAATAATGGAGGAGGTAATACTTGGGGAAGTAATGGAGATAGTAATTAATGGGGAAATTCAGAAAACAAGGATAATTCTGGAGGTGGTTGGGGTAGTACTTCAACAAATGAATAACCTGCTTAATCTGGCGGATGGGGAAGTACAACAGAACAACCAGCCCAATCTGGAGGATGGGGAAATTCTACTCAATAACCAGCTCAGTAAGCATCAGAAGGTTGGGGAAGTAAAACAGAACAGCAGCCATAGTAGGCAGAATAAACTTAAGGTGGATGGGGTTCTACAACTGAATAACCAAAATAATCAAATAGCGCTTGGGGGTAAGCAACTGAATAACCAGTTTAATAATCCAATGGATGGGGAAATTCTACCTAAGAATAACCAGCATAATAATCTGGAGGTTGGGGATCAACAACAACAGAATAGCCTCCTTAGTAATCAGGAGGATGGGGATCAACAACAACAGAATAACCACAATAATAAGGAGGTTGGGGTTCAACAACAGCAACATAAGATTAACCTTAGTCAGGAGGATGGGGATCCACAACTGAATAAGCTACAACATCAGGTGGATGGGGAAGCAGTGATTAACCAGCTTAATCAAGTGGAGGCTGGGGAGGTTCATCAGATTAATAAAATGGAAATTCCTGGGGAGGAGGATCTGGAGATGGACAAAGAGGTAGAGGCAGAGGAAGAGGAGATCGTGGAGACAGAGGAGGTTTTAGAGGTAGAGGAGATGGTTTTAGAGGAAGAGGAGATAGAGGAGGAGGAGAAGGATATAGAGGAAGAGGAGATGGTGAAGGATATAGAGGAAGAGGAGATGGAGAAGGATATCGAGGAAGAGGAGATGGAGAAGGATATAGAGGAAGAGGAGATGGTTTTAGAGGAAGAGGAGATAGAGGAGATCGAGGAGGATTCAGAGGAAGAGGGGATAGAGGAGATAGAAGAGGTGGATTTAGAGGAGGAAGAGATAATGAAAATTCAGGCAACGGTGGAGGCTGGGGAGGATCATCAAATGATTAAGCCGGTGGAGGATGGGGATCTACTGCAACTGAATAGCCTGCATCAAGTGGAGGATGGGGATCTACAGCAACTGAATAGCCTGCATCAAGTGGAGGATGGGGATCTACAGCAACTGAATAGCCTGCATCAAGTGGAGGATGGGGATCTACAGCAACTGAATAACCAGCTTCTAGTGGAGGTTGGGGATCTACAGCAACTGAGTAACCAGCTTAAAATGGAGGATGGGGAAGCACTACAACTGAATAGCCTGCTTCAAATGGAGGTTTGGAGTCTACTAAAGCACCAGAATAACCTACTTAAAATGGAGGTTGGGGGTCTAGTAAAGCGACCGAATAACCTGCCTAAAATGGAGGCTGGGGATCTACGGCAACAGAATAACCTGCTTAAAATGGAGGCTGGGGATCAACGACAACTGAACAACCAGCTTAAAATGGAGGATGGGGAGCATCTAAAGCAACTGAACAACCAGCTTAAAATGGAGGTTGGGGATCTACAGCAACTGAGTAACCTGCCTCTAATGGAGGAGGATGGGGATCTACAGCAACTGAATAACCTGCTGCAAGTGGAGGTTGGGGATCTACTGCAACTGAATAGCCAGCTTCAAATGGTGGTTGGGGTTCTACAACAACTGATCAACCTGCTTAAAATGGAGGAGGTTGGGGAAGCAGCAATAATGATTAACAGCAATCCAATGGATGGGGTTCCAATAATCACTAATCGAATGGAAATGGTGAAAGAGGAAGAGGTCGAGGTAGAGGACGTGGTCGTGGTGGAGATAGAGGACAAGATCGAGGATTTGATAGAGGATTCGATAGGAGTAATAATAATGAGAATGGTGGAGGAGATTTTCCAACTTAAAAAAGAGTAAAACCTAATCCTGTGGTAATTACAATATCAGATGATGAAAATGGCAAGGCTTCTCCTCATTTCAGTGAGGATGAATTAGAAAAGGCAAATATAATTAATGAAGCTTTAAAGTAAACTGTTGATGCCAAACCTATTACTTTGTAACTCCCTGCTTTAGATGCTAAATTTTCTCCACTTTATAATCCTGAACCTGATCCTGATAGCTTAAAAACCGATAATTTATGTCATTTAAAGGGAGGTCTTTATCCTCATGAGTAATACAGAAAAGTGAAATTCGTGTACACGGGAGGAATCAAAGTAGATTCAGAAAGGTAGCCAGTTGTTAACTTAGTTACTTTTGATAATGATTTAGAATTTATTGAATCTTGTCCAAAAGTTGATCTAGCTGAAAAATAAGGAATTGAGACTGTGTTTTTGAGTCCATTAATAAATGAGTATAGAATACTTAAAAATGAATTGGTTTAATTAAGATAAGAAGAGAGGAGAACATAAATTAGAAGATAATATATGGGGGTAGTGGAAGGAATTGATAAAGAAAACTAGGATTTAATATGTTAAGTTGGATTAGCATTGTTGAAAGAATAGAAAGCAATAAAATTAAAATATGGATTTCTATTTGCTGAATTGACACTCTTTCATATAAAATAATTATTTGGAAGTCTGGATTATGCAGAACATTAATCATTATAAGCAAAAGAAAAAGAGCTTCGTCCTACTAATTTAGTTTTTGTAGTGTCCATAACTTAGAAATGGTTGAATGACGTGCCAAAATTGAAATGCAGAAGAAGAAAAGAGTTGTTATGATATATAATATTAATATTATAATTACAAATTTAAATTAAATCAAAATTCATCTTAGGCATTTTAAATAAAATCAATAACTCTGGAAAGAAGATGAACGATTAAGTAGGAATTTGAATGGCAAAATAGTTGAAGTCAGTAGGCAGGGAGAATCATTGAAATTGTTATCCCAAAGATACCTTTCTGCAAGTATATTACCACTTAATCCATGAAATTTAACTTACAGATGTACTGATAGGGATCAGAGAATCCTGTAAAAAGGATGTGCTTAAATTATCATATAAGAATAAACTAATGGCTAGTATATTTCGGAATTGTCTATTACATTATTAATAAATTGAATAAAATTTATAATCAATTTGTTAGAGGAATTAACAGAGATATAGATAATGATTTCTTTGTGCAATAAAATGTGTGGAATAAAGAAGAAGATTTTATTATTTACTAGTGGAATTATTTATTTCAAACAAATATTAATTTTAACACAAATAGCAGTTAATAATTTTAAGTCAACTAAAATTATTTATTGAAAATGCTGCAATTTTTTAACAGAAATTCAGATGATATTAATGTTATAAGTATATTCTAAAGGCATATTCTTACAAAATTAAAGTCAAATGTTGCAATTAGATTTATTTTGGAAATTAAAAAACAACAGCAACTGTAAAAATGAAAACAAAATTCCATGAGGATAGGAAGTATTGTGTGCTTATTTGAATATTCTTGCAGGCCAGATATTATAAAGATATTTATTTATTAGCAGTTTTAATATTTTTTATTTTATTGCGCTGGTTTATGTAAAATTAAAATCCATCAAGCAATTAAAGAAGAGCGATAGCTTGAAGTTGCCCAATTTAAAAATGATATGAATGTGTATTATAGTACTTTTACTATAGTTATTATATTGCTTTATTGAAAAAATTAGAAATAATAATTAAGAATAAATTGAATTATTGAACTTTATGGATAATTATTTATAAAATTAATTTAATAATACTATTTACAAACTAATTAAGTCGTATCCAATTATGTACTCCTAAAATGTTATCAGAAATTAAATTCAAGGTTTAAATATTATCTCAATAGAATGTAATAGTATTTGGTTTATATAATTTAATTAATATTTAATTTTTGGTCGAAAAGATGGTACTGTTAGGAACTATGATAATGAAATAGAATTGAATTAAGTTGATTTATCAGATTTTTCTTATGCTTATATTTAAAAATAGGAAAGTTGTAAATGGAAATATGATTAGTGATATAATATTATGATCTATATACTTCAATGATTAATTAATTCAACATCATTTTACATTAACACTTTATCGAACTCTGATTAAATGTCTTATCCAGGTAAAGTTGATGGACTTTTCCATAATGATGCATGCACAATTACAATTAAACATCCAAGACCCACATAAGTCAATATTTGAGGACCTGAAATCGCCCAAAATAAGTAAAATATTAACTAAGATTAATGCTATTCATTTACATAGAAGTAAAAGTATCATTTTTTTGTCTTGAGTATTGACAAATCCTAAATCAGGTAGGAAATCTAAAATAGAACTTTATTTCATTATAAATGCCCATCTTCATTTTAATAAAAAATATTACCCTAAATAACTTAGAAGTAGTGCAAGCAGAACTGCAAAATTAGTAAGTCTAAAATCTATATTTAGTGTACCCTCCGATTGCAATGGCCACAACAACTAACTAAGCATATCTCACTCCATAAAGAGAGAAGTTCTCTTGTATTCTTATTGAAAGAGAATCACTTTTAGGTAAGTTATAGGCTGATAAATCTAGTACTCCAGGTTATGTTTGCATTAAATTAAATTATGAATTTATTATAAATAATAAATAATCAATGCCCAAAAAGTGACATTAGTCAGTTCTCATGCATTTTTCTTTTTATAATTCAACTCCAAAAGATCAAGCTAGGTTCTCAAATACTACTGTCAAATTCACGAAAACTATCAAATATTGCTTATTAATAATAAATTTATAGTAGCTAAAATTAGTGAAAATGTTAGACTTGACATTTCTAAAAGTACTTATTAATGAATTCATTTCAAATTTTCTCAATATCTTTTATTCTTATTAATACTATGATTCTATATTCATTTTATTAATTATTCAACAATATTAATGTGAGATTCTTGTAATCTGGCTATCTTAATGAGCTTCTTGTATTCTGGCTATCTATCAACTGAACCTTTTAGAATATTATCTGAAAAAGCCTAAGGTTTTATCTAAGTTAGTTATGTAAATACATAGGTCAAAATTATTTCTATGATTTCCTTAATAAAAATATTGATTTAACTTTGTAAATGTATTTTTGATAAACCAATATAAATCAAAATAATAGTAAGAGCAGATTATAAGGTTGATTAAATCATGATATTGTCAGAATATTACATCATTTTATTAAACGAAATAAAATTACAACACTAGTTTGATTAATTCATGATATTTTATTAAATGAACTTTTGATAGTTTGAATATTCTTGACGATATCTTGGCTTAAAAATAAAAATATATAATGCTTTTCATTTAAATTGAATTTAAATAATAATTTATACTGATTATTGCTATTTCCATTAAGTTTTATCCAAAAATACTGCATGCATATCATGAATATATTGCAAAGTGAAATTTATCATTCAGAATGTTTATGGTTAATATATTAGAATCTTAAAATAAAATAATTGTTTCAGTGATGAGAGAACAATGCCAATAAGAAGGGGAAAACAATTATGAAGTCCTGATTTTTAATATCTTCAAAAGAATATAAATAGTACTCTACGTTCTATGTAGCATTACTATTAGGTTTTATTAAAATGTGAGGATTAATTGATGTGTGTACATTTGATAAAGAATAAACAGTAATATTTATGATTGAGTTCATAATGAGTATAATCTAATTTGTGATAATACCACATTAACTAATAACAAATTATTGTACTTAATACACAAAATAACAATCGGCAAAGACTGCAAATACTATGCACATGAAGAAAACATGCATAAGATATATATGAGGGATGTGTATGTTTATTCATACACATTTCATACCTCCGACTTACTCAATAACCACATCAATTTCATCTCCTGTTTCCATTCCAATCTAATATATATCATATATTCAGACATCAGCTGGAGTTTGTGTCTCCAAAATTCTTTCTCCATCAAAAAGGAATCTCACATTTTAGATTTGAAGCTAAAATATTTAGTTCATACTTACATTCTGTCTTGAGCAATAAGCATCCATCAACTTCTTGAATTGAGTTTATTTTTTGATTTTAAAGAACACCTCTTCTCCATCTTGAGACTTAACTTTTAAGTTCAAATATTCAGCCTATGATTGATCAGCCATATTATTTAATAATTAAATTAATAATCATTACAATATTACTCATTTTTTGGTGAAATTCTTTTTTTATATATGTATATTTTAAGGATTTTTATATATTAAACATAAACAATAAACAAGATATATATCATCATATAAGCTTTCGTCATTTCGTTGTCGAATCAATTAAACTTTTTATAATTTATTAAAAATTATTAATTAATTTGCGATCCGGGGAAACCTAGTTATTCCAAATTTGATTACTTCATCATTTTCTTTTATATGAAATTGCTGAACCTTCTCATTATAAGTGCGCATTTCATTGTAGATTCCTTTGAAAATTTCACTTCCTTCGTTATTTACACATATAAATGCTTCAAAAAATCGAAAATAGCAATCTAAACAAATAGTTAGCTGTAAAGGGTACATTTAAACGTTGAATTCATAGTGGGTGTATTAATTAACCATATATTGAACAAGTGATTGACTTAGCCTACAGTGTAGTTGTGTACAACGCAGTCATAATTCATCGGTTAAGAACTCCAAACGAATGAATCATCATTTGTGCTTTGCGTCAGTGTTTCGCAATTATCTACTAACATATATGAACAAAAAGAGCTTACTGTTTTCGATCATATTTTATAGTCTCTTTGGACTTAAAGCGAAATCATCTATCATAATTAGTATGAAATGAGATTGTTAAATTGTCTTTAAGATTTGATTTCCTCCAAAACAGTCAAAGGTAAATTGAGAATTCATAATAAATCCCTCAAAGGTTTCAGTTTCTTCAACATAAGTTCTTTTTTTTTGTTATTTTTCCAATTTACCAATTTTCTAATTAAATTATAATCTCATTTGAATACATTTAAAAAATCTTATTCGGAATCCGCATGCACGCCTCCACTTCTCATTCTTCTTAAGCTCATTCTTTAAACTATATTTTATTTCTTTTTATTTATTTATTTATTTAAAAATACTCAATCATTAAAGTGTATAAATATTTATAGAACTTATGTATTATTCTCTATAATACGAATCCACAGATATGGCAATATAGCCATTCTAATTCTACAAATATTTGATAGACTAAAATTGAATTACATTCAGTGTTATTATTCAATTATAAAATCAAGTCTTAATTTAACCTATAAAATAGGACTTAGATTAGAAAAGGAGTGTCTCTTATTATATTAATAAATAAAAATACTCAAGTTAAAATGTGATTTTGTATATTTCTTGTAATCATCCCATTTAATATTAATAAATCAATAAAATTCATATTTAAGCCCAGAAAAATCTTTACAGATTCATACTTCTCAAAACAAAAGAAAAATATGATATACTGAAAATTAGTCAAATTTTATTAAAAGTATTAATTATACCGGAAATTAAATCTTTTATTTTTAAATAATAACATATTATTTGCTATTACAGACTCACTCTTTGTTTGCAAGTTAAAAGAATTTTGATGAAATTCCATAACTGAGTTTTGAAAGAATGGGTAAAGTACTTGGAAATTAATTTATATATCCAATTTAAATTATTCATAGATAGAGGTTTGAACTTTGTCTATTTTTTAAAATAATTGTTTAATTTATGTTAAAATGAGAAATTATGACGCCCTTAAACATAAAATAGGTATTTTTAGATCATATTTAGTTTCATTTTTTTATTATTTTGGATAATTCTTAATTTATTATGATCTGGTTTCTCTTTAATTAATTAGCTCATCTTTAAACATCTTTATTGTGAACTTTATTACTCAAGAATCACCTTGAGTGAAGCAGATAAAGCATGTTTCAAATAAAAAGGCGGGACTGGATGATCACAACATTTTCTTAGAAATATGATGAATGAGGAGTAATATTTGAGTTCCCTACACATGCAAATAGGATAATACTGTAATGATAAGAATTAAACATTAGCCATTTTCTTAAATTAATGAATATTAAGTTAAAGCAATTATATTTTATTAGAAATAAAAATAATTTAGTACAAGGATTTTAATTAATTTACACATATATATATATAAGCTTACAATATATATTTAGATTAAAAATTTAGATGCTAGTTTTGATGAAGTTGGTGAGTAAGGTCAACTTATTTTCAAAGATAGTAATCTGAATAAAGTTTGAATAGGTTCTATTTAATAAATTATTTTAAATATTCCATATATTCACATTCTAAAAACACCATGACCTGTTCTTTCGTACTTATAATGTTGCATACTAGTTAAAAGTGCCAATCCTAATGTTTATCTGGTCTAAGTTGGTAAAATGATCCCGTCATCCCATAATCGAGCAGTCGCATAATATGCACTAGATTCATTGTCATATTTCTAGGAATATTTCTATTTTAAATCTTTCTCGACCTTTTCATTCCACTCTCCTCCATTTCTAACAATGGTTTACTATTATACAGATGTTAACACTCCAGCTGCCTAATATATTCGATATATTGATAATACCTAATCACCACCCATAACAGAGATTCTACTACTAGGCCATGAGAATAAGAATTTGGCTCCATAAGCTCTTCCACACATACCATAGTTACCAGCTCCAAAGCTTCCACCAAAAAGTAAAGTCAATTTGGGAACAGTTGCAGTAGCTACAGCATTAACCATTTTAGCTCCATGTTTAGCAATGCCTTCTGTCTCATATTTTCTACCCACCATGAATCCTGTAATATTTTATAAGAAAATCAAAGGCACTCCCCTTTATTAGCATAAGTTCACAAAGTGTGCTCCTTTTAAGGCTGATTCACTGAACAAGATTCCATTATTTGCAATAATTCCTACCTCTTAGCCATACAATTCCCCAAATCCTGTAATAAGTGTAGTACCATAGTTCTCCTTAAACTCCATAAATCTTGATCCATCTAAAATGCGTGCAATAAGATGACGACTATCCATAGTCTTTTTGAGATCGCTGCTCATCAAATAGTTTAGATCTTCGATATCATAGAGTGGTTAGTCATCTCTAATATCACCTACCTATTTAGTTGTTAGATTCTTTATAATTGATCTACCTTTTTATAAAGCTTCTAATTCAGAAGTGCAAAAGTGATCAGTCAATCCACTAATGAAGCTATGCACTCTAGCTCCTCCTAAGTCTTCTGCAGATACCACTTCACCAGTAGCTGCTTTCACTAAAGGAGGACCTCCTAAAAAGATGGTTCCATTTCCACTTACAATGACATTCTCATCGCTCATTGCAGGGACACTAAAACTTAAATGCATGATCTTACTAAGCACCTCCAGCTGTACATGAACCAAGCACTATACTGATTTAAGGAATGCCTTATGCAGACATATTGGCTTGATTATAAAAAATTCTGCCAAAGTGATCTCTGTCTGGAAATACTTCGTCTTATCGCATCAAGCTTAATTATTGATGTATAATTACTTAGCACCACCAGAATCTACCAAATAGACACATGGCAATTTATTTTCCCAAGCAATCTCCTAGGCTCTGACATGCTTCTTCACTGTAATTGGATAATAGGTGCCTCCCTTTATTGTTGGATCATTTGCCACTATCATACAGAATCTCTTATTAATTAATCCTATGCCAGTTACGATTCCTACTATTGTAATATACTTAACCTCCACTTGGCACTTCTTCCTTTCCGTATAATTCATATCCTGCTAATTGAGATAATTCCAAGAATGGAGATCCGACATCCAGTAATCTGGTGATTCTTTCTCTGACAGGAAACTAAACATCAATAAGGATTTCTACTTTGTTTCTTTCTGCCAATTTTTGATGAGCCACGGTCCCACCATAATTGATCACCTTGTTGGTGATATTCAGGAATCTCTCATTGCTTTGTTTCATCAACTCGAAATTGGCTAATAGACTGGGATCAGCACGATCGCATAAGGATTGGAGAACAGGATAATGGGAAAATCGGAATAAGGATCTATAATGCATCATTTATATTATCTTATTAAAAATAATCATGAACTTAACATTTAATAATAGTTTTAAATACTTAGGTGACACTCATATAATGACACACCTTCAAATCAATTACAATATTCTAAATTTCTCTATTTATTGAATCTGCCAACTCAAATCTTCATATGTAATAATTTATACATACTTCTTATTGCTTGGAATTGTTATTCACTAAGGATGCTTACCAATTATTGAGAGACCAATTAGAAAATTTAAAGTAATATATATATTTTGAATGATAATTAATATTTTATATAATCGTTATGAATAACAAAAATGTGCCCACAGGACTTCATTATGTATATTCTCCTCAAGTGTAGATGAGGAGTCTGGCATCACTTAAAATAATAGCTCCATTGTGCATTGTATTAGCATTGTGTAGTGTTGTTATAGGATTCATCTGGTATGCCTTTAATGGCTTGACTGAATTCTTGATAATAGGAATCAATAATGTAATCACTTCCTCTAATTTAAGATAGCAGTTTTATTCACATGCATATTTTCTCTGTACTGGAGTCTTACATCCAAAGCTATTGGTAATGAAGTCATGGATTCTCCAGATGGATATCATAATAACACCATACCATACCTTCATTCCCTATTTACTTAATTGGTTTGTGCCATTGAGAGTGGACTTGTGTTGAGTTTGATCGAATACGATTCCTACAATCAATTTTTATTAGTTTTGCCAATCTAGATACTTGAAATATTTCTATTATTATACATGGCAAATGTGAGTCGACAATTCAACATTAGAGAATACGGTATCCAAAGATTAGTTGTTTATGGAACATCTGTTGTAAATCTTTTATTTTTGATATTTGCCTCATTCAGTCTTAAATAAGTAACTTTATTTTAGAAATCTATCTTAGGTTATGCTATAAATAAACTCATAACTCTATTAAATCTCAACAACTAATGTAGAAATAACTCTAGTCAAATTAGTTTTATTTGTTTTATTTATCACAACGTTGATTGTTGCTATGTTCAATTTAAAAAGAATCAAAATTTACTTTGTGACACTTGCATTTCTTATCTTAAGTATTTGTATTTTAGCATGTTGTATTAATGGTTTACTTGTTAGAAGAGTACAAGAATTGGAAGTTGAACTTTCAACAAACTAAGGTTGTAAGTTTGCAATGTAATCCATTTCGGAGAAGAGCTTAAATGATTAGTTGGAGTGTTCAGAAAAGTATTTTGACTTAGAATTATCACCATATCTTCCATGTGAATAGGATGTGTAAAGCTATTAATGGGAAGGCAATGCAAAAAATAATAAATTGGGATGCATTAATTTGAAATGTTGTAATTCTGTCAAAGAATATGTCTTTAATCCAATCAATAGTCTAACCATATGGCTTAACCTTATAATTATGGTTGGAATTGTATAATCTTTTAACACTGCAATGTTATCTGAAGGATCATACAAGAAATTTAGAATGCATGTAGTAGGAGATGCAATGGTTTTCATCATCCTTGTTCTCTTAGCAATCTTAGTAGTTGTGGCGTATAACATTACCCCTGAATTATCTGTAAATGTCCAGCATTCACTTGTCAAGTATCTATTTATAGCGAATAATATAGATAGGAAGCCATGTTGAATGAGATCACAGTTCTGCCAACACCCATCTACAAGAATTTCGACAAATAAGAAAAATTGGTTGGGTTTTACAATCTATAAAGTTGCGAACCTATATCTTCAGTTATGATCCAAAAGATCGCATTTAAATCCACAGAAAATTTGAAGGGGTAAAACCATAAAAATAATTAGAATTACTCTAGCCATATCTGGAACTAATGGATAATTTGTTGCTTTAAAAGAATTCAACAATGAGAAACTAAAAATAATCATAGATGATGAAATAACCAAAGCCATATTCTCATCATTGACTCAACCCTTTGATGCCATTATTATTTAAGGAGATTTGGAGGAGGCTGAAAAATTCTTTAATAATAATCTCCATTATTGTTCAGATAATCCACTTAGTGCAGATTTCGATTTCATTATTGAATATTATGAAATTCCTTAATAACATAATAGAATGTTGTAAGCTTTAAGCAAGGAACAGTAACAGGTAGGAGATTAAGCATTTTAATTCTACAATGTTTAAATCACAATTGAAAATTCTGCTGATTTTACACCTATTGCTGACACCGTAAAAATTGAGTATTATATTAGCTTGTTGAAGTCTATGAAGGTAAATTCTTATCATAATCATGCCAAATTATACGACAATTAGAAAACAACTTGCATGAACTAAAAACAGATGAGCAAGGAAATGTAGTGGTTAACAACTTGAGTTAAGGATACTCATACACAGTTTTAGTCTATAAATCAGGTATTGATAATATAATATATGTAAAGGGTTTAAGAAATCATGTTCTGTTCTTGATCTCTAGAGAAGAGTGCCAAAAACCAAATATGTATTTAGGTTAACAAAGAGCATACCTAAACATTCAGTCCGTATATTATTGGAATGGACATCAAAGAATCTCAATCTTGATTTATATGGTGTGTTTAAAGTGGGAGAACACCCTTGTTTAACTGGAGCCCTATCTAAATCATGTGGAGGAATGTAATTGACAACTTTTTCTAAAAACGATCAACATATAGAAGTGCTTGATATCTATCAATTAGAGCCATAAGTCTATACAATATTTGTGAAAAGATTTCTGACTAGGAATGAAGCTTTAGATCTTTTAACGAATTCAGTGGTTAGCTAACAATGGATTGATGCAGATCCTCATATAACTGTATATTTGAGTGAATTAAACTACCCTTTAATTGAATTCAGATTACCCTAAAGTATTATCTTAATTAACCTAGATATCAATCTTCAAATGGATAAATTAGATTTAACTTGGATGGTCTTCAAAATTGATGGACAATAATCAGATGCTCCATAGACTTTACAAAAGATGGAATCTCTAATTACAAACGATGAAATAAGGACGAACACTGCATCAAACAAGCCTTTCTGGCCAGAAATTTGATTTTGAAAAAATATACAATTGCATTTTTATTAATAATAGTAATATTCTAATATAATCTGGGGGACTTAAAATCTACTTAAAGAAAATATTAAATTAATTTTATTTAAATTTTAAATAAATTCCTATCTCAGATATTGCTATTTAAATTATATTTGGGCGGAACTTATGGTTATACTATTTAAGGAGCTGGTAAATATTATTAAGGTTGATAGCCTGGGATCAATCTGGAAGAAATGATAGGGGAAGCATATTACTGGCCATATGCTAATGGAACGGTTTAAACTGGTTATTAATACACTTAACCTGGTTATTAAACAACTTAAATTGGTTATTAAACAACCTGAACTTGTTATTAATACATTTAAACTGGTTATTATACAACCTGAATTGGTTATTAAGCAACTTAAACGGGTTATTAGGCAACTTATTAATGTACCACTTATCTTTCAACTGGATAGTATTCAACTCTTTCCTAATATCTGTCAACAGGTACATATTCTAAAATAGTGTGAATTAAAAATACCTGTATATTTCTCTTAGAAAACCTAAGGAATGTATTCAGTTTGATATTCAACAGTGTAATATTCAGTCACTTTTCTTTCCCTTGGAACATATTGCACAACTTCTTATTCTTCGTACTCAGTTATTGCTCTCTAATAAGGGATATATTCAATTCTTGATTCTCCCTTGATGGTTTACTATTTTCATTTAAAAATTAATACATGAACTGATTGTTATACAGGTTAAGGTAGGTAAGATTGAGCCAATATTGGTTGAGGAGCAACAATCTATTAAACAACAGGTTAAACAGGTGCGGCAACACTATATGCCAAAGGGGCATTGTAAGGTTAATACTAGATAGGGGCTACTGTCTATAAAGGCTAGTATGTTTAGGGTTATCTAAAGAGGGCTGGCTAGAATTATGGTTGTTGGTTTTCTTGAAGTGGCTTGTTTGAAGGAACTGGAGTAGGTGTCATTTAAATGCTTGTTTTTAAAATAAAATAAAATTTATTGTTCGAATTTTCAATGTATTGGATTTATATATGGCAAAAATATGGTTAATTTTTCATATTTAATTTGTTATATATGAAAAGAAGGTAAATATAAGTTGGAAGTCTGTTTGATGAGGTAATTAATCAATTTAATATGATTAAATGGTTTACTTGTAATTTTATTTAAAACCAAACTTCTCTGAGAGCAGTTTAGTCTTATTGTTAAATAAATGTTCCAAACAGCCCAAATGTTAAGGAATTAAAACCACCATAATTTATTGACCTTCGAGGTGTTTGGCTTCAATTAATAATCTTCTTTCTTCAAAAGGAAATTGATACAGTCGAGTAAGTCTTGGTTCATTTTATTTAAATTGTGATTTAAAATTTGAATGTCACATGCTAAAATATGAATAATAGTCTTTTCCGATAATAAAATGTCTTTCAATTTAAGAAAAAACCACTATGAAAAGAACATCCTGTTACTTAGAAGACTTTATCTCAATTGCAATAGAGTTAATCGCAACAATTAATTTAATAGTCGTAGTATTTGAACAATTAAGATTAGGCATCAAATTTTTAAATGATCTTAAATTATCAAAAATTCTATTTTTAAAGTAAAGGATCTTGACATTAAGAAACTATAGGGTGGGAGAGTTGCTGTTTGCTTAGTGAATTTTAATCTACATTATTTTGAAATAATACATATATTATGAAAAACTTTATACTTATAATGATAGTTAATTGAATTTATCAATATTTATTAAACTTCTTTATTTTATAAAGGAGCAATGGAAAAATAAATCTTTATGCACTTGATATTTCAATTCACCTAAAATTATGCAATCCATTTCTTAAAGTGAAATAACCATTTAATATATAAAATAAAATTCAAAATGCTAGTAAATGTTATAAAAAAAGACATTCCCAAAACATAAGAAAATTATGATAACAATAATTTAATAAATAATCTTAATATTTTTACTGACTTTTTCTATTCAAAGAAACAAACTAAATCTTTAATGGCCAAATTATATACAAATTGTATATTAAAATAATTTACAACTTTTAAATTTAAAATCTTTTTTCTTGATAACAGTTTTCCTTTATATTTATTTATTTCATAATATTTTGCATTTGTTTTTAAATACAACTTTTTATAATACTACATCTATATTTTAGCAATATACAATATAGTCTGTAGCAATAAATATCTGTAAAATATTTTGAGACAAATGAGAAAGTTTTTTGCTTTAACTTTTTACAAACACAATAATTTTGATTAAATAAAAACCAATACCCCTTGTGATTTTCTCTATATATCTTTTATGAGGCATATCAATTCTCTTATCATTCATATTTAGATATTTATTTATGAAAATTCTAAAAAAGGCAGATTTATTTGGAGTTCCTTTTGTATAAAATATTGATCATCAATAAACAAAATACAAGAGTACACTTGGGGGAATAATAACGATTATAATATTAACAGTAAGTTTAGCTTATGTATTTTGGATTGGTTACCTCTGGTAAACTAATAAGATGAGCCCAAAAATATCCCGTTAAAATTATGTATCTGACTATTCTTTGTTAGACTTGAGCGAAGAAGTTATAAGTATATACTATTGGAAAGATTATGAAGGTAAAATTGACCCATTTCAAAATAATATATTATTGCCATTAATAGTGTACACTAATAACAATTAATTGACAGAGCCTTAATTAATAACAAATCATTACACCGCACCTTTTGGAGAAGCTTATGTACCAGATATGAAATTAGGGTTTTCTTATGACAACGATTATATATACACTTCAGGTGAAATGATAGTTGAGATAGTGTTGTGTTCAGAAATATATTTAAAACCTGGTGAAAAATGTGCATCGCCAGAACTTACAGAACAATTCTTTGCATAGCCAAGCAATGCGATCTAGCTTGAATTTTACACAACATCAATTAACCCTATGGATGGATCAAAATAACGCGGATACTAGGAATTCACTATTTAAATAGAGGTAACAATATTGCTAAACAGTGCAATCTTATTTTAAAACAACCTTATTTGAACTCTAGAATTATATTTTATTTGGCTTCTCTCAATACAAGGAATATATTGTAGACGTATTGCTACAAACTTAAACAAATTCTTTGGAATATTGTTAAAAAACATATGAAAATGATGTTATTGCAATCGTCTATCTTGGAATGATAGGAACGCAAGAAAAAACCACATTAGAATATCCACGTTTAGGTGATTTATTAGCAAATGTTGGATCTATTGTATCAATATTATTTATGATCAAATACTTCATTATTTTGTTAAATCAATATTTTTTAGATCAAAAGATATTAAATGAGCTAATAAATTTTTATTACCCAGAATTTAAAAAGATAAGAATTCAAAAGAATTGGAGAGGGAACATAGTCAACGCTAGTTTAAATAACATAAAAATAGATACTAAAAATTATAGGAAATTTTATGAGAAAGTTTCAAATTAGATGAGGTAAAAGTCCAGTTATTTGAATTTATTGTATGAGATATCTAGGTTATATTTTGTTATGAGATCGTCGAAATTTAGAAATGAATTTTAGAAATCTCATTAAATAGGAATAAAAATCAACCTTTTTTAGTAAAAAGAAAGTGACATTGTATTTACTCCGAAATCAGAAAAATCTTTCGAAAATAATTATATCTTAAATGAGGATGATGCAGAAATATTATCTTACTACAGAAGTTAAGCTGACAAAAAATATGATCTAATTCCAGAAGAGATGTATGATGAAGTAGATTATTACTCTATGAATAAGATTTCATGAAATATATATGTATAATAATAAATTTCATATAAATTTACATGTTATAACAATTCTACTTTATTTTTGAATATTGCAATTCTATGCAATGTAAATAAATCCATAAAGCGAATTAATTTTAGCATTTTCATCATAACCATTAATAATATATCAATTGATAATTAATTGATTCTTAGATTAGTTTATCTGTTATCATGACCTCATTTCTGCTAATCACAGTTATATTTTATAAAATAGTAAAATTAGTAATTATTTATATTCCTTTTTGATGTTTATACAGAATAAAATAATTAAAAAATAAAAATATAATTAT
Source organism: Paramecium tetraurelia (assembly GCF_000165425.1). Taxonomy (NCBI): domain Eukaryota; phylum Ciliophora; class Oligohymenophorea; order Peniculida; family Parameciidae; genus Paramecium; species Paramecium tetraurelia. Next base: position 336,459 of record NW_001799388.1, on the reverse strand, counting down.
AATAAATGATTGAGTCTAAGAAATCAGAACTAAAGAGTGATTTAAAGGAAACAAATTAATAGATATATGAATTGATAGAATAAGCTAATTAGCAATTATAATAACTATTTAATAAAAGAGAAGAAGAATTATTGAAGTTATATAAATAAGAGATGCTTAATGTTTAAAGACAATTAGTTAAAATTAGAGATGAGGAGAGTTAAACTGAAATTGAGAAAAGAATTCAAAAACATAGAGAGGAACTAGCAAAGGAGAGAGAGTTGTATCTGGAGAGGAGCATAAAATTGAGTGATAATATTAAAGAATTGGGTAAATTTGATCGTGATATTCGATAAAGTTTCAATGAATTGCAGAGTGAAATCAAATTCTTAGATGAATAGTTGATTTATGCTGACAAACACAATATAATATTACAAGAGGAATTGAATAGTTTAGGAGAAGAAGAGTAGTAAATCCAGAGTTAAATAAGAAGATAACCGAAATCAATGCAGCAGTTATAATCAGTTAGATTGATGCCTTTACCATAAATTCAAAGAAGCTCATATCATATATAATAGGAGCAAGAATTAAATGCTAAGCTAAAGTAGCAAATTAATTAAGTTGAAGAGTTCCAAGAATCAGATTTAGAGCGATGCTTTGATGAAGCCCTCTTAAGTGTTACAGAATAGAGTGATGCATCTACCAACATTGATTTAACTTGTTGTAATGATTTTTCTGAATATTCTAAAAGAAGAATTTTTGAAGAATTCTTAGAAAAACCATCAGTGAAATAAAAAATTTATGAATTGTTAACAAAAAGATGATATGATTAATATTTATAAATTCTTAAATTTCATAGTTCACAATAAAAAGTTATCTTAATATTACTTCTTAAAAATTTCAAGTTAAAAATATCTAAATTTATATATTTAGAAAGATTAAAAGGAAAATTATACATCCAACCAAAGAACTTCAAAAAACATACAATAAATCATGGATATTTCTAAATGTATTTTTGGTGAATTATCATAGGATTCATATAGATTACTAGCGTGTAAAAGGATGACGACATATATTTGTTGAAATTTCTTGATAAGTTAAAACTTTCTTCCACAAAGTTCCCTTAAAGTCAAGCCTTGATTTAATAAGTCAAAACTATAGAACACTAATTTAAACCTATATGTTTTATCCATGATAAAGCTATACGCTCCTATTTTTCCTTAAGTTCCAACTTAGATAGGAAGTATATAGGATGTATTTTGAAAATTAATTAATGATTAAATGGCAAATAATAAATTTAGAATACAAATAAAAAATTTGAAAATCTAATAATCTTCAATAAAAGATAAATTGATTTAGATTGGAAGTGTAATATATATATATATATAATTATGGGAATAGTATATTAAATGAATAATGATTGATAAGGTGGATTAAGTGAGATATTTATTTGTTTAATAAAATAAAAAATAACTGATGTTCAAGAACTCATTCTAAAGTGGATTTCTTTCGATATTATATTCAATAGGATCAAAGCCATTGTAAATTTGGGATAAGCAAAGTAATTTATAATTGCATTATTTAAGTCAAGAATGGACATATTAAACGTATCACAGATCAAGACATTTAATCATCAGTACTTGAAATAATGGGAACGAATGTGAGTACTAATTTCATAACTGCTCCTGCTGACCCTAAAGAAACATTAGGAATTAAATTGCCTTTCTTAGTCATGATTATTAAGAATGTAATATTGTTGGCATTAATGATTAGCTTAAAAAATATTTCACTTTTGAAGTGTAGGTTTTGGATGATAAGAATGTCAGAAGAAGATTTAGAGCATCGAATTATTAAGTAATTAGTATAAAGAATGTAGTCAACTACGAGAGTGAAACCTTTCATTTGTACAATGCCTATGAGATTGGATGAGGGATGGAATCAAATCTAATTCAACTTATCTGATTTCACCAGAAGAGCATATGGTACAAACTATATAGAAACACTCCGGTATCCATTTCAATCTCATTTTGTAGAGTTCAAATTCATGCCAATTGCAGAATCAGAAGAATCTATTTTAGTGATCGTCTTTACAGTGAAGAAGAATTACCACCTGAATTCAAGTTATTCTTACCCATCTAAAAACAAGGATGATCAATATTATAAATATATATTCATTGATCTATAAAATCAACTCAACTTTGATATTAATTCATCTAATCTTGGTTTCCATTTTTCATCGTTTTCCACCTATTTTTATAAGATTTCTAAGAGTGGTTTGATATATTGCTCTTCCTCTTTCAAAATGGTCAATCTAAAATCAATATTTAAATTATATACCCATCCTTGTGTTCAATTATTTTGGCTAATTCAACTATAGCTTATTGTTTGTTTGTCAAATAGACATGAGTAAATAAAACACTTAATGAAGAATAGATGTCATTTTCGTTACCATTTTCTTATGCAAATTAAGTCATAAAACCACTAATCATAATAAGGATAATGATTATACACTTTTCTAACTTTATTGCCAGATAAAAACTATCGTGCAATCCTATATAAATCTTTAGGTTATAATTTTATATTCTTCTACAAAGCCACTCTATAAACTTCATATGATATTTTTGGATCATCCTAGATCAAACTCGAAAGATTGGCACTATCAACTCTCAAAAAGGGACTTGTTTTCAATATTTTGAATAATTCAATCAATCCTTCATTATCAAGTTTTTTAGCCAATGTGATTATCACAGAAGGATGAGGGAAATATCTAATTGCTGAATGAAATTTCAAGGCATCCAAAACATATTTTGTTTGATCGAATTCAATACATTTAAGCATAAATTTATCTTTAATACCGCAATTCACTTAATTATTATGTCCTAATATATTATTAAATCCCTAATCAATTAAGCACTTTAATACTTCAATTGCCTCCTTAATGTTATCCTTTTCAACCATATTAACAAAATGTCCTACATCACTAGTCTAAAACTTATATCTTCCATTCTAATTTGTTTGAGTATTCAGTAATAAATTATTATAAAAATCAATAGCAGTGAATACCTTGGCTTTGCTATTGATTGATTGCACTCTTGTGGCAAAATACTGAGGTTTGAATGCCAATTATATTAATTTACTCATAATTATGAATATTAATTTTAATTTACAGCTATAAATATAAAATATATTCAAAGAACAATAAATTTATATTGATTATCGATATTGTATATATGTCATTCTTCTTTGTGTGATTCCAGTGGTTTCATTGTCTTGTCCTCTCCAATCAAACAATTTGTTATAATCATTATAATTGATAGCACACTCATCAAGGCAAATGGTAAATATGGATCTAAATAAAATAAAGGAAATAAGAAAAATGGAGATGGGATTGAGGCTGTTTTACCAATTCCAAATGCTATTGCAGTTCCTTATGCTCTCAATTGCAATGGATAACTTTCACAACAAACTAGACCTAACGTGGAAAACAGTGCTCTGCATGCTAATTTTATTAGAAGCAAACCAAAAAACAGAATATGTTCTCTGAAAATATACAAACTAGCATTAGCTAATACCAAAATCAATGATGAATAGCCAATTACCATCTTCCTACCACCAATATTAGGATCATCAATGAAAACATACAATAGCAATGCGAATATTAATTCTAAAATGAACATGAACAACATAGAACTCAAGTTTGAGTTATTGTTTGCAAACAAAAACGGCATTAACAAATAGATGCTCATATTTTGTAAATTAGCTAAAATGTACAAAATCCATATCTTTATAGTTATGTACTTATAGTTTTATGATAGAATTCCGAACTTATTCAATTCTTGCTCCTAATTTATTTATATTTACTTTTCCTACCAATTCATCAACCCTTATTTCTAAGTTAAAATTCACACATATAGTACCTCTTCTTCTGTTAATATTTCAGGTTCTCTTTAGTTCTCTTGTATTGTTGAATCGATTAGGTCAAATGCGACTTTGTACTCTCTCGAATTTAAATAGTATCTCACCGTTTCCTTTAAAAAAAACAACGACAAAATAAAGCTGATTGCAACTGGAATTCCATTCACTCTAATCAATCCTCTCCAATTTCCTGATGTAAAATCATTTAGATAGAATATACATAAGAATGCTAAGTATATCTTCCCAATCACAAATAACACTCCCATAGAATATCCAAATCTACCCCTATATCTTGGTTCAGTGACTTCTGAAATAAAGACATATCCTAATGGGTAGCTTGTTCCAAAAACAATTCCAAACATAAGCCTTAGCGTAATCATTTAATTGTATGAAGTACAAATACTTGTAAAGTATATCAAAAAAACTGATAGTCCTGTGAAAATTGTAAACGTTGTTTTACGACCAATTATATCAGTTATAAAGGCACAAATACAATTTCCAATCACCATACCTAAAAGAAATGATGACCCTAAAGATGCTATCTATTATTGATTTAATTCCCATTCTTTTTATATTATAGCGACCAGAATAGACATGTAAGCATATTCGATGCCATCACAAAATTCAACTAAACCAATTATTCCTAACGTTTTAAATTAGTAAGAACCGGTCCTTATTTTTTTTTCTAATATATCATCAAATGAAATCATACTTTTAAAACAATTAATTAAAATTATTACAATTATTGCGAATTGAATTAGATTTGAAATATCTGCATTTAGCTTTACAATTTTAGGAAATAAAAAGGAACATAATAAAATATTCCCTTGAATAAGTTTGCGCTAAATTTTATCTTTTTAAAAAGAAACAGATTGAATTTATTATGATCCTTTATTTTATTCCTTAAAAACGTATTATCAAATGAATTAAATTCCTTCATCAGCTCCATCCTCAGTTTTATATTAATTCACTAAAAACCTAATCAAAATAAATATTTTCATTTTGTTATAATTTAATTCTGTTCAATATAAGTTGGTTCTTTAAATCATATAATATCAATCACTAAAATAAACCTAGAATATTATAATATTCTTAGTCCTTTTGAATAATTGAGGCAAAAAAATCCTAAAATATATATGCTTTTTCAGTCCTTCAAACAATTAGTTGAAATTGCAAAAAGCAATTCGATTATATAGCACAGATTAGATACTTAAATGATGAGATCCTAAAAGTGGTTATTGAAAAGAGCCGAAAATATGACATGATTTATTGGTACATTTTGAAATATTCTGAAAAAACATTCATCTTCAAAAATAATTTTATCATCATCTTTCAAATAACTGCAGAAAGGTGAAATGAATTATTATGTTTCTTCATTTTTATCATTTTTAAAAAAAATAAATTGCAAAGATTTTAATGATGGTATTCACTAACCTATTTGGTATTGATGCAGAATGTTTCTAAACTAATTAATATTGATAATTTATTCTGAAAATTAATTAAGAAATGATCTGTAAAAGATTAAGCAATAAATAAGATAGAATTTAATTCTTAATAAGCTTATTATTTGAGGCAATCCCTTTTGTTGAATGCTAATACAATATATTCTTTAGATTTGTGAACTGAATTTGTAATTTACTTGATCTAACTTATTGAGCATCTTGATATAAGGATATAGATTCAGTATGTTTTTCTTTTGTCTTTAGACCTACAGCTTTAATGAGATCTATCTCCTTAACAGTGAGAATATTAAAAGGGTAGATTTATTGAAAGTTTGTCCTTTAGGTTAAATATATTCCTAATTTTTGGCTGTGTTGAAAGGGATGACCAGCGTTAGAAGCAATGCAAAGAATGTGAAATGAACCTATTATTTGACGTTGAGTTAGTAGGTATAAATTAATTAAAAAGAATATCTTATGGGGAGCAATTTCAGAATCAGTTTATAATTCTACTTTGGGTAATTCCTTCTGAATAATTTTAAGAATTTGTTCCTTTATAGTTGGAGGAAGCCTGATTGGATTGGAGGTGTAAACTTTTTTTTTGAAAATCTTAATAGAAGACGGATGGTGCTTTTGAGATGAAATTTTGAGAGATTTTTTATTTATTTTTTTAGTTGAGTGACTGATAGTGACTTGATTATATTAGATTTTAGATGTTATTTTAAATATCGATTATAGTTATATTATAAATATTATTATATGTTAAATTCACGTATATGTTAAATAGAAGGACTTTTAATTGATTCGGAAATTAAATCTATTTTTGTTGAGCAGATAAAAGAATTATTCAAAACTAACATTCCAGAAGTTGATTTAATATTTGATTTTTTATATTTTCGATAAAGGATTTCAAAAGATAAACCTTTGCCAGGACAGGAATTGCAAAATATCTAATTTTGTACAAAATTGGGAGAAGGATTAGGAAAAAGAGAAAAAATTCTTTATTTGTTGATACTTGTATTGGGGAGATATTTATATGCAAGAGTGCTTTTACATTTGGAATAGAAATACCCTAATATTTACAAAAAAATAAAGAAATTAGAATTTTTATTTTAACTATTACGATTTGGATATTCTCTAAAATTTATAGCATAGGGATAGATGGTCAATAGTTTAGAATTATTCTTGATAGGATTTTAAATAAAATAAATAAAAGAAAATCAAACAAGAGAATTAGATTTCGAATTATTAAACAGAACACTAATATGGGGAGTAATAAATAAACTATTTTAATCTCTATTATTTTCGAGCAGTTATTTGATGAATTACTGTAAATAATTATTCTTTATGACATCCTTTTTGGGTACTTTGCAGAATGGAAATGAGAATGGATCATGTTTTGTTTGTAATTCTGCCATAAAAACAATGGTTACAAAATTACAACCTTGTAACCACACTTTTTGCTATTATTGCAGTAAATCCAAAGTCGATAAATGTCCTTAATGTAATTAATAAATTGAATAATTTATTTATTGAATGATTAGAATTTTAATATTTTCATAGCTATGATTTAAATTCTTCGAAAGAGATCTAATCATCATGGTTCTTATCAAAAATATGGAAAAGGCTGGCTGCTTCGTTTTTACTTATTTTACCATCGATTGCCTATAAATTATAATTTATTATAATACTCTTAGTAATAAAAAGAATTCTGCTTAATCAATAGCACCATCGCCAGACTTATCAAAACGTTGAAATATTTTGGCTACATCTAATTTATTAATTCTCACCGTATTTTACAATTACTTTAATACTCCAGAGGCCCTTTAAGTAATGCCATCTTTTTATGTTTGGCCAGTACCTTTACTGAGAATATATGAAAATTCAGGAAAACTGATAGCACCATTGTTATCTCGATCGAACTTCGAAAACATCAACTAAATTTCATAATCCTTGATTCCTGGCACAATAACTTTGATCAAATTGTAAAATTCTTAATAATCTAGATCTCCTTAATGGTTTTTATCATATTTATTAAATATTTGTGTAACATTAATGTTATTAGCTTTGATTACAGCTTAGATGTCTTTAATAATAATGCCTGCCCTGTCGTTGAGATCAGAGAAATCAAATTCTGTGAATAGTTTTTGAAATTCAATATAATTAACTTTTTGATCTTGACCACAAATTCTTGAGAATAAGGCTTAAATTTAATATGGTGTTGTGTTTGGATCAACAGCCAAAATGAGTGTTTTAAATTCTTAGGCATCCAAAATGTTATTTTTATCTTTATCAAATCTTTGAAAAATAAAATGTGGATCTATATTATTCTCAGTAACAACATCTTGCATCTTCCTTAAGATCTTAATACATTGTTAGGGTAGTTCATAATTTTATTTTTATTGCTATTGACCAGATTGTTTCATAGTAAAAAGTGGATGGGTAAAAATTTCATTCCAACCAATTCGATTAGTTTCCTCGATCATTAAACACTTTTTGATGAAATCCTTAGAATTTTCACTAATGGGTCTTTCATAAGGAAATCTTAATGGTTATGTTTTGATGCTTTTTAGAAGACTGTACATGTCTCTGCAAGACCATGCCGTTTTACCGAAAAGAATTTCATAATACATCATTCCAATCGACCAGATGTCACTTTTGGCTGAATATTACTATTTATTTAAAATCTGAGGAGACATATAGATGGGAGTGCCAACACATTCTCTTAGCAATTGCCTTCCTGTTATATCTATTTTAGTAGCAAATCCAAAATCAGCCACTTTGTATACATTACTTTTGACTAGACAATTTTCAGGTTTTATGTCTCGATGGATGTAGTTATGAGATACTAGGTCCTTGAACCCATTCATCAATTATGCTAGTAATTCAATTGCTTATTGTTCCTAAATGTGACCCTTTTTGTGCATCACAGATCTGAGATCTGAATCGCATAATTCTATGGCCATATATGTTTGTTGTTTGTTGCCAAATACATCAAGCATTCTAACCACATTCGGCGAAGTCAAGGTTTACATTACTTTAATTTCATTTTTTAATGAATCGATCATAAACTAATCTTAGAATAATTTCATATCCAAAACTGAAAATGTATATCAATTAAATACTTTTCAAAGCCACAATCTCACCTGTTTTTATATTTTTAGCCTTATACACACTACCAAAACTGCCTGCTCCCAGAAATCCTTTTTTATCATATTAATAGTTCTCAATGCTTTACATAATTAATTAAATTATTAATTATATCAAATTTTATTGCAATTAATTTAAATATAAAGATTGAAATAAACATTATCAATATCACATATGAATGCTACATTGTTTTTTATATGAGTTATTATTATATAATTTTTATATTAAATATTCTTAAACTCAATTATTGATTTCCTCATTCTTTTTAAACAGAGTCTGTCTAGCCTCTAAATTGAATCTATGCAATCCACTCTTTCCTGTATCATAATTTTCAGCCAATTGCTCAGCTTCTTACTCAACAATTTGACGATGAAGGTATTTGAATGACAATCCCTAGAATTTAGTGAATATACTTAACCTTCTCCTTCATTTCCTTTTATGCTCTTCTCTTTAACATCAATTTTTATTGTTGTCTGCCTTTAGAAGTCAGGAATAATTGGAATCTTCTAATTTTGGCATAATCACCCTTTTCCCTAACCAATTAATCCTTCATTAGATATGAGATAACACTAGGAGTTTTACCCTACACAAAATCTTTGAACATCTACAAACACAATAAAATAGAAATTAAACCTCTTTAGTAGGCCTTTCTTCTAAGATGACTTTGATTTGACTGGTCTCTCTAAAAGCTGGATTGATTCTAGCCTTGGCATGAAATCTAGCCTTTCTGAATTTCTTATATCTGCCAACTTAAATTGAATGGACATAGAGTCTTTCTGGATCATACCCTCTTTAAACAGCATGCGATCTGACCATTACAAATGTTTTGGCTAAGAATTGAGCTGCTTTTCTTCCCGAATCAGCAATTGCCTCTTGAGCTTAATAAAGATGCATATTAATCAAAGGTCTGCAAATAGGAATTAATCTTCTTAGAGAAGCAGGTACTTTTCTAATTTAAATCAATTGTCATAAACAATACCTTCTTATTCCACTAATTAAAATTTTCTCTTATTTTGGTATTTTCTTGACAATAAAAGGTTTGCTAATATCACTCTCTGTTGTTTCAGTTTTTGCTACTTCAACATTCTTAACTTTGACTTTAATGAAATTATTTGGATTGCTGTCATTTTGTTTCAAATTGTAAATGTATTGCTTAAAATTTTTGGCATCCTCTTCTAATTAGATTTATCTCAATCTTTCTGCTTAGAAAGGATCTTCAATCTCCAATCTGATTTGCTCCCTGGTCTTTTTCTCTGGATTGAATGTTTTGATAATTGAGCCAGCTCTTGTACGCAATCCAAATTGAGCTTGACAAATGTGATTCAAACGAAAAGCAATTTATTTCATAAATTAATTTACTCTTATATATCTCACACCCATTCAACTGGTTTAAGCAATACACCAACAATTCTTGCCTCCTCTGTGCCTTCCTCTGGATGATAGTTATATTCCCATCTGGCTGTGAGTGGCAATGACATCAATATACTCTCGATTCTGGCATCTGGAGTCATCAAACCAAATTTTGTTCCTCTATCGTGAATCAGATTAAATTCAGCATAACGACCTATGATTCAATCTTAAATAAACCTCTTCTGAATGATCTCCATCGAACATTCTAATCGTTATAAGGAGTATCCTTTCTCTTATTTAAGATGGCTTCATAACTATTCAAGTTAGCGTAAGCAACTCCTTTTTAGAACTGCAAACCCTTTTCAAAGGATTCCAAATTGAAATCATCATAGAAGACTCCACCGATTCCTCTGGCTTCCTTTCTATGATGATTTACAAAGTATTCATCACACTCCTTTTTGTATTGTCTATAGAATTTATCATCTCCGGTCACATCTACTATGGCATCTCTAATATTCTAGTGATAAAGTTTGGCATCTTCATCAAATAAGTAGATTGGAGTGAGATCACTGCCACCACCAAACCAAGAATCTATCAATTTACCTAAAAATAATATATACAACTATATACCTGTCTCTCGTTCTTTGATTCTTATTGTACGGAAGTTGGCATGAACAGTTGGGCAGAATGGATTAATTGGATGAATAACTAGACTCACTCCATTAGCATAAGTATCATATTTAGCAAGATTGTTCATATCGATTTAGTCCACTAAATGATTATTGTTAAGAATAATACAATTGCTACCAGGAACCCTTCTTCCTTTCATTTATTGATAGATTCCTTGACTCAATGGAATTATGATTCTTGAAACATTAACGCCAGCTTTTTCAAAGAAATTGCCGTCCTAAAGGTATATTAGGATGGATATACTTAAATAACACATGTCAGTCCATGACCTCGGCCATCTTCTCTTGTCCATGCATCTTTTATGGGTTCAGCCTTGCCTGATAAATATTATAAATAGCGAACTCACTTTCAAATCTGAATAGCATTTCAAAGAAGGTTTTTTAGTATTCATCAACAAAGGCAGAGAAAACATCTTCATTCTAATTTGGATCCATTTGGAAAATATAAAATTAAATCAAAAATATTTTTTAGGATATTATCAATTTATATACTTGATTAAACATACCCCCCTTTGATTTAGTTGGCAATATATTTTGATTTATATATATCAATTATTAAATGAATTTGGAAGAGTATATTTTAAGAGAGAGATTGAAGCTCAATAAGAAAATAGAGGATCGATATGAGATAGTCATGCAATAGATATGATTGGAGAGCCAATAAGAAATAGAGCTAATTAGAAGAGAATTAGAAAACATG
>NW_001799388.1:74602-325090 GCF_000165425.1 Paramecium tetraurelia | reverse complement strand
AGGAATGCATGAATTTACAATTCAAATACAAGGAGATGCCAATCAAAAGGAAATCTTTATTTTAAATAAAAAGTAAAGGAAAAATAGAGAATTAAAAAATTAAAGCATGAGCAAGACATGCTTAGAGAGCGTAATCAATATTTAGAATAATTGATTGAACAACAATTGCCTCAAGACCAAGTAATGTAGTATTTAGGGAACAAATGTAGAGTATTATAGAAATAGTTTGATGAATTAAATTATAAATATTTTTTAAAGTAATGAGCAACGCCAATCAATATACGGAAAATGCTCTTCTTTAAGAGCAAGGCACGGTTGGGAATGCCAACCAAAACCAAATGCAATAAGAGAATCAAAATCAAATATACACTTTCAAAGCTCCTTGGCCAATCTATGCTATGGGATTTCAATCAAAACCTACGCCGCAATCTCGTATAGCTATAGGAAGTATGATTGAAGATGTTCAGAATGAAGTCATCTTATTTAAGTGAAAATAGGTTTACATCTTGCAATTAGACAAAGAATAAGAATCCTTTTTCAAGAAGGCTAAATTCAATCATAGATATGCTCCCACAAAAGTATTATGGATTCCTGATGTTGAAGGAAAGTATCCAGATCTCCTAGCCACCAGCGGAGAAAATCTGAAGGTTTGGGAGTATGATGATTAAAATGCACAAGTGAAGATCAAGTGGGACTTAAAGAATGTATCGAAATTATTAATAAAACCATCCATTAGACAAGTGACTTCAATGCACCCTTAACTTCATTTGATTGGAGTTGTAAATAGTAGAATTATATTGGAACTGCTTCAATAGATACTACTTGTACTTTATGGGAGATAGAAAAATAGACTGTCTTTACTTAGTTAATAGCACACGATAAAGAAGTCTATGATATTTGTTTCAGTGTAGATCATCAAATCTTTGCTTCTGTGGGTGCAGATGGCAGTTGCAGACAATTCGACTTGAGGTTCCACATTTATCATAATTCAATAGAGCTTTAGATCATTCTACAGTTTTGTTTGAAACTGAAAATAATAATCCCATAGTTAGATTGGCGTGGAATAAAATGGATACGAATTATCTAGCAATAATTGAGATGGATGTTAATTATGTAACGCTATTGGATACGAGGTAATTTAATTATACTTATTTTCAGACAACCACTTTTACCATTAGCCAAACTAAAGAATCATAAAGACTTTGTTAATGCAATAGCATGGGCACCTGAATCAACAACTCATCTTTGTAGTGTATCTGATGATTTTTCAGCTTTGATTTGGGACTTTTCAGAATTGCAGAATAAACAAAATGACCTTAACTCTATTGGTAATTCTCCAGATTTACTATTCTCTAGATCCCTTATTAGAATATAAAGCAGAAAACGAAATAAGTAATTTGTCATGGTCCTTAACTAAAGTAGACTAAGTGAGCATTTGCTATAATAAATCGTGTTAAATTTTAAATGTTTGATATTAACTTGATATATTTTATTTTAATTATGTAAGAAAAGCGTGATTAGTTAATTCTTGATATCAAGATTGCCAATTATAGGAAGCAACAATAACAAAGATAATAATAGGAATAACAATTCAAAGAATAATTGCCAAAAATCAAGGAACAAAAGCACCAAATATTTTAGGACGACATGCATCATTTTGTAAAATCAGTTTTTACAGGTTTCCCGATAGCTTTGGGTTCAGTCATAATGTTTAGATCATTAATGATATTCCCCTTTGCAATTTGGACCACAAATTATATGCAAAATAACATGCATAAAGTGTATGAATTTTTGGAAAATAATTGATTAAATATAATGAAAAATTTAGTACTATTAATTACAATATCACTTTTATTAATATGGTTGATAGGGACGAATATATAAATAGGAAAATATTTCCTTCTTTCCTCCTATTACTCTATGGATCTGCTTTTGTTTCCCTATCCCTCCTATACTTGTATTACTTATATAACACAATTTTGGTGGTTTCATATCCTCTAAATCATCTATCATCTAGTCGGTCGTAATTGGAGATTAAGTGTTTTGATCCGAAAGGATTGGTTTTAGTTTTATTAAATTAGGGTGTTTCAACTATTTAGATTGTTTTATTTCCTTAGTTTTTGTACAATGGCATCCCATTTTAATTATTTATTTTATGAATTTAAATGGAAATAGAAATAGTTATAAAATATCAGAGTTATAAAAAATATTATTATATTTTAAAATTTAATATATTGAGTTTTTATCAATTTTTTTATTATTATGAGTATTTTTATAATGGGTTATCTTGATTTTATTACTATAATGGAATAGATCTAAATTAATTGATAAATAGATTACTTTTTAAATTACGAATGTTTAATCATAGGTGATTATTAAAAACCATTTTAGCATTGCTTATTTTTGGGAGTGCCAATATTGGGTATACTATCGAAAGTATCAGTTTTTCCATTAAGCAAAGGAGAGTTCATTTAAAGTTGATTTAAAGAGTCTATAACTTTCTGTTACTTTAATTATTTTGTGTCTAAAATTCCTGGTGAGCCCGGAGAATTTAGGATTGCATTTCGTCTGAAAGCATCAAATTTGATGGTTCTAAAAAGATATTAAATAATTATGATACTCTTCGTTTAATGCATTCATTCTCAAAGCAACTTCTCCAATTTCATCAATTTCATCGAATGAATCATTTACAAAATCATCTGCCATTTGATTATTCATTTCAGCAAGGAAAGGATGCTTTAAACAATCAGTAGCAGAGACTCTTTTATTTGGATCTCTCTCAAGCATCTTCTTCATTAGATCCAAAGCTTAACTAGGTGCTTATTGCAATTGTTTAATCTTAAAATCAATTACAGCTTCTCTATTTTATTTGACAACAGTCCCATAAGATTTACCAGGAAATGCCTATTTCCCAGATAACAATAAGTAAAACACAAGTCCAAGACTGAAGATATCACAAACTTCACTATAATGTCCTTATACATCCTTGATGTTTATAACTTCAGGAGCAACATAACCAGGAGTACCGCATCTATAATACAAATATACAGGTTCATCAACCTTAGTTGCCAATCCAAAATCAGCAATAACAACTGAATCCATTTATCTAAATCAATTTTATTTTTACTTTTATTGTTTAAACAGAATGTTTTCTAGTTTTAGATCTCGATGCATGATCTTTTTTTAATGCATGTGATGTAATCCTTACAACACTCCCACCATAATCTATTAAATCTAGGTAGTTGACAGTAATGTCTTCTCTTTTATCAAATCATACAAAGAGCCTCCTTCTAACAATTCAAGCGCCACATATAGTGAATTTGAGGTTTCATATACCTCATGCATCTACATTATATGCGCATGATTTAGTTATCTCATTATCTTTAACTCGTTTACAATAGCTTCTTTGCCCTATTCCTCCGCATATGCTGCTTGCTTAGAAAATGCTTTAATTGCCATTTTCTTCTAATCCTCAATTTTCTATGCCAAATAAACCTATAAACTGTTAATTCATATAAATTACTGATGCAAAATTACCCTTCCCAATTTTTTTGTAAACTTTAAACATTTGGTGAAATTGCCATTAGTTTATCCTGTTACTCAAGTACTCCCGCCATTACTTGATTATTTTCTCTCCTCCAAGGTACTTCTTATAAGTTATTGTTTCATTGCCAAGATCTTTAATTAGGCTTATTCCTTTAATTTAACCCAAAGAATCATCCTCATCACCTTATTTGACCTGATTCTCCCTCAAAATTTCAAACTTGATATCAAAATCTAGATGTATGTATTTCTTTGGCTATTGCTACAGATCCTATGGTTGAAAAACTTTCATTACTTTCGTAATTATGATATAATTATTGAACCCTAAGAGATAGCAAATTTCATCATTCTCTTTTTTAAATTAGGATTAAATGATCATTTTATCTTCTTTCCATTTTAAATCTTAGGGTACACATTAATACAATTTCTTCTTCATCAAATTCTTCTTTATATATTTAATAAAATTTTAACCAGTTGAATCAACGATTTAAATAAATGATCAAAAATAACAAATAAAACTCATTAATTTATCATTCCACCTTAGTTTTATCACAATATTTTTAATTAAATTGGAATAAAACACTTATTAAATTTTGGGTGAAAGACTCTATATTATAAATATCGAATATTAATAAATGCATTTTTATTATTAATCTTGTCATTTAAAATACTCATCTATATTCAAAATTTTCCATGTGAAATCTTTACCAAGACTATCGATTATGATCTGGGCTTCTGCCTGTGCACTTTTCTCTTTTTATAATTGCATGATCTATTCAGTTAATATCTTTGCATCAATAAATGAAAACTTGCTTATTGAATGCGTTCTGAAATCGACTCTATGATAGGCTTCCTCGTATTTCTAAGTTATTACATATCAATTTACTTCTTAACCGCTTATAGACAAAAACAAAGGAGATCTGATATAGATTGCAATCTCGATGATTCCTCTTTGGACTGTCATTGTCTTAAAATCTATTCCTGACTTATACATCTTTGCCTTTTTAGAACCTTGTCCCTAAACAAAATCTGGCTTTTAATCTAAGAGATCCTAGTTATGATCACAAGAAAAATGCAATGTTGAATTTCCATACATCACATTGGTCTTGCATTTATCATTGTAAGCTAATTTCAATTTTTGTCCGCTCTTCTCCATTTGTTTCATCCCTTCAATCAATGCCTTACTAATATTTTTATCACAATTTTCATGAATAAATTCTTCATAATCTGAAGATGTTAAACTTTCCAACAAATTTTAGTAAGCTAATAAAAACCCTTCACTCAAATTAGAACCAAATATGGTGTTTAAATAATCTTCTATAGAGGCATCATGTATAGGTTTTACTCCTTTAAAATTGTATGGAAATTTAACTGTTGAAAAGCGAAATAATCTTGCTAATTTCATACAAAATAAAATAAAATTATCAATCGAAAATCAAAAATTCATTTATTAAGACAATAAATTTTTGGTTTCTAAATCAAACTACTTATCTTTTATTTGTAAAATCCATTCCTAAAATATAACATAAATTGTTTATAAAGAAAAATCATTATATAAATAAATTAATAAGGAAAATATTTATTCACAATAAGCACAAACTTTCATTATTCAAATTTATCATTGTTATTAAATTATTTATTATCAATTCATATCCTTAAAATCAAGAGAAAAATATGAAACCTTTTATAACAAGTTTTTATTTTTTGTTGAAATTCTTAATCTCAAATCTTCTTCAGATTCCATAGAAGTATTTATTATTTTGAAAACGATCATTGCGGTTGTAAAAACACTTGTTAAGATTAGGTTATTCAAAATATAATTCTCAGAACTTTAGAATACTTTAGAAAATGTATAAGAATTTAAAATAACTTGATGACATATTTTAATGACGTATTCTTATTTGTTGTGTCAAGAAAATGACAAACAAAAAAAGATAATCATTTTATTAAATAAAAAACAAAATTAATGAAAGCCATTTTACTATTAGTTCTTTTGACAACAGGATTGGCATCAGAATCATTTTTATCAACATAGTAGGAGATTCAAGAGATGGAGTTAACCGGTAGTCATTTAAGTGATTTCTTAATGGGCTACGCTGCAGGTATTTTAGATTTAGAGAATATATAGGTGTTGGAGTGTTGGACGCAATGCCAGACATATTACATTGTGTAGGCACAGTGACTGAAATCTAAAACGATTTTAAGTTGGCTATAGAAGATCTGAAATCTAAAAACGTAGAACTTGTTGTAAGAGGAGTGCAAATACTAGCCAAAATATTTGATGGAGTAGCAAGTAATTGTGGAAACACTGCCATTGATGGAGTTAAGTCCTATATGAATGTTGTGGCCATGATAAAAGGTATATAACTTCATATATTCAATAAGCTAAGGGATTCATTAAAAGAGGCTGGATTTATATTGGTAAAAATTTTGAAGAGGTGGTTCTGGATTTATAAACATACTTTTTCTTAGGAGATGACGATTGGCTTTTGAAAGGTGCCTACATTGGAGACATTGTGAAGATTTTTTTCACCGGAATACCAAATGATAAATGATTATGATAAAAATTGATTAATATTTAAAATATTCTCAATTTTGTTTTTGAATAGATTCTGTTGCTTATTCTTGTTACTCTTTCTCAGTTTCTGTTGCTTATATTAATTGCTCTTTTTCAGGTTCTGGTACCTACACCAATTTCTCTTTTTCAGGTTCTGTAGCCTATATTTATTATTCTTTTGCAGGTTCTGTTGCTTAGATTTGCTACTCTTTTGCAGGTTCTTAATATTTACAGATATGGCAGTTATTTTTTGAAAATACAGGAAATATAACTACTTCAAATGTTGTCAAATAAAACAAGACTTTCCTAAAATTGTCAAAAAAGAATAGCTTACTTGCTTGTTTGGCTATCAGCTTATTCGTTTAGATAATTTAATAGTAATTGTGTTGCAAAGTTACCAGCTGTAGAACACAATACTTGATGAGATTGACCTTATGGTTTATTATTTGCAGGTAGGAAAGAAATGTCTTTGAGTTATGTAATATTCTCTTGAGTGATTTGATTCAAATACTCTTCCTTAAGACCATCCGTCATGCATGCATAGCAAGGGGTTCCAAGATATAGTTCTGCCATGAAAGATTGTGCAAAACTTCCTGCTATAATCATTGGAATTTTGTAATAAAGACATAAACTTTATACTGCAGCATCCCAATAATCTCCATAATCAATACAGTTGAAAATTGCAGTTGATTATGAAGCCAGCTCTACAATTTTATCCCAGTTTTTAACAGCATCTAAATCAAACATTTAAATTTCAGCATTGCCTACGTTATGAAAGGTGGCATTTTCAAAAGCAGCCTTGACTTTCTATTGATTCACATCTTTACTATAATAGATATGCTTGATTTTACTTTGAATAGAGTATTTATCTATTTAGATTATGAAGTTCGACGTGATCATAGTCCACTAGAAAGATTTTCTTAACTCCTAATCTGAGTAGGTTAGTGGTTGCTACAGAACCAATACCTCCTACTCCAAGAATAAGAACTATTTATTAGGATAATTTATCTTGTTTCCAATCCTCTATTGTAACCTATCTTGAGAATATTGTTTGAGAATCCATAATTTAATTAATCATTTTTATACAGACGTCATATCTTTTATATTGATCAAATATTTTGTTTTCTGATTAGTCACTAAACTATATGGGGAACAGGGAGTAAAATAAGTCTAACTTCATTCCATAATCTTTAAAAGATAATTAATTCTTCCTAAATTGAAAATTATTGACTTGGTCCTTGGTACTAGGTTACATTGTAATGCTTTTATACACATTTTGTAAACTCATTTAGATTCATAAAATTCACTAATTTTCATCAAACATATAAAATATATTTTTATATTCTTAAATATTATAATGCATAATCTAAACCTAGATTTGATTCCTGTGTCATCTTTCTTAAATCATTTGTAGCTTTTCTAAATGTTTTGAAAATGGATTCAATCATTTATTTATGAATATAATACATTCTAGAGAATGCTATGGATTACAAAATAATTTATATGGTCTTGTTCATTATATTTCTTCTGATTAATTCATCCTTATAAGAATATCGAGATTAATTCGATAAGTTTGAGTCCACAACATAGCCTTATATTTTGTTGTCATTTCGGCAATTATTTTAACTCTGTTTTTGCCTTATTGGAGGTGCTTATGAATTTGGACTGATAATTCAAAACTAAATGCTTCGAAATGTAAATAGTTTCATTTACTGTAAGAATCTTTTAACTATTCTATCAATTAATTAATAACCAATAGAAATTAATTTAGCAAGATCTGTATGGTTCTTTATTACTAATGGTTGTGTCTGCCTGGATATAGAATTGAATTCAAAATAATCCTATAGTATCTACTATTATACAAAGTAGCTATTTAATAATAAATTTTAAATTATTGATAAATATAAATGATGATGAAATTTATAATCTTCTATATATAGAAATAACAATCATTTATCTTCATTTTTTATTCTATAACTCAGGATATTTAGATCTTCATCACACAAATTATTGGTTACTATTTAGTCTGACTCTAAATCGTAATCATCTACCTTAAATTCATTTGATGGCAACTCATTATTTATTTCATCCTTTTGTTTTTCAAATAATTTATTCGGCATCTGAATCCCATAATCTTAAAAACGAATCATAGATTAAAAGTTTGCCTATGATCTCAAAATGAAATACAATCTAGAAATTTCGTGAATCTAATTTACAACTGATAATTTTATTATGGCATTTTATCTAACTTTCTTGTACCATTATATAAACTCTTTTTGATTTATTTTCACCTTCTCATGTCTAAATTCTACTGTTCTTCCAATAACATTTTTTATCTTTATAATCGATTTAAATTAAGGATAATAAATACTGATGATTTAATCAATCATTTTGTTCTCCAATTCTTCCTTATTAAATTGTTGTATAAACCATGACACTGTTAAAAGAAGGTTTGCGATCGATCCTACATCGGCCAACATTTCTCCAATTTTCACATAAGTGATTTATTATAATACTTCAATTGGATCAATTTAAAATGAGATTTAGATGAAAACATCATCTTAAATGATAGATTTGCTGAGGTTATAAGATATTGTTTGAGTAAGTACTGTGAAATCTGAAAAATAGATGAAGGGCTTTTAATTTGAAAATATAGGATGATCATCTACAACGGATTTTGTATTTTAAAATGACAAATCTGCTTTCAAGGTTAGGTCGTCTTAAAGTAGAAATTGCAATCGTTTTTCCACTTCATATAATTTTTAATCAGTTGTGCTAAATTATTATAATGTGACAGTAATTTCAATTGGAATCAAACCCATTCTCAAAAAGTTGGTAATTTCATACTCAGAGGCACATGTTTGATTGGATTTCAAGTATTGTTCTTTGCAAGTTGTTATTAAGAGAAGATAAACTTTATTGTTTTCTTAGGATTTATCATTGTGCATATTTTTAACTAATTCCATCTATTCCATCTCGATATAATTTGTTCCATAATCTGAAATTTCGTTATTACTCAGAATGGATTGATAGGAAATCGGTTTGTTGTTTTCCATAATAGCCATAATTGGCATTAAAATGTTACCCTATTGCTAGAAAGGATCAATTTGCGAATCCTCATATCGGATGTATGAAATAGCAATCAAATCATTAGGCATCTTGAATTTTGAAAAGGCTGCAACATCTGACTCAATTAGAATTTTTGGTAGTATTTATCCGGTTTACCATTATTGCAATACAAAAATAAAATAAGCCAAACACACTCCATACACTAACAAAGTAAAAACACCTCCAATAATTGATTTATGTTCATGTTCTGATTGAGTTATTCTGGGTTTGAATTAGGCCCCAAAGTTGTCAATTTTAGATAAGTATTGAATCATATATTATAAATAAAAAGTAAATATTCATTTTAATTTTGAGATAAAAAGGGGTTAAATTTTGCCTTAAGTAAATTCTAAACTCAACCTACTTGTGACCATAAAATTGTTTGACAAATCAGAAGAAAATTGATCCTTTTATGACAACTACCTACTATGATAAGGCGAGTAAATTTAAGTTAGAGTAAGCTTTCCATTTGGACTTAGATTAGCTGCCTTATACTTTTGAGTTAAACGCTGCTTTGGTTACAAAATGTTAGATAAATTCTTTTTAGATTCTGTTTTCTTTTTTATTATATATTATCTTATTTTTGAGACTTTTTCAATCTGAAACCATATATGATTAAGTGCTTCATGAGATGATAGTCTTTCATATTAATCTTCATTTAACAATTAGGTTAAAAATCCCAATCCTGCATTACTCAATTTACAATCATGTAAATTAATTTAGCCTAATTAATTATTTAACACAATTTATTTTGGATTTGGATGATCGAATGGATTCTTTCCTGTTAGAACATAATACATAATGATGCCGACACTATAAACATCTACTTTATAATCATAGTGCTCATTTCTTAAGATCTCTGGAGCAATATAACCAGGAGTTCCACATCTTTTAAACAAATAAAATCCATCACTATGATAAAAGTCAGCTAACCCAAAATCTGTTAGGCATGCACTGTCAATGTTATCAATTTATCGAAATATTATGTTTTCAGGTTTAATATCTCTATGCATGATGCCTTTAGAGTGTAAATATGAAATTGTTTTTATCAATCTAAATATAAATTTAGCTGTCTTTTCCTCTGAAAAAAATGATGTTTTTTCTATATGTCCATCTAAATCTTTTCCAATCAGTAGTTCCATTATTATATAGATATTTTCTGTATTTTCAAAGATCTCATAGAATTTAACACAAAAATCTGTTTATACAATTCTCAATACTTTGATTTCCTTGAACAAAGCAATTAAATCAGCTTCATCTATGATTTACTACTTTTTCAATATTTTGACTGCATAATCATTTCCGTCAGCATGGCATTTGGCTCTATAAACCTGTTAATGTTATATAGATGAAATACTTCTGTAAATCTGCCCTTGCTTATTTTTTTAATCAAAGCATAATGTTTTTGAAAATCACTTTAAATTGTATGTCTTTTAAGTATTTTGAACCATTACTGAGTGTCACAATAAAATTCGACTGAATCGAAACATTTAATGAGACGTATCCCCTTTTGATCTTGTATTTAATCTATAATGCAATTTTCGTAGTCTAACCAATAGGATCGATTCTATTTTGTATTGAAACCTTACTTGATCTTCGTAGACTAGGAAATTGTCATAAACCCTTAAATCTCTGTTTTTGAATGAGTCACCTTCCTTCATTCTTACTAGGTCTCTGTGTTGATAGGAGGCAAATTCAAAGGGCAGAGAAGTAGAATTCCATTTCATTTGAGTATAATTCAATTAAAAGAAAGACCGACAATGTTTAAATTCACAACTATTTTTAGAGATTAATTTGATTACCTTGGATTGAGATCTTTATCAATCATCTATAGATTTATTTATTATCATCCCATAAATTTATTTTTTTCATAAATAACTAATTATAAGTTAGTACTGTATAAAATTATTAGGGAGAGATCGTCTGTCGGATGCCAGCTCTTGTGATGAGTGCATGGCTGACTTGATTTCATCCCAAAATCAAACTATGTGTCCTACGCGAGCAAATTGTATAATAAATTTGCAATTCGAATTAAACACATAAACAAAATTTTATCATTATACAAAAATGTATACATTTTTCCGAATATTTAGTACTTCACACAATTCAACTTTCTTTAATTATTTTTTTGCTCAATAATAAAAATATGAAAAGTGAAGAAAATACAGAGAAGTAAAAATCTGTGATATCCTCGTACTTTGGTTGTATACTATTAGTATTAAAGCATGTTTTAAATGTGTGGGGACTATATACAACATCATTTTATGAAAATTCATAATTATCAATCCTATATTATTTGAGAGCAATTGCTTTTTGTCTTTGGGTATTACTATCGACCTGTTAGTTCAGAACATCCTTTTCGGATCCTGGGGAAGTTCATTAGAAAAGTGTGCCAATCAAATTGCAATTAGTTCATGAGATGTATGGTCGAAAATGTAAGAAATGCAATTCATGGAAGCCACCTAGAGCACATCATTGTAAAAGATGTAATAAGTGTTTTTTCAAAATGGATCATCATTGTGATTGGGAAAACAACTGCATTGGAGCCTAGAATTAAAAATACTTTGTTCTATTTCTCCTTTACCAACTATTGTACATTTTAACATCGTTGAGCATTCATACAATTGGAATTTATGATTATTGCATGAAATCAAAGCGAAAGATTTTACCAATGTTAATGACAATAACAACTACTAAATGTTAAATTCTGAGTATTCTTTTATTTAGTTTCTTTTTTATTGTTTTTGTAAGCTAAATGCTGTGGGATTAAATTTCAGCAATTAGAGATAACTAAACAGTAGTAGAATCAAGATAGGGTAAATTTGGTAGATAGCAATCCTTTATGAATAATTTTAAATAAGTGTTTGGTGATTAAGCATGGTATCATTGGCTCTTACCAACTAAGCCTATATTAAAGATAAATTATGCTGAACTTGTGTATTCCGAAGAACTCATTAATTAAGGAACTCAATATTTAGAAGATGTAATCTATGATGAAACCAATCCAGCCAGCATTCATTTTGCAGAATTTATGTTGGATAACTATGCTAAATAAAAATGATTCAACAAATATATAATTATATATTAATATTGTTATGAAAGGAGGTGGTTTCAAAGTGAGGCCTACAACTAGATGCAGTACTGCAACCAGAAGGCCAACTTAAGAGTTAGCCATTTTAGATTTGTATTAATAAACAACTATCAATCCCATTCCTTAACTTATTTTAACACCAACTTAAAGAACTCTACGATCTCGACCTAAAACTGGCATGAAATTTACAAATTAATATTTTACAGTGGCTACTCCAGAAAATAAATCAGATCATCAGAGACTTAAGACTAATCAGGGTTCTTAAAGAATAACCTTTTAATCAACGAAAAATTAATTAGAAACCTTCACAGATGGTTTAATAAAGAAATCGAGCATCACACATTTAGATACTGATATTCCTTAATAATGTGAATAGAAATTTAAGACCTAGCCACTGGGTGGTTTAAAGTACTAATTTTCATGATGTAATATAAATAGGGCTAAGCGCTCTAACTCCCAACAACAAGTAAATACGACTTCCTTGATTCAACAACAAATTTCTAATTTAGATAGATACTTAATTTTAAGTATTCTTGGACAAGGTTCCTATGCAACTGTTAAATTGGCTAGAGATAAATTTACAGAAAAGTACACTCCCTTATGAATTATAGGCTAATTGCAATTAAGATATACTCCAAAGCTAAATTATGTAATCAGCAAAGGAGGCAGTAATTGAAGAGAGAAATCCATATTCTTAAATTATTGGATCATCCAAATATCATTAAATATGTCAACACTATAGAGACATAAATGGATATTAATTTAGTTGTCGAATATGGTGGTTCTAAGAGTCTGCGATCATATTTGAAAGTATATTTGACCTAAGTCTAATATTAGTAATTTCCAAATAGAAGACTTGATGAAGGAGATGCAAAACTACTATTTAGATAAATTGTAAAAGCAGTGGATTATTGTCATTCTTTGAATATAGTACACAGGGATATTAAACTTGAAAATATACTTTTAAAAGATAATAATGAAATTAAATTGATTGATTTTGGATTTTCAGTATTAGTTAATAGAGATTGCAAGTTAGGAGTATTTTGTGGAACGCCAAGGTAATAATACTTCATTTTAAAATAGTTACATGGCTCCAGAATTAGTCAATAAATAGGATTACTTTGGTAAACCTGTTGATGTCTGGGCCTTGGGAGTTTTATTGTATGTTCTATTAACAGGACACTTTCCCTTTAAAGGATCTAATGATGCTGACCTATATGGATAAATTAAAAAGGGGGTCTATCTTAAAGCTAATGTGTCCTCTTAGTGTCAAAAATTAATTTCACAAATGTTAACCATCAGGCCTAGCGAAAGGATAACAACTTTAAGAGTAATAACAAAATAAAATTCTAGATCTTGTAAGACAGATGGTTCAATTCTTGATTTTAATTAATTTTATGTAATAAAGAATTCTTCTTCAATTTGTTAAAGATCTTATCAAATTTAAGGTTTAAAGTAATCCTAATTATCTGATATTCAGCCTCTTTCCTTTTAATTATCATCTTTTGGATTTCAATTTCAACACTTTAATTTTTAAATAAGAAATTGATGCCATCAATTATTTTAAATTAATTAGTTGAATTATAATTAAGGATAATGAAATTGCAGAATTCAATTTGATGGGTAACAGGCCAAAACTTAAGAAATCATTAAATAAAGTTGCTATTGAATTTAAAAAATATGACCATATAATGATATAAAATAAATTTCAAAAGATATTTATTAATATAGGTGTGAACAAAAGATTAATAACTATTAGAAGAAAATGCAATTTAAATGTTCAAGCTTTGTCGCTAGACTTACTAGAGTATGCAGATATAAGGAATTACATAAATTATTTGACAAACTATCAAATTTAATCTGAAAATATGTTCGAAGAAGAATTGTTCTTATAATTTCAATAGTTCATAGAGTAATTTTCTAATTGTGAATAATAATTATAAAAGCAGGATACATATCAGTTCTAGTTGATAATAAACAAATATGAAAGGGAATAATATAAATACAATATCAACTATTTTTAGATGGATTAGATTCAACACTAATATCAATTTATAACTCTATGTCATTAGAAATATTTATGTTCAAATTCTAGACATTTTTTTATTTTATATAACCTTTAATTAATAGTTAATATTAATGAGTGGTTAAATTGATTCAGAAGAAGCACTACAAAAATCCAAAGTACTCTTTGAACGTAAACGACTAGTAACAATTTCAAATGCTTTGTAATTAATGGAGAAAAATGCTAAAAAGTATCTAGAACAATTTGAGCAATCTCCAGATTATAGATTGTTTAGAACTCAATTTCGATAATATCAACATACATCTTAACTAGATTAAATAGTTTAATTTTAATTGTGCGATTTGAGTGATCCAGATATATCATTTTATAGATAGGCAGAAAAGAAGATTTTAGTTTGTTATAATAAAATTAGAGATTATGCTCATTTTCAATAGATAATGAAATACGATGTAAAGATAAAATTAAATATATTAGCTAACCTTTCTGTATGATGATTTGAGAGCCAAAATAGATTGGTATGATTGCTCAATGTTATCTTGCATGAAGATTAGAGGACTAAATATATCTGGGAAGTGTAAATAAAGTGACAAATAATGTTTTATTGATGAAGTAAAGACTTCTCTGGAAAGGAGCGAAGTTTGCAAAGGGAAATTTGATGAATATTTTGAAAAATCGTTTAAATAGTGTGTTATGGATATTGCACCTATCAATAGTGTTTAACAAACAAAAAAAACTATATTTTTTTGATCTAATATAAATTATTTTAAGAGGTATATTGTGAGAATAAATTTTATTTAGTTTTTGATTATAAATAAAGAAATAATAACAAAATTAATAAGTGATAATGTTAATATTCAATCATAAACATGTTTAAATCCTACATCTGTTTCACATGACACAATTCTTTTTTCCAATGTAGTTGTAACATCTAATAATTTGTCTTTATCGCTTTTCAATACATTTAATTAAGCATCTAAAAATTCACTATCGTGTTATGCATCTTAAGATTTCTTGTAAGTTTCATTTAGAAGTCTTTTTGCCTAGAGTTTTTAATAAATTGTACATCATTTTGTATAAATGTACTTAGATCATCACTCATTGTTCCGTGATTATTCTTCACAGTCGAAATTTCCATTCTTAAATTCGCCATTTCTTTTTTGCTGTTTTCTAAGTCTTTTTTCAATTCAACCAAGTAATTCTGAGTTATTAGAATTCTTTACTTCTAATTTAATGATGTGATCTTTGACATTTAATTGGAGACTCTCCTCTATTGACTTCTATCTCTTGATCATTAATCTTTGTCTTTCTTTTTCTGGATCGATCTCCTTGTCAGATTCTAAACTTTCGTTAAGCATATTAAAATATTAATAAATATCATTATGTGGCACTTGCCTTCTAAATGCTTTAATATTATTTTTCATAATCGCTGGGTGACAATTTTTGTGCTTACTGAATCTTCTCTTAAACCTTCTGCTATCTTGCTAACGAATTTTATAGTTCCATCATAGCTAATTGCTCAATTTATTCCAATTCTTAGATTTTTAAATCATATAACTCCTTTTCCCTCTCCACTCTATCTTTTTCGTTCTCTATTTCATATCTTACTCTCTCTCTCTTCTACTTCAATTTCGCAACAGCCAATTAAGTAGACTACCTCTCTTCCTCCTTCACTTAGATTGCTTTTATACGATAACCTTCTTGTTCCAAGCTTTTTTATAATTAAACACCCTTAAAATCCTACTTTAATTAGTCTCTGAAAATTTTGGCTTCTGACTTCTTTCTTTACAATTCATCGTCTTTTATTTTCTTCAACAATTCTCTTTGATGATGAGAAACAGCCAATGAGAATGGAGGTGGTTATGCTTATTTCTATTTCATTTTATTTTCTTTCTATGCATGTTATTTGAAGTGAATGTTACCTTCATTTAGATCTCTACTCTATGTCTATAAATTTCCTCTGCTCTTTGTTCATCCTATTGAATGTGCTTTAACACTTTCTCCTATTCCATTTTCAATTATAGAATCCTATTCTATATCTTCTATGCATCAGTTTCTGCCTGTTTCTTCTGAACTAAAGTTGAAAATAAAGTTTTCTTTTCCTATGGAAGCTCTCCTGAAGACATGTTGAATAAATTATTAATTAATAAACATAAATAATAGCCAAGATTTTCATTTTAAATATTATTACGAGAAAATTAACCGATTTGCAAGTGAAGCTAGATTAATTGTGAGAATGACTTAAGAAATTATTACAACAACTATAATTATGTAAATTATATCATTTTTTGTACTGTTAACCCCATGCTCCTTAATTTTATTATGGGTATTAGACATAGGGTTATTGCTATTATGGATACTATTGAGGTGGATATCCTTAAGGATAATTAGGATTTGGCTATTATGGATATTGAGGGTTAGGCTATTGTGGCTATTGAGGATATTAGGGATAGACTGGATATTAATATCCTGCTTACTACTGTGGCTATTGAGGTTGCTGATATTATGCTTGATTTTGTTAGGATTGCTAGTATGTTTATTGTTAATTCAATTATTAAATTAGTTATTCTGATTCAATATTTCTGGCCATTAAGAAATCCTTCACCTTTCTGTCTTGATCTTCCAAATGCATTTTTAATTGCCTAGATATATAGTTAATTGTACTCGTAGAAGACCACTGAATGATCAATATTATCAATAGCAGATTAAGCGTTGGCAAAGATATTGGTCTATCCGGATTATTGGACTTATTCAACTGATTGCTTCTTTAGGTTAGAGAGTTGTTTGGCGATCCCACAAATTTGAGTGATCACTTCTGAGACTGAATTCATCTTAAGATTAATCAAATGTTTACATTATTGTTAAAGTTTTCAATAAGGGCTGACACAGTTTAAAGGGCGATAGTAAATACTTACTCTTTTGGTAATCCATCATTAATTCCATTAACGGCAATCTTAGTGAAATTAGTTTCTTGTATGATTTAAGTGTACTCTTAAATGGTAGCCTTTAATTAATCGATAATAGTGTTGACTTTTTGATCTAAGGATGTTAATTGCGCAAAAGTTTAAGCATTTTGATTCACAAAATCAGAATTGTTATTATCTTTTGGCAATTTTTCAATAATTTAGTTGTCATTTTAAGCAGCAAGTATGATAGCTTCTTTGGAATTCTCAAAACCACTCATCACATTAAAATCAATTCCTTATGCTTATAAGTATTTAGCCTTGAGATCCTTAAGAGAGTTGAAATATTGTTAATTCAATTAGCTTGAGGGAGTTCTTGCCCATTTAGCACCATATTTATTTCTATTCTGTTAATCTTATTGTTATTCATTCAGTAATTCCTACTCAATTTATCCTAGCAATTAGTTGCAAATGATGGATTTTTATTTTCCTTATTCTACTATCTTTTCTATTCCACTCAAACATCCTCTGCTTCTGATATAGGCTATTTTATCTTAGATACTCTAAGGGATGCCTCCAGAAACAAGTTGTTTTTATTGTGCCATATCGATAAAGTAAGTTAGAAAGGCCTCTGCATAGGCTTGATTTTTTTGACTAAATAACTACCTTAGTGATTCTTCGAGAGAGTATTTTGTTTATTCTACAAACATCTTAATCTCTCTAGACAATTATAAAGCTTCTTCTGAAACAAAGCCTGAAAATTTGTTTGCTCCTTAAACAGATTCCTTGAAATTAACTGGTTCAAGAGGTTTGATTCTAATTTATTCCATTAAAGGAGGATATGGTAACAAATCCTAAGCTACTATTTATTCCTTATATATCTGTTAGTTCTTGTAATTATATTCTGTAGACAATTGAGTCAATTGTTGGTTCAATTATTTCAATTGATCAAGTTAATCTGGTGAGTATGTTTTACTGGAATTCTTGTCGTTAACTACTGGTTATAACAACTATTGTGCTCTAATTAAAAAGCCTAAGGCCTTTCCCATATTCTAACCTCTGGAGTCATCTGGTATTCTTCCATAATGATATACGCCCATCTAAATACATCCAGTGACGGTTGCCCAAATTTAGTTAAATTAAATCATAGGCAAGATTTATGCAAGAAAGTTCTAAGATTATTTAAAACTGATAGTACTTTTCCAACTTGTTTTTAGTATTGGGAATTCATTGCTTCAACGGCCTTGAGGGATATGGTGAATTCTTTGGCTGCCTCAAAAATTGTACCACAAACAATATTCAATCCAAAAGTTTTTACTTGTGACATCATATTCTGATAGAGGGCCTTGTATGAAAGTCCGCAGTACTAATTTAGAGATTGAGTATTACAGCATGTTCTAAGAATTCTAGATTCAATGTTGTAATATCATATAACTAGGAAATTGAATCTTTAGATAGTCCATGAATATGTTGTTTTAATTAGTCAAAAGCCCATAATCCATTTCTCAATTTTGTGTATGCAGCCTTACGATCAGGGTCAGTATCCTTTATCATCTTGCTATTGGCTTGATAATAGTAAGAGATTGCCAGATTGTAGTATTAGGATATCAATTCTAATCTGCCCTAATTTAATTGGCAGCTTCTTTTCTAGAAATTGTGGAACAATATATAAATACATGATCATAGCTGTCACTCCAATAGAACATTACTTAAGGGGATCTTTGGTCTCCTTGTTCGAATCTTAAATGTTTGAATAGTAAAGAAAAGTGTTTAAGGTATTCAATCAGGTTGTTCTCTAGATTTTCTGATGTTAGAGGATCAGTGGCGATGCTTAAGTTGATTTTCTCGTAATCCAAGTGTTATCTCAGTTTTTATGTCTTCTCGACTACATCCCTAATCTGCAATTTATGGAAATTATGATTACTTCTGTAAAGAGCTTGGCTTCTCCATAGCAGTTCAGGATGGCCTACTCAACAGGCTTGAGTAAATCGACTTGTCTTGTCTATTTCAGAGGTAAGTTAAATAACATTTTATGGAATTTTTATTAATATATAAAATGATTCCGCAATTGGAGTAATTATGTGATGGCTACAATGAATTGGACAAGATTGAAACCCTCAAAAAACACTACAACTATTACAAACAGCTAGATCAAGCACCAATAAAAAAATAACACAATGACAAAGAAAACTTTATTAGACAGATAGCATCTGAGTATCTCAATACTCAATTTAAATCGGAGGACAACCTAAAATTAAACATGATCATCTAATCCCTAGATGAGGAAAAGCAAATCATGATCAAAAGACAATAATTGCTCCCCAAAAATATAGAGTATGATTTAGTAAACCAGATTATTAATCTATTGGATAAGTTAAAATAATTATACAATGACAAACTAGAATTACAATATTAAAATCAAAATCAACTCAATATCATCAGCAACCTCTTAAATTAAGTTTATAATCTGAATAAGGAGTTCACCATCAAAATGCAAGAACTATCCAAATATAATAATCAAATACCCAATGAAAGAGAGATACAATTATAATAGGAGAATGACAAGTTAAAAGTTGAATTAGAACAATATAAATCTATTAATAATAATTTACAATTCGTCTAGTAACTACTCATGCAAGCAGAAACTACCAAATAAATGCTACAAGAATCCTTAAAATAGTACAAGCAATATTGATAATTTTAAATATTTATATATAAAATGTTTTAAAATTAGTTTTAGAATACACCGTTGTTTGAGATATTTGATTCCAAAGGTATTTCTCTTAATCATTTAGATATACTTAATAAAGCCAACAAAGAAAAAGAGAAGCATTACTAACAGCTACTAAAAATTACTACCAATAGTTTTGTTAAAGATTTCGATAAATAATTAAAGAGTATTAACGATTCCTAATAACCATAGACTACATTATTGAATTGCAAGGACAGAACACAAAAGCCCATTTTCCAAGAGAAGGAGATCTAGGCTTGGTCCAATAGTTTTTATGTCTCTAAATCTATGTTCCAATGACATAATAATGGACTATTGAGTTCTCAATTACTGATACCTCGAAAACCAAGCGTCATGTTTATTTGACATAGAACTGTAAATAAATCGAGAAAAAGCCATTCCACATAAGATATCCAATAGAAGTACCAAAAAACATTTGGCTAAACCTTTAAATTGATCTCTTCTCTTTTATTTAAGGTTGGAAAGGAATGACATTTAGATCACTTGATCTATTTGTTATTTAATCCCCATGCAAATTAAGAAAGATTTTTACAATGAAATAGGCAGATCCTGATGGGTATGTTGCTTCATATTATTTTAGCTCCATAATGGGGAAGCATGGCTTTCCTATTGGAATTGAACATTAAAACCTAATTATCTAATACCAAGACAATAATTTGGAGGCTTCTCAAGACAGTTGTCAAATGAAGTACCTTATGCCATTTATTATTTAAGGATAACATCTAAAAAAACTACTGGTTTTTCATAACAATCACAAAGTTAGTAAAGTTAAAAATAATAAAAATTGACTTAGGAGAAAATAACTAGAGCAAATATTGTTTATGATGATCATCCCACACCCAAAAAAAAGACCTCACAACCACAATAACTATCACAATAATAATAATAACTGATCATTACTTCTAGTTCTAAATCCAATCAATAAGACATTTCTTAAAATGAATTTGACATGAGCACTAAACTGTCAGT
The DNA here is from genome assembly GCF_000165425.1 of Paramecium tetraurelia. NCBI lineage: Eukaryota > Ciliophora > Oligohymenophorea > Peniculida > Parameciidae > Paramecium > Paramecium tetraurelia. The sequence continues at coordinate 304,144 of NW_001799388.1, read as the reverse complement.
TAGAAATAATAAACCCAATCAACAAACTGACAGTGTGAGAAGGAATGACAAGTCTGTCTAAAAACATAGGGATTTATCAAACAACAAGAAAATTTAGAGTAATTAAAGAATTGCTCATTCCTTTCCTCGTAAACCACCTTTGTAGGAACAAATGAATTAAGAATACTATTTAAAAACCCAAAAGTTTACTACTTTTAATGAATAGAAATAAAAAGATGATGAAATTGAAGAAAATATTGAAATTGCAGTTGAATAAAAAGCAGAAGAGATCATTGAGGAAAGTCAAAAGAAAATTATAACTGCCAATAATTTTAACAAACGAAGCCTAAGTGAACTTAAAGGCGAATCAAATAATTAGAGAGTAATTCATTTTTATTATAAAGTAGAATGATTAGTAATTTGAAGATAGTTTGGAATAACCATTTAAGAATAGTGTCACTACATTTGCATAAGAAGGTTATTATGCAAATCAACTTAAAAAATATACAGATTTAAATCGTCCATTTACTCCAGAATATAACTCTGATTTCAAATTTGGACAATCCCATTATTAATAATTCTGATTTAGTTCAATTTTTTTATAATATAAAGTTTTTATTCACTTCAATGAATTTCTCCTCATCTTAATTAGAATTCTTAAGATCATTTGTCTTTATAAAAGTAAACTATTCATAAGTTTCGTAATTCTGCATTTTATTTATTGGTGTATCCTATGGAGGTTCTTTTGTAAACATATCATCAAAATGCCTCAAATCTTTATGACCAAAAACTTTAGGTTTAAATGGTGGTTGAATTTATTTGTTGTGTAATTTCTCCCAATCAATTTCTCTAAAGAATTCATGATCTTTGATCTCTTAACTTCCATTTACTCCCAATCTTTTGGTAGGCTGATTAAATTTAAAAAATATACATCATTCTATAAGAGTCCATTCAATATCGATCTAGCAGCACTTGAAAACCAATCCTTCATTTCTATTGGTTTCTCAAGTCTATTTTTAAACATTTATGTTTTATCCTTCGAATAAAAAGGTGGAGCACCTGCAAGCATTTCGTAAAGTAAGGCACCCAAACTCCACCAATCTACACATTTGTTGTGTCCTCCGCCTAATAAAATTTCAGGTGCCAAATACTCAGGTGTTCCACAAAATGTATTTGTTTTTTCATCATCCTTAACGTTGATTTTAGATAATCCAAAATCAGTTATTTTCAAATGTCCTTCCATATCTAATAAAATATTTTCAGGTTTTAGATCTCTGTATATGATATCGCATTTATGCAAGTATTCTATTGCCAGAATTAATTCTGCTGCATAAAATTTTGCTCTTTCTTCTTAAAAACGAAAAGCTCTTCTTAAGTGAAAAAACAATTCCCCTTAATTAATTACAAAACAAAAATACCTCCAATCAGAAAATCCATAATTAGATATAGCTTAGTTCTTGTTTAGAATGCATAGTGTAATTATACTATGAAAGGGTTCTTAACATTTTCAAGAATGGCTCTTTCATTCTACGTATGTAATCTCTAATTTCTCTTTTCAATCATCTCTTTTCGTAATATTTTCATAGCATATAGTTTATTCGTTTCCTTATGTGTCACCAACATCACCTTTCCAAATGATCCTCTTCCCAAGACTTTTTCAAATTGAAAATCAGCCAGTTTTACAATTGCGTCACTCTTATCGTCAATAAAAACCTATTCCCCAGTCTCCTCTATCTGTTCAAATGTAGCCGTTGGTGCTTTCATCAATTCCTCATTCATTTGTTGTTCGCCTTCTTTTGTAGAAATGCATAACCCCATATTATTGAATAAAAATTATATAATTCTTGATTATTTTTTTATTGACTCTTCATTAAGATAATATAGTATAATGCATTGGAAGAAGCTTGAACACGTTCACATATCAAGAAAATTGATTAAAAACTTCAAAAAATCAATTTCATTCTATATTTTCTTTATCGTTACTAATCCAAATTCCTAAAAAGTAATATTATTTCTCTCATATATATTTTTATTATTATTGTCAACTTATAAATTATATATAGAATAGTCTCCAAGATATTTCATAATTCTTATCAATTAAAGAATTATAGGAAATTGAAACTATACTAGTTAATATTTGTTAATTATTCTATATTTAATTGATTTTAATATGTATATTTGTTAAATATGCTTTATTTCATTCTTTTAATGTTGTAATTTATTCAGAGGAATGGGAATTGGGTTTTTCTTATAATTTTATGGTTTTAAAGTAATCTTCTTCAAATTCAATCGACTAAAATATTTTATAGAATACATCAGATTCTTGTTTTATGACTGGTTTTTGGAACCAAAATGCGTAAATTGTTACAGAAAAAGGGAGTTGAACTTGGATTAATACAACTAATAATAGCAAGCAGTATTGAAATATTCGAGCTTCACTTTGAATTATCTATATGGATTATAGTTTTAATAAATACATCTAGATATAGATGGCAAGTCTCCGTTGGCCCTTGAACTAAGAAGTATATATCCTCGATGAAGTAGAGCAATTAACCAAAGAATGTAACATAGACAAGGATCCTTATAGCACATGATCATACCAAAAGTTTATTCTTTATCGATTAATTTTCTTACAGTTTTCTTCAAAATTGACAAAGTTTTTCAGTATGGTTGACTTTAATTCTAGATTCCTTTTAATGCTTAGATTCAAAGAACGGGCAACTGCAATCAAAACTAGATTCACTATAAATCCAATCATTCTGATAATATGAAATATCTATTCTTAAAATTTATTTGATTACATATACTTTGACAAAGCGAATAGGATTAGGATAAACTAGTTATGTAATCATACAAATTCCATATCAAAAATATAGTGAATAGTGAAATCAAGCAGATGCAATAAATCTTCAATTATAAAATCTGATAAGGTTTAAAAGTTCTAACACTTAAAGTTTTACGAGCAAAATAAAATACAATATAGATTAAAAATGCATAATAGACATATAATTAAAAAAAGTAAAAAACCAACATTGTTTTTTATGCCAAATTAAATATAATATTGCCTACATTTTATGTTTTATGTTACAAGTTAAGCACAAGATAATTAAAATATAGATAATGTTTTTTCTTTTTTTAGCCTATTTATAAGTTTTCTTTCTTCTAATAAATTAACAAATCCCAACTGCTAAGACTGCCAATGCAATAACTTCAGAGATACACAAACTTTTGATATTTAATCTCTAATTACGTGATGCAATAGACTCCAAAATCTTGGCAACAACTCACTATTCCATTTGTATTAGCTACCATAATAACAAAAAAAATTAAAAATTAATTTTTATAATATAGAATAATTTAATCAACTTAATTTAGTTTTAATATCTTAAAATTGTGGAAGGTCATGATCTTTCAAGTCCTCATCAAGTGAATGTTAACTATCAATGTCAGAATCAGATAAAAAGACGTTTAATAATTGTGGTTTTTTCATTTCTGTTATGTATTGTTCATTATTTAATTTCTTAGCATTTTCATCATCAGATTCGTCATAGTTCACATCAGACTCATAGGATCTTTGGGATTTGTACCCTTTTTCTATTTTGTGTGATTTTCCAGAACTTTTTCTAGATAAACTCATTTTTTAAATCTCAGTACTTTTAATTAATCTAGTTGCAAAAAACCTTTTAATATAGGCTTATATATAATAAAAATACCTAATAATCCCTTAATACGCTTCTGTAGGTCTTGGAGCATTATGATCACCTAGAAAAGTAAATATATATTTTTCTCCCTTGAAAGCATCATACAAGTTTTCAACGTGATTTTTTCCAATCATTTTGTCACTGCTCGCTCTAACAAAATAAGCAGAACATTTGGTAGATAACTTTTTAATATACTGTATAGTATTAATATGTTTTGGATCATATCTAACTATTTTCCTTACCTTTTTTCTCAATAAATAAAAGACAAATCTAACACCAATTGTTGGAACATGAAAACTATCGCCAATATCAATGCAAAGTTGCTTTAGATTACTAAATGGAGAATCTAACACTAGAGTGCTTAACTCAGGATTTTCAGCTGCAGCCATGATAGCTGTTACTGCTCCCATACTTCTACCCCAAACTCCAAATGGTCCTAATTATGGGTATCTTTTAGTAGAAATTTAATACTTAGTTTTGATATAATTTAGAATATTTAAAAAGTCCTCTTTTTCGTACCATCCAAGGGAAACGTATTATCCATCTGATATCCCACACCCTCCAAAATCAAAGTTAACTAAACTCATGCCTTCTTAGGCTAACATATTAGCATAACATGAAGATTCCAATCTGGAACTTGAATTACCATGCAAATAAATAATGCATGGACTTGCTTTACCTTTTAAATAAACAGGACTATATAAAGAACCTTGTAATTTTAAGTTTTATTATCTTGACTAAACAACAAAATCCTCTCTGTAAATAAGTAGTTTATTTATTAGTACGGTTGTTGCACCTATTTTATAATGACTTTTGTATTATACCTAATTTTGATGGATCATATATCTATCTAGGTGGCCTAACAACAGCATCTACTAATTGATCAAAATAACCTCTTTCTTTTGAACTCTTTAATTTAATTTCTGCTGTAAATGTTTAATTCATAATTTATATATAAAATATATGTGTAATATAGTGATCAAATTAAGTCTTTTGAACTTTATAATTTTATCTTTTGCTATATTTTTGCCTACTCTTAAGTAAGATTTAATGATTTATTTGATTTATGTGCTCTTTGATCTTTAGTTGTTACTTCATAAAATTCCATTGATTTTATCTACTAGTGTTAACTTCTCAAAATAGGCAATTGACTCATATTAGGAACCTGTAATTGTTATTGGAGTCGAATTTGAGGTTTCATAATTTTGGGGGTTTGTTGACAGGAAACCAACAAAGGCAATGATTATCTTGGAATTTAGCCAGTAGTATTGTAATGTTTGTGGAGTTCCTATATTTATTCTTAAAGGATTTTGTCAACTATTACCAATTTGGCTCTTCTATATGCAAAATTCATAATCGTTATTCTTATGTCGGAATTATTATTGTTTAATAATTTCCAAATGTAAAAGGCTCCTCTTTTTAAAACTAAAATTATAATTTGCTAAATACAATATTTTTCAGGGTATTTCAAAAACTTCTTCTTTAGAACCGCATGAGAACACCACATATGATCATTGTCCAAATCGATCATTGGCTGATAGATGTTTTTTAGATCCTTTCTCAACTTCCTCTATTACAATCTTAATTGATATTTCAACTCTTTCTCAGGATTTAGATTGGATTCTTAAGGCTGCGAATACAGTACTAATTTATCAGTAACTGAGACACTGCGATTTATAATTTCTGGCTATTTCATTTATTGTTACGTGTTTTCTCTAACAATGATCACTTTCTTTCTTAAAAGCAGCTTCGGTTTCCTTTCTTCTGGTTCAGTCTTCTCCACCTTACTGTCATTGGTTGTATCATCTGTCTTCTTTTCTAGTTACTGCTTCATTTTCCCAATGACAGAGGTCGAAGCTGATTGAATTAACAGTTGGAATTCTTCCCTTGATCTACTCACTAGAAACTTGATCAATACGATCGCGGTGGACATCTGTTTTGGTTTGATCGGTTACCTTAAAATCAGATTCTTAGTTCGATTGTACAAAATGTATGCCATCGAAATTATTTTCAGCCATAAAGAATTACTTAAACATTGAAAATAAATCTTTTGTATCCTTCTAATTGAATCTTATGATGTGCATTTCAGGTCTGAATTGTTTTATTATTGTTTAACTAAATCTATATATTTACATCCTTTCGGGTAAATTCACCATTAGGATTTTCGACAATGCCTCAATAATCTTGTTCTCCTCCTCAATTCTTTATTTATCGTTCTTCTTCAATCCTATTATTTTGAATCCAAGTTATCTCAAAGATTATTAAACTTTCGTAAATTCCAAATCGAAAAACATTTGATTTGCAAGCACCTACTAGTTAATGGCATTGAGTAATCTAATATCTTCACCTCGTTCAACCATTATTTTCTGCAAAACATCAAGTTAGTTAAATGTGATATCCATATTAATTTTTTATTATTAATATCACATTTTCATTTATAACTATATCTTGTAATTATAATTCATTTCTCAATCCAAAAATAGTTATCACATTCCAATAGATTCTCATCTCACTATTATATGAATATTTAAAAATATTCGCTCAATTCCTCCAATATTTTTCAGTTTAAAATAGAAGTGAGTAATATATTATAGAAATAAAGTTTATGATGAATTTTCAGCTAATTTGTTTAAATTAATATGACTAAATATCAGAGAAATTTACAACTTTAAATTTACAGAAAAATAAACTACTTATTTGTTATATTCTAAATAGAGTTATTCTACTAAAACACTGAACCTTGATTATTTTTAGCAACTAGTCTTTTGGATGAAATCATTAGAGAACTATTTTAATTATAAATAGGATATCTTTAAAAAGACAGATTTTCATTCATACCCTGTTTTTGTTTAATTAAAATTATAAAAATAGGACACTTACATAGGGTACAATTTTTTGTATCTCAATATAAAGCTTAACTCGTGGATGAATAAAGTTATTAATGTAAAACCTCATGAATTTCAAAAGAGAACATTATTCTTTTTTATGAATATTACTTTAAATTTCTGTAGTAAGAAAGTTCATATAACAGCATATTCATAAATCTAAATTAATAAAAATTCAATTATAAAATAATTTGTGACAAATTTAAATCTATGGATCACAATTTAAATATATTTTTAATAAAAAAAGACCAATAATAGTATCTAACTTATTGAACTTTAACAAGTATGATCAATATACACTCTATTTAGTTTAATCTCAAAAAAATTGGGATTTAAATCTAAATAAATTGAATATCTATATTAATATATTTAATATTTACTTATGAGTGCTTAATAAAGAAGACTATAAGAATAAATGCGTAAGTTGGGATACTAACCTGCTAAAAAAAGCCAGTTTTAGTTAAAACCTGTTTCAATAGGCAGGTAACTGAAAACACTTCCAGATATTCCAATTACATAAAGGGTAGAAGTTTCCCCATAAGGGGCTTAAAAATTATAAAACATAATTAGTACATATCGAGCCTCTAATGCTAATATTAGAATAACTTCCAAGAGAACTTCTATCTAACGAATGTCCATTAAAGAATAAATAAAGAATTATGTCAAATACCAAAGTAGTATGTAAGTATACAATAATATGACAGATAACTTGATGGCTTGGATGCACTCCGAAATCTTATTAAAAACGGAGATTCCTTAAGTCTAGAGATCAATAAGTCATAAAGTATTGAATTCTTTGTTGGATCATTGAGTGATGGACATGGAGAGTTTGGATCCTAAATTTCTTCTTTAATTACAGAATTTTATATAGAAGAATTAAAAAAATTGTTTGCTTCAGTCCCCTTATTAGCACTGAGTCTAACCTTAAAAGATAATTTGAAGAAAATATATTAGCAGATTGAATAAAAAATAGTATATGATTGTTTTTATTGTATTTTAGATCGGGTAGACTTTAATTGATACTAGATTAAGTGGAGCCTCACTGCTCAGTTTAATTATCGTTAACAACATGATCTATTGTTCAAATTTGGGAGACTCAAAGGCTGCCTATTACTTTAAATCAGATCAATAAAATGATAATCCAAAAGAAATAAGAAAATTTGTTTAAATAAATTTAAATTCAATACATGACACAAATAGTGGAAAGGAAGTTGATAGGATAATAAGAAAGGGAGGGAAAATAGATTAGGCTATTTTCAAAGGATAAAAGGAAGGCAGTTTGAAAGTTTGGGTTCCAAAATAAAATTATCCTGGTATCAAGATAACAAGATGCTTTGGAAATTAGATTGGAAAATCTATTGGAATTTCAGCTGATCCTGACTTTTTGGAATTTAAAATTCCTAAGTCAGGATATCTTCTGATTGCAAGCACTGGATTATGGGAGAAATTGGATATACTCATGATTGACAAAATCTTAGAGAATAATTATCCTCCTGAATCTTGGGCTGATGTTGACAAGGCTACAAAATAGTTAGGAAATGAAACCAAGAAGTTTTGGGATGTTGATGGATAAGGATCTGTAGACATATCTTTAAGCTTAGTTTACATTTCCTTAGAAAAGTGAATTAAATGATATATATTAATGATGAATAGTTCAATAACACTATATGTCTTTTTGTTTAGGATTTCGATTGGGATCCCGGATTGGTTATAGATTAATAACATAATAATTTTAATGAAAAATAACAACATCTCTTCATCTCATCTCAAAAAAATGTTGACTCCCATTTAAACCTTTTAAAATAAGAAAAGTTAAGACACCTTATATGAAAATCAAATCTCGTCCTTTGTGCATCTAAAGTCTTATTTGCCAATCAATCCTTTAAGAATACCTTAACGAAAAGGCATAAAAGTATCTAGTTTGACATAAATTGATGATATTAAATGTAAATGTTGATAACATAAGAGTTATTTTAACAGAAACAATAAAAACGAAAGACATTCTCGAATGGTTCAACTTTGTAAACTTCTGAATTACCTGAATATTTAGGAATCTAAACAATTGTAGAGGAAAATGACGAGTAGGCGAAATCATATTGTAAATAGCCGTCTCCCTCTTATGTTCATTATCATAATCTTACAAAATAAGTGATGAATTTAATGAAAAACACTCATTCATAATTAACTCCATCCATAGGTAAAAAAAAATCGGAATCGAATTTAAGAGAAACAATAGACTTCGATCAATTTAAAAGATTGATGAAAGCAATATACTACCCAACAAATTAAGCCAACAAATTAGTCCTCATTAAAAAAAGGGCTTTTTCATAAAAAATTATCTAAAAATAAAGTTCATGAATAAAATTAGAGAACATAAAATAAAATCTAAATTTTAAAGTAATGTCGAAACAAATTGAATTTCTGTTAAATTTAGTATCTTATTCAATAATTTAGATCTTTTATAAATTATCATTATTATTGATAAGGGAATTGTTATTTTATTGTCTTTCCTCTTTATTTGAAATCAGCCAATAACAGTGTAAATATAAAAATAAACCTTAATATTATAGATTTGTAATCCCTTTTCATAAAATATATCTATATTTCAGGAAACTTATATTTTCTTGTATATTAATAAAGAACAATCATAAATTCAATTAATATACAAGATATAAACAAAAATTGAACTTAATTAATTATCATATATGAAGTAATCGAACTTTTCTGAGACTTTTAATTTTTATAATGGTTTATTAATGAGTAAATATTTTCACGTAAAATCAACTATAAAATTATTCACAATTTTATTTAACCATTTAAGATAATATCGATGACTCCTAAACCTAAAAAAAGAAAGCCCTAAAAAAAAGCTTCCCCTATTTAGAGCAAAGACATTAAGATTATTGTTATCGATAGTTCAAAGAGAGATAAAAAAAAATAAGAAGTGAAAAAAAAAGGAACCAAAAAATAGTTAAGCAAATTATAAAAATTTCAAGCACAGATGATTCCTTAAAATAATGTAGATTAGATAAGATTACAACATATCTCATGTAAAATACTGTGATTTACTTTAGCTAAAATTTAGTAAAATTATAGAACTCAAAATCAGTCATATTTATTAAAAGTTAAAAATTTATACGATTAATATAAATCGTTGATTCTAAAATATACATTGCTAACTGAGCTTGATGATTTCACTTTTGCCCTTGATTTACTTAGAAAAACTATAATAAACACTTTTATTAGTTAGATTTAGCAAAGTTTTAATTTTCAAAAGAAGTCACCCATATAAATAATTGCAATAGATCAAATGATTTCAATAAGTTAAAAAAATCATGCTCAAATCTATCAAGAAGAAATTTAAACTCTCCTTAAACCAATATTTAAATCAAAAAATGTGGATTAAGCCTACATCAGATTAAAAATAATGATGCAGTAACGAAATATATTGAAAAAATTAGAAGAAAAGAATTAGCTCTTTTAAAATCTAAAGGATTAAAGTCTTTAGAATTGTTTTGATAATGAAATGGGAGATTTGCATTTCTCTGCATTAAATTATGGGGAACTTTTGGAAGCATAGCAAAAGTAAGAATTGATAGAAGATGCAAAAACAAGACAATCTTAACCTTTGATTTTGGATGGTTTTTTTAAAAATTCTAATTTACAGAATCCTAAATAATAAGTGAATTCGATAAGACAATTTCTAATTAAACCAACTGCTAAATAATAAATGGAAATAAGTAAAATCTCAGCAAGATCAAGAAATTAAAGCAAGGAGTCCTGCTATTCAAGAAATGACTAATATTTTACCCCATTTCAATCAAACATTTTATAGTTAAAATCTATGCCATATCAAAATCAAAATCAAGATGTTAAATTGTAAAACAAATCGAGTTACTTACCTAATTTACAAGCACATATGAGCAGAATTTCAAATATGAATACTTCCTTTGAATTACCGTTTGAGTTAGAATCACAAACAAGTTGCACTCCAGCAAATGCCAAAAAAACTATGTTAGTCTAAAACAGACCAGCTAACAAGATAGGTTGTGAGGGGGGATGTAGAGAAATTGATAAGTATAGTTACAATTCTAGGAAACAAATTTAAAATCCAAATTTAAGTGTTAATAGAAATGATATAAATTAGTCGCAATTATTCAATTATTAAAATAGAAGTGTTGATTTTGGTCGATCATTAGGATTCAGCAATTTGTACAATTCAAAAATGTTTAATGCAAATAACAATTAAATGAGTGTCAACAACAACAACAATTTATAATTTTCAAAAATACAATCATTACATGCTAGTACAATAGTGAATGATTGGTTGAGTGAATCATCATAGAGTCGATTAGTTCTTTAGCAGCAACATATGTTTTAGTAGTATAATTGGATCATATTCACAAATGAAAATAGCAATATGAGATTTAGTAGACAAATAAACATCTAAAATTTGAAATTATTGTGTGTTTAAATAGATTCAAACTTTTTTGATGATTACGAATGCATATTGTTGAGTGATAAGTTTAAAATACTGATTATGGAACAGAAAGATTTAGTTAGTCCTGAAATGCACATGAGATTGGGGAAAGGGGATGAGAAAGGGGCAATTCAAGCTCTTATTAACAAAATGAAAATATAAATGCAATAATTTATGCTGTAATACAATAGTAGATAAGTTATTGTGTTGATTTAATATTAACATTAATTCTTTTTGAGGATGCTGATAGAATACATATTCCCATAATTAGGGTAGTTGTAGGAACAATATAAAATAACTCCATTTTATTAGATAGAGGAGTTGCAAGAAATAATATTTGATCTAATTCAGACTCAGGAGAACATTAGATATGATAGATTGATAAAAGTACCTAATGATTTGAACAAATTTCGATCCAAAATATAAAACATTGAATTTTCTAATTTGGTTACAATGAGATGTTTAAATCAGTTATATTAGACTTTAGTACAACAATTAACAAATTGATATGATTATTTTACATTTTAATTTACTTTTAAATATAATATAAACGAAGTGGTCGCATAAGATTTAACTAGAGAAGAAAGATACAAAAAATATATATATTTATTATAATTTGATTTACTTTCAAAATATAATTAACTTAAAAACTTAACTTAATTATGCACCCAAAAAATAGCACAACCAATTTTATCCCTGATAGAACAACCATTTCTAAGACTTCCTGTGCAAATAAAGCAAAATAAAATGGTATCATATGGTTATAATGTTAGTACCAATTTATGACGACTATTAATATAAAACAGTAATCCCAAAATCAGAACAAACAGAAAGACTATTTCATTCTTAACTATTCGATCCAACTGAGAGTCTTAAATCATAAATACAAGAATTAAAGAGATAGATAAAAATTAAAGAACTAAGCTATGATTAAATTGCCTCTGCTTTTTATTCGTCATAGAATAAGGTGGAAGAATTAAAAGAGGCATTGGAAATTTCTGAGAAGGAGAAGAAACTATTATAAAATGAAATCCAAGAGCAGAATGAAAATATTGAGTTCAAATAATTCGACATTAAATAATAGCAAGAATTGTATACATTATTTTAAAATGAAAATACTCAATTGAAGTTAGAAGCAGTTTAAGTATGCAAAAATGAGTAATTTAGTTAAAAGATACTATATTAAGATTGCAAAGTGATAATAAACAATTGAAGGAGTAATTGGATTCCTTATTAACAAGTTCATAGAGTTGTGAAAGGAAGGGTAGTTCAAGAATGTCATTTGATTATTTATTGAATGATCACGACTAATCGCAATTAGGCCAAACACTCTCGGTTAATGCGTCTGCAAATTGTGATAAACATTGTAATTGCGCAAAACGACTAATTATTATATAAGGAGAACTAAAAAAGAGTCAAACTCAATTAAAAGAGAAGGATCAATTGATTGCTAAATTGACTGAATAGAATTTGTAATTGTAGAAGGCCCAGAACAGACAATCTAAAACTCAAAGAAAATAAAATCTATTTGGAACTCCAATATCAGAATTAGAAAAGAGAGAACCAACATAGATCAGAGATGAATAAAATGATACATTTCGTTAATTAAATGGGTATATGAGTGATAAGCATTTCAAAGATTGTGATTATGCATAAGATTCTCAAACGCCAGTAATTAATTAGAATTATCTAGTTAAAAACATCATCAAGTGCTAGATCAGTATTAATGAATAAAACTAAAAAAGAGGTTGAGCAGATGTATCGTAAAATGAATTCGTCTGCTCTCTTTACTGCTAGTGTATTCTCAACTATGTTAGATTATAAAAATTTACATTATAACTCTGGATAATTCGGAAATAAATGTCTCAACTCAATAAAAAAGTCATGATAATTATATAAATTTATATCGATAAAAACACTTCATTAATCAGACTATGAATTTTAATTGTCACCTTTTGACTCTGTTATTTATTTACTTATTTGATTCAAATCCTAAGAAGCGGATATAATCTTTTATAGATCTTATCCTATCTCACTATTAGATTGAATTTATGATTGTTTGATGCCTCTCATACTTGTTTCAATGAACTTCTATTCTAATTTTTATTGTTTTTTCGATTTATGTGAAATATTTGATCTTTCAGATTCTTCTTCTAATTATTATTGCAGTTATTTCTTCTATTAATATTTGATTGCCTATTCTTCTTATTGTAATAATTATTGATAAAAATGATCTGCCTCATCTTCTGGATATTGAATTTCTTCATTTTCACTACCCTCATCATCAGCAAATTCCATCATTTTTTTAATAAAATCCTTCTATTATTCTTCATTTTTACTATTTCTCTATTCATCATCATCATCTATTTGTTAAGCCCTTTATTGAGGAAATTGAAATTGATTATCATCATTACCATTATTATCATTAAATTAATCATTCTCGTCTCTTTCTGCAAAGTTTTCTTAGCTATTAGCCACAGAGCCATTTAAAAACTCTTCAGAACACATACTCATTTACTCAATTTTCTGATGTATTTCAATTAATCTTTGATTTGTAGTTCTTTGTATATAGATATCAGAATCTGTTGAGGATTCATCTTCAGATTTCACCTCTGGAATAATATAAGTTGTTTATTTATTAGTGTTATCTTCTCTTTTAACTTCCTATTTAACTCTGGCTTCTTATTTAATTTAATCATTAATCTTATTTAATAAGTTGACCAGAGGACTTTCTTTCTTTTAACTTGATTGATTGCCTTTAGCATTAGTTCTTTAATTAAGTTTCTCTAAGAAATTTGGCTTGTATGGATCCTTGCCTTTTCTTTTATCAATGACTTCTTTGTTTTTATCAAGTTCAAAGTCCATAAATTCATGAAATCTTTGACATTTAATGGTATCCTTTTCATGACATAGACCCACTACTTCTGCCTTAAGAATTGTACACTCTTGACAAAACACTTTGGTTTCATTTCCACATTCAGAACATTTAACAATTTCTTCTCCTTCAATAAAGGTGTGAGGTTGAATCTTAGCAAAGTATGAAAATCTATTTTTTCCGTTTTCCTCTTGTTGATGTTCATAGGATTTGTATCTTTCAGCAAATTGATACATGAGATTAATTCTGAAATCTCTCATTTACCCTTTGTTTCGATATGATGATTCAGGATTATAACTTCGAAAGATCAAATAGGCATTCAAGATGGCTGTTTCAAAGAGTCTTTCAAAAACACTTTGCCACCACTTCTTAGCAGGAAATCGAGATCTGTATTTGACCACATATGAATTTCTTCTATCAACTCCTCCTTTGTATTTATTGTAAACATACATCATGTAAGGAGCTTTTAAATGAGGGACATAATAATGTTATTTACTAATATCCCACATATGTTGTTCATTTAAAGAATTATCAAGGAAATTCGAAATCAAAGCAATTTCCTTTTCACTTGTTCCTTGGAAATACATGAGCATAAGTTCATTTGATTAATTCAAATAATAAGCATAATGATATTGATTATAAATCTGTTGGAAATGTTTGGAAGTCAGATCTTTTTTAGTTAAACCAGTCTAAGAATAATGATAAATATCTTACTCTGTTATGTCTAATAGTTCCCACTGCTCCAATGCCTCTATTTCTCAACTCTCTAAAGAGCATCCAACTTGAGTAATAGTTATCCATAACAACCTTATGTGCCTTGTGTTCATAATCCTTACACATCTGCAACACCAACTCCATGGTTCTGTGTTGAGTGTCCTCCTCATTTACAAACATAGTCTATTTGAAATCGTTATTCCACATAGTCTAACCATGATACAACCTTAATTGGAATGTGTAAGTGTTGGAAGCATCACAAAGTAGATATTCTTTGATTCCCCATTTAGTAGGTTTATCTGGATTATACACTTTGAATTGAACCTTTCCTGCAAAAGGAATCATACCCTCATCAATAGTGATGAATTCTCCAGGATAGTAATACTTAGCAAATCTCATATTCATTTGATTTAAAAAGTCTCTGATTTTCCAGATGGGATCTCTGCCCTTCAATTTTAATGCCTCAGCCCCACTGATATTCAAACAATTTCTTATAGTCTTAAACTTTTCATAACTGACGATAGAACTCATTCTTTGAGTGACCCAATGAGCATAACGATCCATCTTTTCTTAGGCCAATTCTCTCAACTTTCTTCTTCCAGTCTCAGCCTTCTTTATAGGCTTCTACCTTGCAGAAGACTTCCAATAATCCCTTTAGTTTGATAATCTAACAATACCAAAGAATATTTGAACAGCAAAATAAGCTTCCAATTCATATTCCGTGAATTCCCATTGCATTAAAGTAGGTTTCTTGGCTCTGATTCCCATATGAACCATGCCATGAATATACGAATAGATTTATTCTTCAACCTTTTATTAATATCTCTCCCTTGTATGTTTGATAATTGTATTATAGATGTCATTATCGAAGAACAATCTAAAAGCATCGTATTCTGATTTAATCTTGCTCTTATCAATAGACCTAGGTCCACTAGCTGATTTGTCAAAGACTTGTCTCATATAAAAGGATTCTGGGACTTCATGTACACTTTTAACTGGTTTCCATGAAACTCCAGGATCTTAGACTCCTTCTTCTTCATCCACTTCTTTAGTATTGTTAGTAGTGATTCTTTGTAGAAGTTTCGGCACATAATTGTTTCTCATCTTTTGCAGTTTCGGATCATCAAACAAGGATCTTGTATCCTCTCTTGGTCTTCCAGGATTCTTTCTTTCTAACTTTCCTGTTGATGCCTCGTAAATGAAAGTTCCACTCTTTGAGATTGGAATCAACTTCTCCTCAAAAGCCTCTATCTATAGGGATATCAAATGTACTTTATTGGCCAAACTTCCTAACCTAACCATCATCATATTGGACATTGATGTTCATCTTCTCGCCTGCTTCTAGTCTTACAGGAACATGCTAATAATTTGCTAATTATCTTCTTTTGATTGGATCATCAATAGCGAATTCACATTCCTGTACCTCTTTCTTTTTCTTCTATGGTTTTGGCTATAGTTTTGGTCTGTTATTAGGAATTCTCTTTTTGTGTTCACTTGGATTTAAGTCTTAAAATTCATCCTCCGCATCTTTTTCATTTTTATCTCCCCAATCTTCTTCTTCCTCGTCATTATAAAACATTAAATGATTAAAGTAAATTCATACTGACTTCCGTCTTTAATTAAGCAAAATATTTTAATGATTTTTATAATTTTGTTTGAGATTCTCTGAATCATGAAATATTATTACATAAATTCATATATATAATTTTAGTAGCTTCCCTTCCTCTCACATCTATCGGTCCTGTCTTTACTGCCACATTCTCCCTTCCTTTCGGTTAAATCCTTCTCGCAGGACTCACATAAATCTTCTGTATAATCTTCTAAGAATCCATAGGTTTGGGCGAGGCCATTCTCACTCTTGTTTCCGGTTTCTATATCATATTATATTCTGTGATTCTTCTTCTTGGTGATCCACACTTCAATTACTATGTAGAGGGATAAGATCGAAGTGGGGATCTCGGTTGAATGTTTTCTTGGAACTCCACTAAATTCAAAGTGTTGCTGTATTTCTTTACGAATGAAGATGCTAGAATTTAATTTATGGGAGGTCTGTGATTTGGATCCAGAGATAATAATTGAGATATTAATTAGCAAGCTTCTTTTGATACCGATGGCTTGATTTTTGGTTGACATTATTTAATTGCAACTGAAATTTCCTTAAAATCCTTTCCTTTGAATGGTGCGTATTTGTGTAACAACTCAAATAACAATATTCCCAATGACCATAAATCAATTTTGTAATCGTACATCACTTCCATCACTATTTCAGGTGCCATGTATTCATAGGTTCCACAGAAGGTCTTTCTCTTTTGATTTATATTCTCAGCACACCAACCAAAATCACAAACTTTCAAGTTGAATTTCTCATCCAACAATAGGTTTTCTGGTTTGATATCTCTATGAAATACATTATTTTAATGCATATATTATAATGCAAGACATGTTTAAACAAAGTACTTACATGCTTCCTACTCACTCATAGGTGGATTCTTCTAAATGTGTGCAAACAAATTGCCTAGTATAAATATTGATAAGCTACCGTTTTCAAGGTATTCAAGAACCATAAAAATAGTATCATTCTCATAAAATGAATCATAGAGATGAACTATATTGGGATTTTTGCATTTTTTATGAACCCTGATTTCTCTCTCTATCCCTTCACTCTCATATTAATTTGTTATTGTATCTCCAGGCATCTAAAATTTCATTAAAAACTACAATTTTAATTGCATATTTTTTTTGTGTTGGTTTATGTATATACAAATTCACGTTTCCAAAGCTACCAGTTCCTAGTTTCTGTATGAATTAAAACTCATTCATCGTTGTAAATGTTCCTGAATTGAATGTTTAGATTTGTTTTGCATAACTATTCATTAATAAAAAATCAGAATTTTAACGGTATAAATATTAATTTTATTATAAACAATTACAAATTATTATCATAGTAATATTTATTATTTGAATTTCAGGGTTTATTGAAATAACAATCCACTATTTAAGTATGCATCACTCTAATGCACTTTCTATTGAATAAAGTAACTATACAAATAATACTAATATTTTATCCAATCTTCATCCCAAAAATACTCTTCTAATATTGTCTTCTAATACCCTACAATAATATTAATCTCATTTACTCACCTTAACTAAAAAGTTAATTTTCTACCAACATTTATAAATCAGATATTCATCTACTTTTAATGGATTAATTTTTAAAACATTAAATTCTCATTTTTACATTGTTAATAGGGCTGGTTTAAAAAGGGCGGGTATTCCTTGAAGTGAAAAGATATCGACTTCTTCCTAATCTATTTTTACTTTGTGAGTTTTATATAGATGTGTTTATTTTACTTAAATAATTTATTCAGAAAAATCTTAAATAATCAGGAAAATTGATAAGAATGAATGAAAACAAAGAAGTCATTAGGAAATAAATTGGAGATTACAGTTTTGATATGAATGATATCATTGGAGAAGGATATTCATCCAAAGTCTATAAGGGAATTCACATGGCTACTCACTAAGTTGTGGCGATTAAAGTCATCTCTTTAGAAACCTATAATTCACCAATCCAGAAATCCCTTCTTTCAAATGAAATCAAGATTCTGCTATAAATAGATAATCCTAATCTCCTAAGAGTTTATGAGATAAGTCAGAGTGCGAATAACACCTATATAGTGAGCGAATATTGTGAAGGTGCCAGTTTGGAAGAACTACTAAAGTAAGAACCAATGAAAACCGAGAAGGTTATTGATATACTGACATAAATTTGCAAAGGTCTCCTTGGTTTACATTAAAAAAGTATCAAAATAACTATTATCCAATTAGATATCATTCATAGAGACATTAAGCCCGCTAATGTGTTAATAAAAAATGATATTTTTAAACTTGTTGATTTTGGTTTCGCTCTTATTGAGAATTAATATGATAGCATACTTAAACGATATAATGTTGGCACTCCTCTGTATATGGCACCTGAAATTCATCTGCTCAATTAATATTCAGAAAAAAGTGATGTCTGGGCTTTAGGAATCATGTTACACGAGATGTTATTTAAAGCAGCTCCCAAATTCAAGTTTAATGATTAAACCCTTATGCAAGAAATAAAAGAAAACTGTCAAACTCTCGACATCATAAATTCTAAATTAATTGTTCGATTACTCGAAGGTATGCTGTAATTAGAACCTGAAGACAGAATAACAATTTAATAGATTCTTTAAATTTTATAAGAACATCAATCATCCTAGTCATCTGTGTCTAAGTAGGCTTCACACTTAGTTAAACTGTCCCAAAAGTCTGTGTCTACTTAAGTTAATTCTCCTCTTTAATCAAAAGGATTCAGGTCACCAAATGAAATCAGAAAAAAATACGTTCGACAACGTTTATCTGATAATAAGCCTTTATCCTTTGATGATCAAACTCTGGCCAATCTTGTTAGAGTGTAAGCGTAAAAGAGAGGTAAAGAATTTGAAATTACTTAATTTACTTATGAGGATGAGGTTCCAGGTAAAAGTACTGGAGGAAATTTCAACTAATAACCTTTCAGATATTCTCATTAATAAAGTGATTCAGAGATCAATATTGAACTTATTGAGTAAATTAGCACTGATTGCTCAGTTCAGAAATCTTCAAAATAAAAACTTCTCTCCTAAAATAGGAATTAAGAAATTGATTTACCAGTAATATTGAAGCCTACCTATGAATTTTGTGAATTTATTGAATAAATAATATAGAATTTTCCTAAGCAGGATGATGATCTCTTATTAAAGATGTAATTTTTATTAAGAAAGTTATTGGCCATCAAAGCTAAAGTATTCTACACATTTGCACCTCTTAAAATAAAATCTTAATTAGATAACTGGATAAGTCAACTTCAATAATACTATCAAAAAATTCAATGTCTCGTCAACTTAAATTTAGATAAAACATTTTAATTATTTTTTAATTCTAATCTAGATGATTAAGGAAAACTATTAACAATGTACATAATAAGTTTAGCCAATTAAATGGTCAAAAAATCAAATGAAATTAAAATAGTAATTGAAATTTTGGAGGACAATTTATAACATCAGAATGACCCATTTCTGTTTGCAAGAAAATGGGTCTTTCAAAAATCATCATGAGCATATTCTATAATTTTGGAATTTTATTATAAATTTTATTAAATTTCATATCAATTTATTAATTCAATTCAAATGCTATTTTGAATTTTAGCAAAAATATTTGAATATCCATTTAAATAAGATAAGAGAATGAACAGAGTAAAATATGATAGATGACATCCATGATTTAATAGTTCTATAGAATTATTATATTATGTTAAATAATAATTTAATTAAATCTAAATTTAGTAAGATGAACGTATTAAAAGATACTAATTATATTTTTATTTTGAATATTTAATACATTCAAAATCTTCATAATTACTTAAGCTATTGCACTTCTTGTCGCCATGATAAACTAAATTCATTTACTTTCGACATAAATTCTTCTTAGAAGTTTGAATCTCTATTGATGTGTTACAAATCGATTAATTTAGGTTTTGGCTTCTAAATTTATTCATACTCTTTTAATTATCCATATACGCTATTTTAAATATCATTCTATTTTAGGTTTTCTACAGCAAGCTTCAAGTCTTCATTTTCCTGGAGGATTGGGATCTTGATTTGCTTCAACATCTCGAGATTTTTGGACCAAAGATGGCATGCCTGCTGTTCATACTATTGAATGATGCGAAACATTTGGCTTAAGAGATCTAGCAAATCCGAGACTGTGGCATAGCCTGAGGAATGAATACTTTCTGTTAACTTTGAATTGATTTCAATTTTTAATGAATCGAATATGCATGTCCATTCGAAAAGGATGTCTATCTTTATGATATGGGCATCTTTGGTGGAGAATACTAAGGACTAGCTTTTCTCTTATTTTTGTTCTTTCTAGATTTGTCTATAGAAAAGTATGAATACCGTAATTTGTAATCAATAAGTTTTTGAACAAGGATGTTTTGGGAAATTTGATTCATTTTAATTTTATTTTTAAGAAGTTAATATTAATTTCTTTACTAATATATTATATATATCCGAGCCAACCTTCGGATTTATTTTTGGAAGGATTTGTTTCTTGCTTCTATTGCCACCTTAAGATTATTTTAGTTTCCTAATTGCTTCATCTACATTAGTAAAGAATGGTTTATCCTTCTTTTATGGACTTTTGCTATTTAATTCATTGAAAACTATGCTACCAGTCTACTATTAAGCAGGTTCCCCATTAGAATTCAAATAGGAGTCCATCAACTTATCATAAGAGAGTGTTTTGAGAGCAAATTGACGAAGATCCTTTTGATATTGAAATTTGGGCAAGGTTGTTGGATCTCTAACTTCGCTGCATGTTTTTAATTCTAATTGTAACTTTGAGACCATTTGTTTCTAAAAAAGATAAATGTTTTAATATAAATACTCTGAAAATTCTCCATTTGATGCCATCGAGAAAGGCTTCTCTGATATGATCATCTGTTGGATAAGGCTTAGAATTTCGACAGACTTCAGCTAATTAGAATTGACTCATTAAATTGAAATCAATAAGAGAAATCACAAAACAAGTAGTTTACATACCTGTAACTGCTGTATATTGACTAGGCTTATAATGTTGTAATTCGTAATCTCCAATATACTTTCCAGGCCCTATTTCATCAATTTCTATCTTGAGATTTCTACTCTGTTTATTGGGATCATATTTATGTTGAAATTAAATCAATCCATTTTTATTGATATTAAATGGTATTGTACGATAGAGTTTGACAGAACCTGATTCCACTACGTAAAAATTATTCAAAGTCTGTCCTTAATTTATGAATGCATAATTTGACTGAAATGTTCGATATTCCATCTTACTTGCAAGTCTAATTTTATCCGGAAAATTTAATGAAAGAAATGGCTCAATCACATTGAGAAGGTTATATGCCTTGTATGTAATAATGGTTCTTTACTTAATTCGCTTATTCAGAAGAATGAAATTTCATATACTTATTGAAATCATTCCTATGAAGAACCATCAATTCAGTTTACTTCCCAACTACTATTGTAGCATTTCTGTCTGAATTAAATAACAATGCCAATTCACCAAAACAATCTCCTACACCTGAAATACCAACCTATTTAATTTCATCTAAGCCTGGACTTTTAATCAATATTCGAGCCTCTCCCTTTAAAATTATATAAAACTTGTCTGCAGGATCCCCCTACCTAAAAAGGGTTTGCTCCTGTTCATACACTTCCAATTACAAATATCGACACATCTCTATAAACTCTTGTGATTTTGTACTTGAATCATAGTCATTTTTAATACTTTGTAAATTGAATGAAAAAGGCGAAACTTTCGAGTATGTTCCTAATATCAATTAACTGTTCATTGTTTCTTTCATCAGAGGAAGAGAGTAAGAAATCTCTAATCTATTGATATTTATCTTAGAATAATTGTTTCGGATTCATTTTATATATATAATTTAATGAAAAACAATTCGAATTTCATATAAACAATCCTAGGTCGATATAATTATTTATCAAATCACAGTACTCACAATTCAGTTGTATAAACAAAGCAATTAGAGAAGATTTAAAAGATAGATTTACAGATGATCAATATTTTCTATTATATTATTATTTAAAGAAGGATCCTCAATAATCTCAATATTATATAGCAAATAATTTAGAGTTAAAAGAGAAACAAATATACATCTGCTGTAATAGATCTTTAAATTAATTTTGGCCAAATTTATCCCATATTGTCTAAAATAAGGAAGTTAATCCTAATTATCATACAAGATTATTAAATCAAAGAATTTCCTAACTATTTTTAAGATGCTATCAAAAAGGATTTATTTCACACATCAATTGAACCCAAAAATTAACAAAATCAAAAATCTATCACTTTCTCAAGTTCTTTAAATTTTTCTGTCAAAGTTAGAAAGAAAACTCAAGGATGGAAGACTCAAAGAGGGCGATCTTTAGAGTAGACAATGTTATTATTGAAAAAGATCAATTTTATAGGATCTCCTTGAAAAACTAGAAATGAATACTTCAAATAATATAATAAATCAATCTAATTTAAATGAAAGTCTCATTATATTTAGTCATAAATTTGGTTTCACAAAGTGAGAAATAGATTAATTCATATATTGAAAAATTACCAGATTTCTTTTAGCAGCTATTATCATAACCTACTACTTTATAATGATATAAATAAATTAATTTTATTGGCTAACATTCCAGAAACACAAATTTAATATATATTGAAGATTATCCAGATTAACAATGAGTATTTATATTGAATAATAATAAATTAATGGTTTTAAATACAATATTCAATTAGAATTCATGCTTGTTAGTAAAAATTAAACTAATTTTTTCAATTAAATGTTATACTTTTTCTGGGTTTTCAGAATCCATGAAGGAAGTATGACAAGGACTGGGCATTCTATAAGGGGAGTTTTATGAACTAGATTGCAATGAATAATTATTGCTAGCTATAAGTGGATAGATAATTAGAGTACGCTAATATGAATTAATTGCTGGAGCAGGTAAGGCTAGTTGTTATTATTGGTTTTATCTTTTGAATTAGAAGATGTTTGGATCAAATTAAAGGCAATAATCTTAAAATTCTAAAATTATTTCTGAACGTTACATTAATTTTATCTGGATAAAAGAATATTTATTGGACTATTGCAAGAGAATTAATGATATGGTGATCCTATATTGCTGTATTGGTTATAATTCTCATTATAAGGGACAATATAATGGTGTTCTAATCTGCTTGGAGATGGTTCATCCAAGGAGTATTACTTTTGCATATCTCCTATTTAGTGGGCTGCATAATTTTATTAAAATTTACGAAAATTTGGAATGTATGAAGTAATCTTGGCTAGAAGTAAGGAAAGATTATCGAACCTTTTATTGAATTGCAACTGCATTTGATTCAGACACTAACAATAAAGAATGAGACATTAAACCTACAATATAGTTTGGCTAGAGCGGGTGGCTTAAGCATTTTATTCCATGGAAGCTGAGAAATCAACTTCCATTTGCAGTTGAGTGCTGTGAATGTCATGAACTATCTTTTTCATTTCTTCATGTTCTTGTTTATAATTATCAATTTTGTGGTTATTCATATTCTTCATCTCTATTTTATTCTCAGAATCTTCTTAGTTTCTCCTACGAATGTATTAAAGCATAATTCTATGGTATGTATGAAAAAGATTTTACTTAAGTCCTCTTCTAAACCATTTGTGCCTGAACTCACTTTGTCCATAATTGTTTTTGCTTTTTTTAAAGCTGTACATGTTAAGTTATCTATAATGACAGAGTATAAAACCTCAAGAAGCTGGGGTAGTTTTTAGTGTTTGAAATAGTTTGCAAGAACCTTGGATGCCAGTTCATGGGTATTTAGGACGATGAATGCGTTGCCCTCTTGATTCCAGGTAATTATGTGGGATAAAGATGGGTTCTGAATATAAAGTGGTAGACAAAAATGGTGTACTTCAAGAATTTCATATGTTTTCATCAAGAAAGAGGGGACATTGACTTTGAGGGCCGGAAGTTCATTGATGTCTTAATTTGACATTAATATTTTAATAGGAATTTTCAAGAATTTACAAGCCATTAAAATAAAATATAGTGGAATAATATTTTAAGATATTAATGATTGTAATTAAAATATTGATAATCCTTATATATATTAATTATATAATTAATGAACGAAGCGCTGAAAACAATAGTTAAATTTTTGGAGCAGTCTGGTCTTCAATAATCAGCCCGTAAATTGAAGGAAGAAATAAGTATATAAGTGACATAATTGTTTAAGTAATGATGAAAAATGAAATTGACTGTGAAAAGTAACAACAATAAATGCTTATGAGTACTAATATTTGAATTATTGAAAGACATCATCTGTTAAGCATTGGAGCAGAAGAAGAAAGAAAAGAAGAAGCCAGTGATCGATAGATAAGCAGTGCGTAGGAAACCAAAAGTATTCACATAAGAGCAGACAGAACAAATAATGGAAAAATTAATGAATAGATTAGTGTCAAAGCCAAATCTATTAGAAGATGAGACACTCAACGAGAAGATTGAACGCTATTTTGATAATGCCACATTCTAAAAGATGGTGGATTAAGCAGATGTATTTCATGATATTTCAAATACATCTATTTCAAATTCGATTCTCAAAAAAAAGAGAACTGAAACAAGTGAAGAATAATAATAAGCTCCTTGTTTTGGCAAATGTAATGAATATAGTTGTTACAATTATTTTAGAGATTCAAGAGAGTGACCAAATAGTATTTGGAAAAATCTAATAGCCTTAGCAACATTAAAAGCAATAAGTGTTGGAAAAATCCCCTTCAGTTGATGAATTGTTTACAGAAGAGGATGTCTCGAGATCTGCTGCTAAACATCAACAATTTGAGGGTATAGACACAGCTAAAATGCCATCCATCATTAGACCTGAAAGTGGATGTAATGATTCCTCCTTCTTTCTACAAAATTCTTAGTCATTTGTATTACATGATATGGAAGAAAATAAAAATATAATAGACGAATACAATGATGATGATGATCCTGGATTTGATTTGTATGAAGTTGGAGAAAAGGATTTCATTAAAGTGGCTAAGTAATTGGCAGATAAATTTGGATTTCCCTAAAGAGCCATAGCTTAACTTAAGAAGAAAAAGGATGAGGTGAATTGTGATAATGAAGATGATAGTGCTGTCTTATTGAAGAGTTAATAGAAATCCTAAGAGGAAAGTAGAAAAGGATACATTTATTTGCCTCCTTCATTGAAACACCCAGACTCTACAGACGACTTCTATCCTGTGGAATTTGATAGAGTCATCTATGATTGTTTCAATCTCAAAGTCATTTTTGATAGGGAAAGAACTGGATTTGAAGAAACCAAAGATTTTCCTATTGTTATTAATTCAATCATAGCTGGAAGATATCAAATATTAGAATATTTGGGATCAGCAGCATTTTCAAAAGCAGTTAAATGTTTAGATTTACAATCTTAAAAGGAGGTGTGCATGAAAATCATAGAAAATAATAAAGATTATATGGATTAGAGCATAGATGAAATTAAATTATTGAGATATATAAATTGCAATGGAGATTGTGATGCTAAAAATGTGCTTAGATTATATGATTTCTTTTATCATAAAGAACATCTATTTTTAGTTACAGAACTACTTAAAGATAATCTTTATGAATTCTACAAATACTATAGAGAAAAGGAAAAAGTCAACTATTTTACAGTTGGTAGATTATAAAAAGTAAGTAAATATTCTATTTATTTAGTTGACCAAACAAATCTTGATTGCCTTAGATTATATACACTCTCTTAAATTGATTCATTGTGATTTAAAACCTGAAAACATATTAATGAGATCTATAAGCAAATGTGAATGTAAAGTGATTGATTTCGGATCTTCATGTTTCATCCATGATCATCTATCTAGTTATGTTCAATCAAGAAGTTATAGAGCACCTGAAGTTATCATTGGATGCAAATATGATTATAAAATTGATATGTGGTCATTGGGCTGTATCCTAGCTGAATTATGGACAGGATATGTTTTGTTTTAAAACGACACTGTACAAGGCTTATTAGCTAGAGTCATTGGTATAATTGGTCCATTCCCTGAAAATATGATGAAAGAGGGCAGATTAGTTAATTAATTCTTCACAAAGGAGAAACTACTCTATCAGGATGCAATGGAGGATTAACAATAACATTACCCAAACCCTGATATGTCAGATGCCTCAGTCAAAAGAAAAAAGACTGGATTAATCTAAATATTGGTTCCCAAGAAATCAAATCTAAAGGCCAGATTAAAGACTGACGACATGTTCTTTTTAGATTTTGTTAAGCAATTATTACACATTGATCCTTCAAAAAGGTATAATAATAATATTGATTAATAAATTAGACCCTCGGCTAAAGATGCCCTCTATCATCCCTGGTTTACATAAGCATAATATCCTGATGGATTATGAAATATTAGACAATAAATAAATTAATAAATCATTCTTCTTTTTATTCGTCACTATAAACTTCCAAGTGTTTCTATGTACGATCAGACGGATATGTAACTGACAATGCAATCATAAATGTTCCTAGGACACTCAATATTAAAAATGGCAGATAAGGATCTATAGCAAATAGAGGGAAGAGCACATAAGGAGATGGAATTGACACGACTTTGCCTACAGCCATAGCCAATCCACTCCCTCTAGATCTTAGATGAAGAGGATAACTTTCACAACATATAATAAATAGAGTAGAGAACATCCCTCTAGTTGCTATTTTAATTAAAAGCATTCCAAAAAATAAAATTGAGGCTTGATATATATAGAGCAATAAATTTGTTATTACTAATAAAATTGAAGCATAAATAATGATATTGACTCTTCCACCATATTTTGGATCATCTATAAATAAGTAGATTACAAATGCAAAGACGAATTCAATCAAAAACAAATATAACATATGTTCGAATCCTGAATTTTCTTGTGCAAACAAGAATGGCATCAATAAATATATGCTTAAATTCTAAAAATTAGCCAGTATTAGTAAAGTCCATAATTAGAGTGTAATTCTGAGATGCTATTTTGATAATACTCCACTTTCTTCGTTTTAGTTCTCTTTGATCATGAGATTGTTTTATCTCAATTACCAAGCAATTAAACCATCCTTTTCACTTTCATTTAATGGGTCATATTAACTATTATTTTATTTTTGGACATCCTCAATCTCTTGGAATGCCACAGTGTATTAACCTTTGTTTAAATAGTATCTAATAGTCTCTTTCAAATATATCAGTGATAATATAAAGCATAGTAAAACAGGTATTCCATTGAACCTTATCAATCCTCTCCAATTTCCACTTGTATAATCATCAAGAAAGAAAAAACACAATAATACTAAATAGGCTTTTCCTGCAACATACATTAGTGTTAAAGAAAATGCAAATCTCCCTCTATACTTGGCAACAGCAACCTCAGTTATAAAAACATATCCCAAAGGACTAGTTGTTCCAAACACTATGCCAAATAGTAATCGAAGGATAATAATCTCATTATAAGACTCAGCAAAACTCGTATAATAGACTAGTATCACCGAAAGTCCTGCGAATATTGAAAATGATGTTTTTCGACCGATTTTATCTGTAATATAAGCACAGATGCAATTTCCTATAACCACACCTGCAAGAAAAGAAGATCCCAATGTTGCTACTTGCGTTTGAGATAGCTACCATTCTTTTTGCAATATAGCCATCAAAATGGACATAAAAACGTATTCAACCCCATCACAAAACTCTATTAATCCTATGATGCTAACTGTTCTAAGTTAGTAAATTCCTGACCCAATCTTCTCTTCTAATATTTGATCAAATGAAATCATATTAAGATAAATAATTTGATCTAAGAAATTAAATATATTAATAAGTAAAAGTAAATCGAATTCATTTTTTCTTAATTGTTTTCATCTAAGCTGCCTTTGTAGGTTTCAGATATCGTCTACTTATGGTCTAATTGAATTGATTTGTTGATGGTTATGTTTATTCTAGCATCTAAAGAGCTTTGTACTCATTAACAAAAATGTAGAGTAACTCCAATTTGCTCATTCCTTCGTATGGAAGAGCTAGTTCCTATTTATTGAGTGAAAGTAAGAAGTCAAGTGATTAACTCATTCCTGATTGTTCTGGATATCCTTACATCAATATTTGCATAAGTTCTTCTAAATGCGAGCGTATGATGGTTTTGCATTCTTATTTTTCCTAACTTTAATAGTATTGATTTTTGGCTAGACGAATCCCATTTAAAACAGTTTGTACATTTGGTAAAGCTTTGGATGACATCTAAACATATTAATCTTGCTTAAGAGGGTAAGCTTCCACTGATACATCACATTATTCTATGGAACTATTTAATAGTGGATTATTAAGTTCCTTCTTTTTAGCGATAATAACATTTTTAACTAATTCAGCCATCGTATGCTCATCAACTTAACCAGCAGCTATATTCAAGAGACAATCAAAGTCAATTTTAGCTACAACTTGCTGTGAGTTTGGTTCTTCCTTAAGGAGAAAGGATTCATCATTTGCTTATAGATCATCAGCAGTTTGTCCAATTTAATAGATGTCTTTGATGGATTTAGGCAGTTTAATTCCGGTAGTTTAATCAGGAATTGGCCTTTTATTGATTGATTTGAAATCATAGTCATTTGAGTCAATCTGTTTGATTTCTTTTTTAGGAGCTGAATTTTGCTATTTCTTTTCTGTTAATTGATTTTGTTTGTTTTATTATCTCAATTGATTAAGAAAGTGATTAGGTTGTTTTTTAAGAGTTAAAAAGTTCTCAGATCTTTTGATTGCTTTGTCTAACTAGTTGTGCAATTAGTGTGAAAGATTGACATTATTGATTTCAGGTTTACTAACAATATTCAATTAAATTAATGGTTGTATCAGTGGTTTCGCCATAAGATCTAAGTATTTAAATTGATTTTACACATATCTTTATCAAAGTCAGTTTAATATGGACGAACAACAGGAATCATCTTATCTTCAATTTGGGATTAATCTTTAAGTTCTACATCATTGGAGATAGTCAATTTCTATCGTTCTATATGTTGTATCGAATTATTTTGATAGATGTTCGATTTAGAGAAGAATTGTTATAACTTATGCATTCGAAGGTCGTTCATTTATTATTAAATTAATTTTTGTGGTAAATGCAAGGAGTATTACCTACATAATGTCGAGATTTTATGAATAAACAATATTGGCAACGATTCTTCAAAAAGATTAAGAAAGAGGGTCAATAGAATGAATTCTTTGAGTGGTATGGCAATTATGATAGCTACAATCATTTGTTTAAACAATATATCAAAGTGGAAGATAGTGTATTCCATGCAGGTTGTGGCAAATCACTACTATCTGAATAACTCTATGACAATGGTATTTGTAAAAATATCACGAATGTTGACTATGAAAAAATTGTAATTATTGATTGCTTAACCTTATTAGTCTTTAGATTAGATGCGCAAGAGATCTGAGAATAAGAGACCAGAAATGACATTCTAATGCATGTCTTTGACTGAGGAAATCAATATTCAATCTGAATAATTCGATATTATTCTAGACAAGGGAACTCTTGATGCTATCTTTCCAGATGAAGAAACACCTTAAGTTAATACTTATTTAGCAAATATGCTCAGAATATTAAAGAAGAACGGCAAACTCATCATTATATCTCTATTACAAGATCATATTCTAAAGACTTTATTGTAATTGTAAGTCAATATCCAAATTTATGAATGCGTAATTGAGAAAAGTAAACTTTATCCATTTTTTATCGTCATTGATAAAAGTGAATAGAAATCAATTCAATTTTATTAATTACAAAAGGAAGTTCAGACTTTGTCCATTAAGTAGGCATAAGAAATAATAAAAAAGATATAATTACAGAATCATTTTGTTACATCCATCCATAAACTTAGATAAAGTCAAAGTTTCACCTTGGATATTTGGGATAATAACAATAAATAGACTCCAAGATACAAATTAGATATTTATGATAATGATGACAGCAAAATCTTACTATAGAAAACTTGTGGATGTTTTATTGTTCCCTAAGGTAGAGAGTAATCTTTCTTATTTGGAACTGAACAAGGACACAAAGAGTTAATTAAACAAATGAAAATGTCTAGATGTGTAATCGCACGTATGAATCCAGGACATTAATTCAACAATATGAAATAAGTATAATAAGAGTTGTCTGAACCGATGAAGTAACTAATACCTAAGGGTTGTACAAATATTCCTTGCCCATTTTTAACAGATGGAGATGAAATTGGAGAGAAGAATATCATATTTGAAGCTGATGATTGCATAGTAGAAGAACTAAATATAGATGATATTAAATATAGGAGATTAATAATTAAGAGTGCTTTAGATTTGATTTAGAGTGAAGCCAAAATTATCAACAATAAGGTGGACAATTCATATCTAGATTTCGAAGCATATGTTGCAATAGTTGCAGGCTTAGCATTTAATAAAGCAAAGGAAGTTCTTATATTGGGAGGAGGTGTTGGTTTATTGAGTAGATTCATAAATGAACATTTTGGAGTCAAGGTTACCAATATCGAATTAAGTGATGATATTGTGAACATTGCAAAAACATTCTTTGATTTCAAGAATACAGATTCAGAAACTTTAGTATGTTGTGATGCACTTGATTATGTAGATTAAACTCTTGAATGCCATCAATATGACACCATCATTGTTGATATCAATGGTAATTATAATTCTTATTTTTTAGCATCCCAAGCCAATTAATTATCTCCACCTAAAGAGTTCTTGTCAGCGGAATTTCTTAATAAACTTAAGACATTACTTACACCATAAGGAATCATTATAATCAATGTTTTAGATTCTCAAAAAGAATTAACTCAATTGCCTTGGGACCTTTATTATTCTAGGAAGTGTGAGAATGAAATTAATGAGATATTTTATTTAATCAATGCGTAGAAGGAAAAGAAGGAATTAGATGGAAAAGAAATTGATGTTATAGACAAGGGTCTCTTAGATGCAATTGCTCAGTAATTGAAGGAGTCTAGAGTCAACTTCTCTAAAGGAAAATGGGATAGTTCAATGAACTTGGCTTCTGAAATAGATAACATTAAACTCAAACATCCAGTTTTTAAGACTTAAGCATTTTAGACTCAGGAAGCATTACTGGTTTAGGATGGAGAAATTATCAACAATCGTAAGGAATTTTATTAAGAAGATTTAAAGAAGGTTTAAAAGAAAAAGCATAATAGACGTAGAAAAAATTGATTTTTGTTAATATATGTATTTTATTCTAAATTGTTTGTGAAAGAGAATTTCTTCTACAATTTTATTTAAATTAATAAAAGATTAAGAATGGAGGAGAGCACAATCGATTGGGATAAGGTGACAGCTATGGACAAGTAAGATGTTTGATATCATTCAAGTGGGACCCTTCTTCATTTTGCCAATGATCTATATGAAGCTCTTCATCTCGAATAAGCAAAATCTGCATATCAGATGTACCTCAAAAGAAACCCCAAAAACATTGAAGCATTAGATCAATACACGGATTGTTTAGAATAGATGGGCTTGGTGGAGGAATTACAACAAGCACTCACTCCATACTTAAATCAATAAGACTTAATCACGTACGTCCACAAATTAAATTAACTAGTTCGTATGAACATTGTTACAAATTATTGTTTAAATATGCACAGACTCAATAAGGAAAGCAGGCCATTTAGATATATGAGTATGGAATTTAACTGGCTTTACAGAGGAATGCATCCAAGAGGGATATAGGCGATGCTTTTGCTGCCATAGCTGAAGTTTATTAAACTGATTTATTATAATTCAAAGAGTCAGAATAAACTTGTATTGATGCAATAAATAATGCTTTCAAACATGATCCTTTGAATTTAGATGCATTTCTGCAATTGGCTAATTTTCATCTCAATAAAGAAGATGATGAAGCTGCCAAAAAAGACTTAAGAGTTATCTATGAAAAGCTGGTAGTTGAGATGGAAGAATATGACGAGGACTTTATATTACAAGTTGGTAAATTATTAGTGGAAGTGGAATTATTTGACTAATCAATTAAAATATTGAGAATGTTAGTAGAGAGAAATGTTGAAGATCCAGAAAGTTTATATATGTTGGCTTTTGCATTGTGGAAGGCATAGAAATATGAGGAGAGTTAAAAAATAGTGAATGGAATTCTTCAATTGCCTGATGCTAAGGAAGATTAGGTATTTAATAATGATTAATATAATAAGGAAATTTGGACAGCTACATTAGAATTAAAAGATCAATTGGAAAAAGAAACATGGATGGATGTTGAAGATGAGGAACAAAATGATTTGTAAAAATTGTAACAACTTGAATGATTTTCTTTTTTATTAATGTTTTATAGTATAATTTTAATTTTTATAATAATTAATGTTAAGAAGCTAAATTAAATTTAAATACTTTTAATATAAAATAATGATATAAAAATAATTTAACAATTTTAATTTAATCATTAATAATCCATACTTTGAGTTAAACAATTATTTAAACCATCTTAATATCAGAATTTAGAATATTCAGTTCGTAGCATTATCCCTACCCCCTACTTATAAAAGCCTCCCCCATTCATTAAAATTGGCTTATTTATAAAATGATTTAAGACACTTCCAAAGACACTATTCAATGCACTTATAAAAGAGGTCTGGCATAATAACAAGCACCTACTCCTCACTCTCATTCCCAATTTGTACCATTCAAGAAGATATACAGTGATGCTCTAGATGCAATTGGGCATACTCCAATGATTCGTTTGAACAAAATTCCAAAAGAATTTGGTTTGAAATGTGAGGTGTTGGTGAAATGTGAGTTTGTTAATGTAGCTGGATCGATCAAAGATAGAATAGGAGTGAGAATGATAGTAGATGCAGAAAAACAAGGAAGGCTTGGACCAGGAAAGTCAATAGTCGAAGCCACCTCTGGAAACACAGGAGTAGGTTTGGCATTGGCATGTGCTGTTAAAGGATATCCTTTGTACATAACTATGCCTGAAAAAATGTCTTAAGAGAAGTAAGATGTTCTAACAGGGCTTGGAGCTAAAGTGATAAGAACACCAACAGAAGCAGCCTGGTATGAACCTGAGTCACTAATCTAAGTGGCTAAAAGGATGGCAGCTGAGAATCCAGACATTATCCTCTTAGATCAATATTCAAATCCATCAAACCCCTTAGCTCATTATGAAGGAACAGCAGAAGAAATTCTATGGGCCTGTGATGATAAATTGGACGCTATTGTCATGTCTACAGGTACAGGAGGAACAGTTACTGGAGTAGGTAGAAAAATTCATGAGAGAGTCCCTGGATGTAAAGTCATAGCTGTAGATCCTTTTGGGTCAGATTTAGCACTGCCTCCAGAGATTAATAAGACTGACATCAAATCCTATAAGGTTGAAGGCATTGGTTATGATTTCATACCAAAAGCTCTTGATAGAGTAATTATACATTGAATTTCAATAGACAGAAGTTGATTTTTGGATCAAGTCCAATGACAAAGATAGTTTAAACATGGCTCGCAAATTGATGGCTGTAGAAGGGCTTCTTTGTGGAGGTTCTTCAGGTGCTAATGTTTGGGGAGCTTTTGAATGGGCTAAATCACAAAATTTTACAGAATAATAGAGAGTAATCTTATGAATTAACTTTAGATTGTCATCATCTTACCAGATAATATCAGAAATTATATGACAAAACACTTAAATAAAACTTGGATGATAGAAAATAGATTGATATCTTATGATGAGTTGAAGGAGCCAGACCATCCATTAGCTGGTAAACCAATATCTGAACTTAATCTCCCTGAAATCACTCTATTGAATGTTGAGACCACTACCATAGGCGAATGTTTGGATTACTTAAGAACATATCCTGCTGTGCCATTATCAAAAGATGGAATATTAGTTTCTGTTGTATTTTAGAAGAAATTATTGGCTGGAATGGTTGATAAAAAATTAAATAATGTAGTTATTTATTTCTAATAAAATTAGAGAGATTTGGCTAAAAAAGTACAATCCAGAGATTTTGTTGTTGTTCCTAATACACTAGATTAAAATTAATTAGAAAGAATTGTTGAAAGACATGAGGTAGTTTTTGTTGAAGACGGTGAAAAACTGAGATATGTAACTCCTGGAGAATTATTATAGTAATTTTGAAATAAACTATTTTATATTCCAAACATTAAATTTATAGAAGTGAAATGTAGATTTCGAAATTTATTAATAACAATAATAATGATTCAGTTATTTATTCAATAATTAATTGTACTTTATATTTGTTCTTTAGTTCCATTTTGATCTGTTTCATATACTCCATTTTTTATTTTATTAATTGTATAATTATTATTAGCAATCTGTTGCTCAAATATCAATTCATAAATTTATCTGTAATCTGTAACAAAGTATAAGTTAAGGCCTTTGATAAGTTGTTGTGGTAAATTTAATGCCTCACCTAAATTGGCATATGGAAGAATTATGTCGACAATATCCAGAGTCTTTGCAGCAATCAACTTTTGTTATAATCCACCTATATGATTAAAGTATTAAATACCTATTTTACAAACTTATCCATTTAATGAAATTTCTCCAGTCATTCCTAAGTTACTAGGCACAACAACATTCATAACTAAACTTAATAAAGCTGTTGTGATAGCAGTTCCTGCAGAAGGACCATCTTTTGGAGTTGCTCCTTCTGTAAAATGCATATGAATAGCAGAATTCTATAATTTTTATTTCTGCTCTTCATTCAAAAATTTAAATGCATTTATCTTAGCTAGCTTAAGTGACTCTTATAAAACTAGTTTGATATTTCCTGAAGCTTATATTGAACCCTTCTTTTCTGTTTCACTTAAATCAAAACAACTTTCAACAGTTAAGACATGTCC
Organism: Paramecium tetraurelia; assembly: GCF_000165425.1. Lineage (NCBI taxonomy): Eukaryota > Ciliophora > Oligohymenophorea > Peniculida > Parameciidae > Paramecium > Paramecium tetraurelia. The sequence goes on along the minus strand of NW_001799388.1, from coordinate 268,974 downwards.
AATCATTCCACCTACTGTCAGAATGTTGACTTGTCCAGGTGGAAATTTCTTGATGGATCTCTGTTTCTAATTAGATATCAAAAACAGGAGGACCTAAATATTAAGAGATCACATTCTAAGGTTTTGATCTTTAGTTAAGTCTAAACTTTAACTAGTAGGATCAAAAATTATTTGATTTAATTCATCAACTTTATCACAGAGATTAGGATTGTCAGCTAATAGATTAGTAGCATGTTTTCTAGCAATCTTTTCTAAGCATCTTTTCAATTCTCTGACTCCACTTTCTTAGTAGCACCAGGCTTTAATGATTTTGGTCAAGGCTTATTCATCGTATTTGATCATTTAGGATTAGATACCATTTGATTCAATGCTTTTATTAACTAAGAAATTGTTTGCTATTAATAATTTCTCTTCTTATATATAAGCTGAGATATCAATAGTTTCTAATCTATTTTTAAGTGGTTCTAACATCTAAAGTGTGTCATTAGATGTTAGAATGAAAATAACATGTGAAAAATCTACACTGATATCCATGTAATGATCAGTGAAATTATGATTTTCTTCAGGATTCAATATTTCCAATAAGGTATAATAAGGATCAGCACCACCTGAATGATGTTTCGATACCTTGTCCAACTCATCCAGAATGAACACAGGATTCATGGTATTGGATTTGATTAATTCTCTGATAAACACACCAGGCATTGAGTCTACGTAAGTACGTTTGTGTCCTTTGAAGAAAGTTGGATCTGCAACTCCAGCACATGAAATGAATCTTGAAGTTCTCTTTAAGGATTTGGCAATGCTCTTGGCTATTGAGGTTTTTCCAGTACCTGGGGGACCGTTTAGTAGTAGAATAAACCCTTTAGCTTTAGAGCCTGCATTCTTTAATTTGTTGACTGATATCATTTCTATAATTCTTTCTTTGACTTTCTCTAAACCTTCTATTTCTTTGTCAAGGACATCCTTAGCAAATTGGATATCCCATTGAACAGGCTACTTAAGTTTGAATAGGTTACTGTAAATTTTTGAAATGGAATACTAAAGACTTCATCCAAATAGGAATTGATTTTATGAAATTCTGAACTCTGTTTGTCAAGTAGGCTGAATCTCTCGATTTCTCGTTTAACTTTTTCTCTTGAGGATTCATCAGTAATCAATGATAATTTATCGTAGTACTTTTTTACTAATGATGATTACTTTAAATTAATTTTAGAAACATGTACCTTATCACCACCAAATTATTAGGTTCCAGCAGTTCCTCCTTATTATTAAGATTGAGAAGCATCCTTCAAATAGTTTTATCTAATGTATTCCGTTGCTAATTTGGCTAGAGTTTATTGATGCAACTTCAATAGAGAGGAGTCAGCTTCTTTGAAATGCTTATTCACTAGATCAAGTACTCCTGACATATTCTCCAATTATTTTCTAAGGATGAAGAGTCTGTCAATGTAAGTTTGACTCTCCAACAATTGTTATACGAAATTGGACGTATTCATTTTCAGGTTGTTGGTGAATAATTTGGAGAGACCTGCAGCAATTTAGAATACTAATTCATCAACTTAATTGGGAGTGAGTTTTTCACTCGAATCCAATAGGGAATACTTAACCTCTGAGAATACTTCCACTCTATCATATTAGGCTAATTTTCTTATTTATTGTACAAGTGAACTCACCATGCGAATTTCGTGTTGGATATCGATTATTTATTCTGCTTATGTTAAGGGTCGATCTTTATAAGGTATTCCTTGTGCAAATATTCCGTCGGGTGTCATTTCTATCTTAGTGATTTTGAATCGATAATTTTTCTAAATATTTGAGTCTCATACTTGTCTTGATATTATGTCTAAGTTGAATGTGTTGCTCATAGGATCATTTATTAAAATGTTTCCATTCGCATCTCGTTATTCTAAGAGTTTTAATTCGGCATTTAAATTCTTTTCGACTGATTTACTCAAAGCTATGCCGATAGTGAAAATCTCTCCGTTGTCAGGGGAAATAATGGAGTAGAGGAGTGGCTTAGTGATTCGTTTCAAATTTCCGATTTTGATCTGACAATTCATAGGATTATTGGGAAAGATTGGTTGAATCGAACTAAAGAGACAGAAATCAGTGGGCTCTACTTTGGAATCTATTTCACTCTATTCTGCCTTATAATTCTGCAAGGGAATGGTTTTGAGTTTGCTATTTAAGAAATGGTTTGAATCTAAACAATTGCTACAATTCATACTTGCACTGTATTTAAACAAAGACTTTTAACCCAACGCAGGTGCAACTCGCGACAGCCAAAGTTGAGGACGCCTAAATAAGATCTTGCTTAAACTTCTCATAAAATATTATTTTAATTAAGTTTGTGTTGTGCTTAAACAAAGTGTATAAAAATCACATTCCGCTTATTAATTATTTATCTTAAACGGGGAACTTGATTGCTTTAAAGCATTTAAATATATATAAAATAAAGAGCATATAAATATATTCATAATAAATTTAGTTTGACTTTTTAATTCATAATTAAAATTATGCTTAGAAACAACGGCTCTGTTGCGAATATTTAGTAAACGTAATCTACGACTTCGTTGCTATAAGCATTGGTCAACTCAAGACCTAAATCGTCTTAAAAACGAATCCCGTCTGCCAAAAATACGATAGTGTAATAAAAAAATATCCAACGATGTGATCCTAAATTGTCATTGCCAGAACCTCCAAAATCAACTCGCACTCTTGACAGCGATAAAAAATAATTACCACAGCAATAAAAGAAACTTACACTAATACAAAGAACCATGTAAAATAAACTCCAAGAACGCTAACGAATCAATAGTTCAGGATAAAAAGAAGTCCAAAAAGAAAAAGAAGAGTCGCAGCAAACTATTCCTGACATTGAAATTCCCAAATAAGTGACTATATTTGCACTCTCAGAACAAGATTAAAATACTTCTGAGCCAAAAACTTCAACCCCATTGATCTCTCCTCCAATATCTGCTGCTCCCTTATCAAAATATGTCATGCGTCTCTCCAAGGGTGCTAATATCATACCTAAAAAATAGTCGGATCGGAAAAGGATGAACAGTCCGATCAGAAGAGCTACCAAAGAAAATATTTATACTCCTACTCCGACTATGAGCAGAGAAACAAAATTGAAAATGAGGAGTGTCTCTCCAGATAGGAGATTAATGCCTAAACAAAGCTTAGGACCTCAATCACCTTACAATGACTTTGAATACTACATGAGCTTCTTAAGATATTTTAATAACAAATAATCGAAGAATGAAATCAAATAATTATTTAACCCAAAAACAAATTAATACTTTTTGGACATTTACTAAGATCATTTTTAACAAAGCTATCATGCACTTCAATATTGCAAAGATATTGTTAAGCCCTCTTTAAATGCTATTGCTAATAAAATTGCCAATTTACCAGATAATAAATGTAATTACTTAAATTTATGTAGTCAAAAAAACTATCGTTTTTGATTTAGATGAAACTTTAATTCATTGCTAAGAATCTAACGATGATCCCTCAGATATAGTGTTAACCATTAAATTTCCCACAGGAGAAACTGTCCAAGCGGGAATCAATCTCAGACCATATTGTAGGGAAATGTTGGCCATACTGAGTCAAAAGTATGAAATTATAGTATTTACTGCCTCGCATGAATGTTATGCTCAGAAAGTCATCAATTACATAGATCCAGACAAAAAATGGATTCATCATAGATTTTTTAGGGAGAGCTGTGTTGTTGTAGATGATGGTCTCCATATCAAGGATTTAAGAGTGTTGGGAAATAGAAATCTCAAAGATCTTGTCTTAGTTGACAATGCTTCCTATTCTTTTTGTTTTTAAATAGAAAATGGTATTCCTATCATTCCTTTTTATGATAATAGTTCAGATAGGGAATTGCAATATCTGACTACTTACTTGCTTGATTTGATGTAGGATTAGGACATCCCCTCAAAGAATTTATCAAAATTCAAAACCAATTTATATTAGGAATTAACGATTGAGCATCTATTAAATACTATTTGATCTATATATTATCAACATTATATAAATTAATGATTAAATTTTATATGAGTACTATAACAAAGCTTAGATCAAAGAGAAACCTAATTACGATAGTACTTTTATTCTAATTCTAGAGTGATAAAGCTGCCGAGAGAATCACTGAGCTTATGAAATAATAGAATAATCCAGCATTTGATGCAGTCAAAATAGGAGTAAGAAAACGAGGTTGTAACGGGTTATCATACACAATGAACTATTGTTCTGGACCAGATAAATTAGATGAAGTAGTAGAAGCAAAAGGTTGTTATTTACTAAAACCTTAGGCGTGAAGGTTATCGTTGATTCCAAAGCAGTGATGGTGCTAGTAGGAACTGAGATGGATTACGTAGAGGATGACATTAAAAGTGAGTTTGTCTTTAAGAATCCAAATCAAAAAGGCCAATGCGGTTGCGGAGAGAGTTTTCATATTTGACACTTATAATATATAAAATATTTATAATAACATAATGTAATAAATATTAACATATACAATCATATTTAAGAGACTACAGTTGACATTAAATTCAGAAGTTGCCTTCAATATTGAAATAAAAAGTCAAGATAAACATGTGTCATTGCTCAATTATATGAAGATTAATCATTAATACGAATAATATATGGAAGTGAAATGCGTTGTTACAAAAGTTAATCTCAAGTATGAAGAAAAAATTGTAAGTTTGCAGCACTTATTGTATATAAGAGAAAACTTAATGTAGTCTTAAGTGATGGAAAATCTAAAAGGATTGCCGGCTTTGCAAAATTTGACATATCTGTTGCTCTCAATCTAAATATGAGATAAAAGGAATACTCTATAAATCTAATTTAATGTCCTGACACTAAAGCTTTTGTTGAATTTACTTTGTTGATCAACTCATTAGATTTTTTGTACAGCAACAATGATATAGATGTACGCAATCAACTATAACAAAAAGTCTATGACCTCAAAAGCCTTGAGCCAAAACGAAAGCGAAGAAATAAAAAAGCTTAAGCTTGAAAATGTTTAACTTAAAGATGAATTAATTAAATTAAAGTAAGATTTATAGATTGTTGAAGCTTAATATTAATTTTAAGGACGCCAATATCAGTAGTTATAAAAATAATTAGAAGAAAGGACGATTGAGAATAATGATTTGTAATACAAGGTTTAATAACTATGCAATTTGAATTCAGTTTGTATAGAGAAAATCAAATATTATGAAAAACTGCATTCTAATTAGACATAATCATAAAAATAAAAATGAATTTTGCTTTATAGGTTGATTAGAAATATTAAATTGTCTTAAAAATTAAAATTTCAAGTAAATCAGACTTTTTACTTAATTTTAAATATAATTTGCATATAAATTTGAGCAGAGGTGATTTGATATCTCAATCTTTGTTAAAAATTAATGCTTTTTCAGTTATAATAAAATCTATTTTCATACACAATGTATACAGTTTAATAAATAATTTAAATTAGAAATCAATTTTATAAATCAATCTTTGAAGTGTCCTCTTCTTTCCTTCAAAAATTGACGAAAACTGATAAATGGTCCATGAGGAACATTAGCTTCAATTTCATTGTTGAATTTTTCATATAGGTTCTAGAATCTTGTAGGATCATAGATGGTTCCTATCTAATCTTTGGGTAACTTTCTTCTCACTTCGTTCCAATCTATAGGTTTCATTCTTTATGGTCGATCACTTACTATCCTTTCTATGTTGAGTCGCTTTTCTTAATGAGATGTGTAAAGACTCTTAAAGATCTCATTTACTTATTATTTCTATTTTTCATAGTCGCTGAGATTATTTGATTAGGGTTATGCTTTATTATGCATTTATTAAGCTTAATTCACAACCTTAATTCCACATTTATTATGGATAGTAGTAATATCTTCTTCATATTCATATTATAATTTATGTTTTATAAGAGCAACTGAAACTGATCTGAATTTGGGTTCCTCTTTATTATTTTGCTATATTCTTGCTTACTCCACTATTCAAAATATTATTACCAATTATACATTACTCTATCACTATTTCTTAATATGTTGTTTTCTTCTTTGGTTTCATCTCTTTAAGAATTAAGCTTAGTTTTCTCGAATATATCATCAATGGACTTAGCTCTAACATCCTTTTGAAATCGAATTCTTGGTAACTGCATAATCTTTGCAGACTTTTTTATGTAATGTTATTTCCACTTACAATTTAGATAACTCATTATATATTTAATTAATAAATTATGATGGATCCCTATCAAATGCCTATAAAAATAATAAAGAATTAATATAAGTTTAATTTAATTATTATAAAGGAGATAACTTAATAGAAAAATTCTAGAAATTGAGTTATTTTAATTTGTTAAATTGCTCAAAACATATTTTAAATAAAATTCCAATTAATCACATTAATGTCTGAACTTGAGAATCTCTAATTAGATTTAGCAGAAGTTTAATAAGTATTAGGAACATTAAAACGTAAAGCCAATATCGAATATTTGAACAATAGAATCAAATACTTAGAAAACTCTATAAAAATACTCACCCCATAAAAAGTTGAGTAACCTGAAAAATAACAGGAAGCAAGTCCAATAGATTCAGATACTCGTTTGTATTAAGGAATAACTAAATATGCTTGGGACTAGGAAGGGAACAAAATTAAAATAATTATTAGTCTTGATGGAATAGGATAATTACCTAAAGAGAATATTATTAGTTCCTTTTCTACTCATAGTGTAGATGTCAAGATTTTGAATTACAAGGGGATTAATCAAAGGTATATATTGCATGCCATTTTAGATTCGGCATTAAGAAGACTTTTGACGATTTGAAAGATCGAGAATGTTCTATCAAGACTACTAATAACTCATTGATTGTTAATTTGATCAAAAAGGAGAATAAGCATTGGGATCAATTGGCATATAAAGAAAAGCTAGTATTTAAAAGAATTTATCTTAGATAAACACTGATTCATCAAAAGTAGATAAGGAGGACCCTCAAGCTTCTTTAATGAATATGATGAAGGAGATGTATTAAAATGGAGATGATGAAATGAAGAGGACAATCGCTTAGGCCTGGTCTAAATCATAACAAGAGAAAGGATTTAAATGAAAATATTTTATATAGTTTATTCAAATTAATTTAGTTTGCTTAATTATTTCTATTTCAAATACCGTATATAAAATTATTAATAAGAATAAAATTTATTTATATTTATTACTATGAGACTAAATATTATTAACCATATATATTATAAATCATTTATATATTTTGTTAAAATTCATTATTTTCATCAATCTTTTTTGTCAATTCTACTTATCTCATCATCATTATTTAAAAAGTCATTTTAATCAATAATCAAATGTTCTTTTGCAGAATCATCTTTGATTTTGTTGTTAAATGAATCAAACGATTCATTAATTGAAGTTTAATGATTCTTATTATTAGTATTAGAGGAGTCTAATTTTAATACATTTTTGTTTTCCTTTTCCTGTCTATTTGTTCTGTTTTCAATTTCTTTTGTGAATAAAAATAATATTTATCCAATTAAAAATATGCTGCAGCATATGATAGTAGTTATTAATGCACTTTACTTGTCACTATCTTTACCCTTTGCAGTATAGGTTAATAGAATGCTACTCAATAAAGCTGCTATTGTTGCCCCTGAGACCATAAGTCCAATAGAGAAACTGCCATTCAATGGGTATATGGCTTCACATCCAAATTCCATTAAAACTGGAACCATAGGAATTAAGAAAAATCCTAATAATAACTATTAAATGCATAAAGGGATGAATTGCTTAGTCATCATTATAGGATATGTCAATATTGATAAGACTAAGGAAATTGAAAGCAAAACTATTCCTATAGCCTTATACCTTTTAAATTTTTAAACAACCTTAGAGACCATCCCTGCTGATATAAACCCACCAATTATTAGCATTGAAGAAGCAATTGAATAATTGGTATCAATAAATCCGAAAGGAGACATTAAATATGGCACATTCAATCCATATCCCTTGATAGTTCCAAAATACAAACTATACGTTAAAAGAATGAGTAAGAAATTTCCATTTCTTAGTAATTTTTTGATTGACTCTGAAACTCCAACTTCATTGTCTGCAGTTATAAATCCTGAGGGAGGAGTCACTGGGTTATTTCGAATTAAAAATATTACAGGGATAAGAACAAGACTTAGGAAGAACTATTAGTATTAGAGTTTCAAAGACAATTCCAATCCTTTTTCTCTCAACTCATCTGTATAAGAATAATCTTGAAAAATCCAATTCGCTGGCCATATTACACTTATGATCATTGAAAATGTTTAAAATGCATTGCAAGCTGTTAATACAGCAGTCCTATTCGAGGGATAAAACCAATTTTATGCCATAGTGATCTGGCCATTCAATATAAAGGGTCTTGAAATCCCTAAACATGCCTATCCTAAAATAACTATTGAAAATGAAAATTTATTTATAAATAATCTTATTCCATAGCCAATTATTGTTAACAAAACACCAAAATTTAACGATAGCGCGAATCCTTTCTTAACAATGACTTATTTTAAATTTATAGATACATGATGAGGCAAAAAATGTAAACACAGGTTACATTATCAAAAATATTGTTCCAGATAAGGTTATTATTTACTCACTTACATCATATAATTCTATAAACTTTAATTATCATCATATTATACTTATTTTGCATTTGGAATAAATGTTTGATATGCAATACCATTTATAAATACAACACCTAGGAAACATATCAAAATTATCCATCTATAGGCGTACTACTAATAGGATTTAACTCCCAGCAAGGATGAGTTTGTATTTTCATTAAATAGATCTTGTTAACTTTCTTGTGTAAGTTAGTCATGAGTTTTGTGCATTAAAGAATTTTATATAAATTGGCGAAGAATTAATTAAATCAAATTTTTAAACCAAGATATGCTGATAAACCTGCCTGTCGAAGTTTTGGGAGGGAATTTTGTGTTTTCTTGTTTACATTACCATTCTCTTTAAAGAGTTATTTAAAGTAATTAAGATTTTCTTCCTAGCGTTACTACATCAAAATCATTGTATCTAGTTTTTGAATAAGAGAGTTCCTATCCTAATTATAAAAGTCATATTACTTTTAGGTGATGAGAATCTTACTAATATTGCTATATATTTGCATACAGCATTCTATTTTGTATTTCCAACTTATTAGATTTATTTTAAAGTTATACTATTTAATAGGACAGCCTGTCTAATTAATTTTCCAATTGTTTTTCTTTTAAAAAAGCATTTGCATTTAGAATAAAATCATTTACGCCTACCTTTCTTGGAGTTAAGGAATTGCTATCAGTTCTATTCCTTTTCGTCCATATTTAACTAACATGACTGACATGCCTTGACTTTTTTTCTGTGCTTTGGATCTCATCATTTTAATTTTTATTCAAACTGAAGTCCTTTGCTAAACCTTCCTTGTTTAAATTTAGAAGATGTAAGCTTTATTATACTATTTCTCTATAACTTTGAGATCCTCCTTCAATGGATCTAGAAATTTATTTTACTTTTTTGACTTCATTGATTTATGCATTTTTATCAAAATATTCTTTCTCTTATCTATTTTCTAGTTTCGTTTGAGTTAATTTTTACAATAATTCTTATGATATAATATTTGGTTGTCGATATTTCCTTGGTGTCTTTATATGATAAGAATTGCTCTTTTACATTATGCAATTTATTTAATATTTTATATAACAATCAGAAATTTAGGAAATCAAAAGCATTCTCTTTTGGTGCAGGCTGTTGCTTTTATTATGGCTATTCTTAACTGAACTGAGTTTACTAAACCAAATTGTATTGTTATTATTGGATGTTAAACTGAGCAAAGGCCTAAGAGTAATTTGGTTATCCAAATTAAGCTTATTATTATAGGTTATATAAATTTGATGGCTATCCAGAGGGAATATTTGAAGCCTATTATTGATTTGGTGCTGGCTGTTAGTATAATTATTGAGGGGGTTGTAATAAAAGTGTGTTTAATTAGGCTTAATCTTATTTTAACTATTGAGGTGGCTATTATTAAGGTTATTATTGCTGATCTTTTTTGAGAAAACCAAAAGCATTCTTTTTTTATTATGGCTATTATACAGTTTGAGTTGTTTAAGTATTTAATATTTCATCAAAGTTAATTCCTTGATTTTATTGCTACTATTAGTTTTAACTAGGATTTTAGACAGACATCTAATTGAATGCCTCTAATAAATCTATTTAAGTATTTTATTGAGTCTATTGCTTCACTTCTGGTTGTTTTATTTTTAGAGATTTTAAATCTAGTTTTTATTGTTGTTATTATTTTTGCTAACCCTCATTATTTCCTATTTCAAAAAGATTTGCTTATTATTATACTGCATTTTATTATGGCTTTGGAGGCTCACGAAATTCAAATTAAATCTCCTTAGAAAATATAGTTAAATAATACCTTTTGCTTTTATGTCTGCTGTCCATTAATTTCTAAGAGAGTTTACTCAATGGCTGATTTTAATATTTATTAATCCGTATCTATCTTTAGGTAATTCTAATTAATTAAAAAGAATTCTCTATAGTTTTGATATTATTAACTAATAAATTGAATTGCATAAATGCATCTCTACAAATTGATTAAATTTGTTTACAATTTGAACTTTCCAATTCTCTTCACTATAGAGCTTATTCAAAAGAATGCTTCCTATCAATTATTCCTGTAAAGTTTGACAAGCTCTTGCAAATTCCTTAAGGACTGAATCACTCTACTTCAATTTAATACCGCCTAATTTAATTGCTTCCTCTACAATATGAAACTCAAATTCACTAAAATGATATAGATTATTAATACAATCCACCGATCTCTAATTCTTCATAAGTTAATAGTTGTCCTTTTTTGTACTCACTCACTCTACTTAATTGTATGTCGTTATTGGACGGTTAGGGTGGTAGTAGTATGCCAAAGTTTGCTTTATTTTCATTTTACTTAGGTGGAGTATCATTAATTAGATTAATCGTATTCGCAGGCATGTTCGAAGATGTTTATTATTATTGCTATTATGGTTCAGGCTCATCATCCCAGCCTAAAAAATTATAGAGTTATTGTACCTCCTCCGGGTCTTCCTTTTTATCTCGGTTAGTTAGTTTGAGACAATTAAACAGATGGAATTATGGGTGGCTGATAAGTTCCTTGTGGCTAGCCAAATAGAGTATTCTCTATTTTAATTCCTGCAGGCACATCATTTTGAGGTTGCTTTCTAAATTTATTAAGAATGGATGACATATTCAATAATAAAATCAATTTGAAAATAATTAAGAAATAATTGATATATATTAGGTATAAGGAAGTAACAGAATTGATTTTATATTTAAGTTTAAAAGTTCAACTAAAAATTTAGATTTAATATAATTGTAATCACTTTTATTCAAAAAATTTGATGGTGAGCTTCACTTTTTTTGCTTTTTAACTCCAATTTTCTAGAAAAATTAAATTTTCTTCTAGTCAAATATTTCAAGCTTTCCAAAGGAGTTTTGCCAATCTTATTCATTTTTCTACTCATATTATTCTATATTTTTTATAATTAATTATCAGAAGGATACATCCTCTAGAACTACTCCTAAGCATTATCCAACTAGAATAAATATCATAAAATTTACTTAAGTAATAAAATCACAAATCTAATTTTTTACATCAAAGCTTAGGCTATGATGGCTGAAATTATTGGGTAGAGAGTTTTACTTTACAATATGCTTCTAGCTTTTAAAGTAATGGAAATCTTCTAAAATTTTATCTTCTCTAAGAGACACAAAAGATGCTGGCTTAATTTCTGGTAAGCTTGCTTGACTTAATCTATGTAAGGGAGTAATCCTTTTTACAATTTTACCTTTGATTTGTCCATTAATTGTGGGTAATTTAATATCTTTGCTAATACTACGACTTTTAGTTAGGATTTGTTTCGAACTTCTGATTTCAACAGATATAGGATGTGATTTCAATTCTTTTAATTCTTTTAATTCTTTCAATTATTGTTATTATTGTTTTAAGATTTTCGGATTAGGAGGTTGGGGCAATCTATTTCTATACAACATTTTTGTTGTTTTCTCTAGAAGTTATAAAACCTTTTTAGACTATTCTTTGAATTTCTTTCCTGCTTTAATAGTTACTTCATCTCTTCCGAAATCTAAATGATGAATTTATGGGATATATTATTCTGAATTCATGGAATCTCTGTGTCTTTTTTTCTCTTTTTCATATTATTTATCTATTTCAGATTGAGCATTTTTGTGATTAATATCTGTTATTAATTTATCAATTCCAGTGTAGAACTTTTCATTTGTCGTTTTCCCCTCATCTGCTTTCTCAGTTTTCTAATGTTGTTATTCTTCAAATTGAAGGTAGCTTTCGATATTTGGTTTGGCTCTAAGTTTTTGAGATTTTGCAATGTACTACTTACTTTTTGAGACAATTTCTGCGTAATCAAATAAATCCTCGTTGTCACTGTCTGAAGAACCACGTTTGAATGACTTAAACACTCTTTTATGCGTTTTTTTCTTTTATGAATCGTTGAGGTTCTTCAGAAAATGTTTAACATCAATAAATGTGTCCATGTTGGCAAAATCCTTCATTTTATTCTCAAAATGCTGCTCCTTAGATATTTTGCTGATTTTCATCTTTTTTCTCTCATTTTAAAGTACTTTATTGATGTTCTCACTTACTAGCCTATTTTCTTTATAAGAAATATAAAATTACTCTTGAGTGTCTCCTCTTCATCAGATGATTCATCTGTTCCATTCTATTTGATCCCTTTTTTTTTGTCTAATTAAGCCTTAACAAACTTATAAAAATCTTTTTCAAAGTCAAGCATAATAAATAATATTCATATATAAACATTAAAACTTTCTTAACATCCAACCAACATCCATATAAGAGCTGTTCTTAATATTTCAATTAAAAAATTAGACAATCTAGTTTAAGGGTTCCTTATAGTGTTTATTAATTTATTATATAAATGTATGTTGGAAATATTATAAATCATAATATGACCATTTTATTTTCATTTCTAACAATAAACTTATTGAAGTCACTAGTTTTAGAAGGAACCGTTGAAATCCATTTATTCTTTTCCAAACTATAAATATCTATTAATTTTATTACGTCAAATTTGAATCTAATTTCTCTTTTAGTTGCTCAAAGGAATCAATAATTTCTGATTGTCTCAAAGTCGTTATAGTTTTATCATCCTATTCAAGTTTAGTAAGCCAATCATTCTAATCCACAACATTTATCTGAGGAGGCTTATCCTCATCACTATCATCATCCGTCATCTGATCATCCAATTCTTTTTCTGCCATTATTGTTGGACAGTAGAATTCTATTTGCTCATCAAATCCAAAATCGTAAGCTAACTGCATGTTTTTCTCCTGATAGTAGAATTGATCCAATGGAAGTTCATAAACAAGATTTAGATTCTGATAACCAGGTGTTCTATTGATAAATTCCTGCTTTAGAATTTAGTGATTCTAGGCAATATCTGGATCTAGATCAGCCCCTATTCCATTCACTTTACTAAACATGAGAGGATAGAAGGTATTCAAAGGAGTGCCATCATTAAATTATTGATATAATCTTAAGGTCTTATTGGTTTTAAGGATTTGATAGCTTTCAACATCAGGTGGCTTTAAATATATGTTCCTGACAATATTATCATTTTAAGTCTGAAGTATTTAAGTTACTGGACCCATAATACCTCTAAGGGATTTTTCCTCTTCTGCCCCATCTCTCAAAGGTTTTTCAATTACAGGTGGATGATACACAATTTAAGGAGGCTCCCACACTTTATATTACATGATTTCACAATCATCACTTGGTAACTCATCAAAAGGAGCTAGGTCATCAAACCCAGTTTGTGGTGTGATAGTATATTTAAATGAGGAATTTGTATTGGATTCTGAATATTAAACTGGTAATTTCAAGAATCCAATATTATCTGAGTTGAATTCAAAGGTAAATTTGACCTGAATATTTAAATAAATTTTATACAAAATCTTTTTTACCAACTCCTGAATGCTCTGCTTTTTAGCAATCCAAATTTACAAGTTATTTGACTTCTGCTCTTGTAGTTGCTCCTTTTAAAAATGCCTTTAATTTTGATAATCTTTTTTCCATCCTTAATTTGTAGATAATTCTACTAGCAGCACATACAAACTTTCTCAAATTCTAAATGAATTTACTATAAATTTTACTAGTTTCTTAATTTTCATTGTGTCATTCTTATCCAAATCCCAACTCTGCTGATGTTCAGGCAGAATGTAATCCACAATTGTACTATCAGAATTAACCAATAATGTATATCTTGTTGTTCCTTTAGCTTAGACGTCGTCTAGATAGTTATTAAGATATTATTGTCTTTCTAGTAGAATGTCTTCTACTTAAGTTTCAGTTATTGGTGGATCACCAACGCATTAAAAAAATCTCATTTCTTTTTCCTTATCCAAACTTTAGATTTGATTAAAGTGATCTAAATACGATTTTTCTAATAACTTTTGTCATTTAATACTTTACTTGTCTGCCTTTAAGTTTATCAAGTCCGATATTATCACTGGTTTCTTGTTATTGAGATTTAGATCTTTTTAATTTAGTGCTTTTAGTCATTTTCAAGGGTTTTGATCGCTCTTATACTTGGTTCTCAATTTATTGTGTTTCATCAGGTTTTGGACTCTCTTCAACAGGTATTTCTTGAGTGTTCTAAAGAGGTTTAGCTCTTGAAGAATTAGTAATTGATTTTAATTTTTTATTTGAACTAGGTCTCATGGTTTTTTTATTTTCAGGGAACCTACCAGATCCCATAATTTTGATACACAATGGTTCGAAATCAAATTGAGCTATTTTAAGCTATAAATTATTTAGATGATCTTACCTCCACTTCCATAATTTCTGTCACATTGACTTATGGACAATATGTTATAGAAATATCTATGCTTCCTTTGCCTGGGACGATACCTTTGATTGGATCGATTTTAATATCTTAACAAGGTTTTGTGATGCTGAATTCAAACTCGAAATTAAGAGGCACTTTGCTTTATATAGGATAGCTCTAGCATAATAATAGCATTTTACATATGTTTAAGACTCACCTATATCGAGAGTGCCAAAATCGATCAATCGAGGAAACAATTCTCTTAATCCATCTCGATTGAGGGCAGGATAAGCATGTATTGGTATTAGTAAAGTGTCATCTTGGGTGTTGATTCTTATAACATCATAAAAGTATTTGTATTCTTGAGGCTTGAATTAGACGTAGAGTTCTTCAGCCATTCCACTTGGTATAGCACCTTTTTTATCAAATTTGACATTAAATATTTCTGATTTAGGTGGAAACACGTAGATTCTCTGAGGTTGTTTGTTTTTATTGATGACTCTCACTTTAATCTCATTTAGTTTGCCGATTTCAAAACCACAAAATTTAACTACTGCAGGTTCAACAATAACATTTTAATTCTTTCCAACTTTATCATATTCATCTTATTAGCTTAATTAGATAATTACATTTCTTCTCCATTATATCCTTATTCTTAATTATTGGCATTTTAAGCAAATTTGTAGGTACTTCTATAGAGGTTACACTTTGCATTAATTTATATATATATTAAATAATAAATAAGTTTTTATAAACATCCAAAATAGAAAAAATAAAGCCTTGAGATATGAATCTCTCTTAAAATTTATGGATAAAAATTACACATATTCAATGATGTTTTTTCTTATCTTGTATTGAAGTACGTTTGATTTAGGAATATCTCTCCGAAATCTATTAATCCTTGTGAGGATCTAAATCTAACTGTTTGAGCATTTGATTGTTGAGTGAATCTACTTGATCTTCAAAAACCAAGCAAATGGTATCTTTACTTACTAGACATTCTGTTTCTTAAGGAGGAATGTACCTAATGATTTAACAATTAAACTTACGAATATTGAGGATAAACTTTGCTGTTAATATCCTTCAATTCTCCTCTAAATAAGTAACCTCCAAAGATAAAATCACATTTTTGATTTTATGTTAATTTCTTAAGCTTGCTCTTAGTTCTAAAAAAGTCTAATAGTCTTTTGATTTCCAAATTGGCCAGTGGACCTGCTTAGCTCTCAAACATTTTTCTTAAGTATTCTAGTATAAAATTAAGAATTACCTATAGAATTGATATAAATTTTGAATTCAAACTCAGGATTTCTTTACATGAGGTCTTTAAGAATCTTTAAATTTAAGGAATACAGCAAGGAGTCAGCAGTTGCTTTAGCTGTACTCATGCAAGTACCTTCCCCAATTAAATTAGTGTAAGAGATTAATGATCCTAAACCTTTTTTAATAGAACCTCCCTAAAATTCATCAACTACATTGCCTTTGCTAATAATGAATATATTTTGACATGTCATTCCTTACTCATATATTATTTCATCACAACCAAATCTCTTTTCATAAGCACTCTTAATTATGTTATCCAAATCAGTAGAAACTAGTCCTGAAAATATTGGGAATTCCATAGCCAAAACATGAAATGAAGGTAAAATCATTTCAAATTGATGATTTTCTAAGTCAACTAATCTATTATTAATTTCCTTCTTTAATAATTAATACTCCTTTTCATCTACAAGTCCATTTTATTGAGTATCATCAAGATAATGTCTTTGATGAGTTAAAATTGAATGAGATGCCCTCTTTGTTTAAATTGCTCTAACAATCTCTGGAAATGTATCATTCAATATCCCCAAATAGCCTTCAGCCTTCTCAATTTCCCTTGAAATTTCTTCCATTACAAGTCTAACTGCATCCTTGCCCATAGGAAAGCTGTCTGTTAAATGTAAGGCTTCATTCGCACATGATAAAAATGTAGTAGTGACATCATACACGAAACCTAAATGTTTAATCATGTACTCTTTGGCAAATGATCCAATCAAAGGTATCTCTTTTACTTTTAAAAAGAAATTAACACTACTAAAATTAAGGAAATTCTTGTATAATTGATCCCAAATATTAAGGATAGATTTTGTGTGATCTAATCCAATATCGCTAGATTCTACTAGCAATCTAACTGTATCTTCTTCACATAATCCATATTCAAATTTATCATAATACAATCCTTTGAGAATTCTATAGATTCTATATCTGACTTCTCCAAAGATTTCCTGATCTGTTAATCCTTCATATAAATTTGATGAATTGGCTGCAACTTTATTACTTCCAACCATATATTTAATCTCTGTCTCCAGCTTCTCGATCTTCTCTATAAATTTAGGTTACCCAATCAGTTAATTCACTTAATTCCAATCAGCCATACTATAAAATTGATCTGATTCCAATTCTCTCATTTTATCCTAAGAATTAACTATTAACTCTTCTAAATATTTCTTATAAACTTTCTTTTTCACGACAGGATTTTCAATCATTTCCAAATATTACACTAGAGCTTTGCAAGTTGTACCATTAACTAAATTAGTTATTGCAGCCATTCCTGCTGCATAAAATACTGATAAATGTCTAAATCTTGCTGGTAATTCTTCATCACAACCAACCATAAGTGAAAGTGTTAAACCCAAAGCTCCTCTTAAACCACCATATACCAACACAATAAATTCTGGTTTAGAGATAGGGTAGCCAAAACATCTTAAAAATGGCCAAAATGTTAAAATCATAATGAATCTAGCGAGAATCATAAAAAAGTAAAACACAATCATTCTAATATAATCAGATTTGTGAATAAATGTTTCTTCAATCACTTATGTTCCTACAATAATTCCAACCAATACAAATACTAATGTATCACAAGAGTATTAGACAAATCCCCAAACAGTATGAACTGAATGCTCAACAGAAGATCTAATCCTAGTTTTACCAAATGCACTCCAAAACAATCCTAATCCTACTACTGCTAACAAACCACTTGTTTTAAAAAAGCAAAATTCTGCCCAATAAAAAGTAAGATACGTAAACACAAAGGTAAGCCAAGTTACTTCTATATCATCTCCCAAAATTCTCTTTGTCCATAATGCTGCCAATATACCCAAGACCAAACCTAATGCTGGACCTACCATAGAGTTTCTTACGAAATTTATGACCACTTAACTTGCAGTAACAGCTTCCCCCTTTCCACTTTAAGCCTTTGAAAACTTGTTAAAGAAGATAAAAAACACCATTGCAACACCATCATTGAGCAAGGCTTCTCTTAAATATAGTAATTTAATACCCTTCAATTAAATGGTTGAATGCTAAACTTGCACCTAATTCTTTAAGTAATGCCACCACAGCCACTGGATCTGTTGCTGACAACACTGAACCAAGTGTAAATGCTTAATACCATGTCATATCATTATCATCATATTACAAGACTAATTTGAAAATTCCTCCCAAAAGAATTGCACCCTAAATTTAGAAAAGATATTACCCAACCACATCCTGGACCTGCTAACAATAAAATATTCACCATCTGATACTTAAAAGTATACCAATCACAATTAAATGCTGATTCAAAGAGTAAAACTGGAATAAAGACAAATACGATCAGATGTGGATGCATTTTTGACAAAATGCTTGCACTTTCACCTATGTATCCTAAACTTTTCTACAGCAATCCTATTAATATGCCTAATGATAATATCATTGGTGAGTATGGAAATCTACTCAATAAAATTATGCTTTACTTTGTTTTTTTATTGATCTCTCTGAGAATCAACCCTGCAACAATTCCAAGAGTTAAAAAATATACTATATTTGCAGATTTCTCCATAGCATGTTCATCTCTCCATAAAGAATCCTTGGGAGCTTCTAATTCTTCTTCACCGCCCTCAAATTCATGTTCATGTTCATGTTCAGCCATTTCAAATTTTTAATAAATTTATTTTATTGATAAACCCTTTTATAACAATAATTTTACATTGTTTTTATTTATTAATAATTATCCCTTTGTTCTATAATTAGATTGAAGAGGAGAGTGTGGTTTCGGATATAAATTTTGATTGGAAAATAGAATAAGCTTGACAGAATTCCTAAATTTATCCCCTAAGCTATGCTTCTGAAACATTTTAGGTGAAAATGAAATTATATTTGATTTACAATATTCATATATCAATCTATTAACGATTTTAATTTGTCAATCTTTTGTTATTCGTTCAAATGTATCCACTCGTGATAATTTATGTCGAAAACCTTGTATTTATTTGTGGCACTCAAATGCCTCTACTTATTAATAAATGAATACCTGCTCTACATGATATGATTTGGATTAATGGTTAAGATCTTTCCATCGAAATCTTCCACGAAATGAACTGGGTCATTACATGTTAAAATGATGTTATCTTTAACTAAATAATCTATGTCATAAATCAAAACTCTGTGTGCTCTTGAGTTTTTATAATTTAATGCATTAAGTAAATCTTACACATTTTATTCAAGTTCGGTTAAGCTTCTCAATATAGCATCTTCTTTGGCTTTCAATACATTCATATTCTAGAAATTTATATAATATTCAAAAGATTAATAAAACTTTTTACGATCGACAAGTTATTTGCTTATCACATAGTCCTACATCAAATCCTTAAATAATCCAGCAAATATGTTATCTTCTTTGGGGTGTAATTCAAAAAATGGTTTCTCAATTATCTCTGGATATAAATTATACATAAGCTAACAATATTAAAAGCAAGATTTAGACGTATAATAAGAATTTTAAGTTGAATTTAATTTTGCCTAAAATCCTTATAACAAAGTGAGAACGATTTTTTCATCAATCAAGCCCATCTAGAGAAGATTTGATCTAATATGAAGGTCGTGAATGTATTCTAAATAATCTATTTATTCCTTCTGTTTAAGAAATTGATCAAGAACATAATTACTTAGCTTTTCATTATGGATATTGAGTTTGTAGAGACAATGCTAAAATTTAATCATATCTTTGATTGAAAGAGTTTCCTTGTCTTGATCCACCTATTGAACTAATTCTTGGACCATCTAATCATCATACAATAAAACATTGCTCAGCGATAAAAGTATTTATGAATTTATTTCATATGAATTTTTAGTCATCTTTTTCTTATATTGTTTAAGACATTCTAAAGTAATCTTCTTAGCTTTATCTCCTTAATTTCTACGTTCAGGATGTGTTCCAAAAAATATGATATAATGTATTAATTCATCGGATGGAATTTTTTGTAATTCATCAGCCTTGAATAGATGAATATTATTAAGTAGTTGCTTATAAAGTTCATTTGGCTATCTAACGTTGAATTTTTTGCTTAAGTAATTTTTACTAAAAAATAAAGCACGACTCATAATTTTAAAATTATTTAATCAATAAAATATTCAATTATCTCTTAATTAATTACCTAAACTAATATAGTGTCTTTTAGTCATTATTTGGAGCAATTGTCATAGCATATCTATATCATCAATGACCAATTATTACTCGACTGTAAGAATTCTAAATTACATGTATTAATTTAATTTAAACCATTACTAACCAATTCTCTACTAATTCATAGAATTATGATAGCCTTGATTTCTATCAAAGCTATTGTAAAATTAGATTGTATTTGATTTATCATGTTGCTAATTTGAAATTATCACTTTTGAGCATTTAAATACATAATTCTAAAAATTCTAATTTTAATTTAAGTATTAATCTAGCCATCTGCATTGAAATTTAGAGGATTGCAATTAAATTCAAATCAATGGTTTGTTTAAATACATAGCACTTAATTGGTTCATCTCTAACAATATTATTTTGATAAATGAACAAAAGTATCTAATTTCCTTGAAATTCTTTACTTTCGCAAAGGTTCCTCATATATCCTAACACTCTATGGAAATTTGGATTGATACTTATTTAATTAGAATTAATATTCAACCAATCATTTGCAGATTAGGTTATTCTAGTAATTTATTGAGATTTGAGTATGATAAATTGAGTATTTAATATATGTAATAAATCCGTTTTAAAGGTCTAACTATTATATTTAATAAAAATGAGAATATATGCCTTGTTTGTGCTGTTGATGTATGCCACAGCATTGAATTTCGAAGCATCTTTGATGTCCCATACCTTAGCAGAAGTAGACGCTTTAGACACTTCACAATTGAATTGCTAAACTCCACGATCTCATTTCGAAGATTTGGAAGAAAACTTAACTCAATGGTAGTAAGTTTTGGAGAACAAGGAGCGCATCCCATCACATATTGAGACTCTAACTTAAATGAAGCATCTAATTAAACATAAAAAGTATGAGCAACTAGTTGAAAAGATTAAAGATTTAGATCTCATTTCACCTCCTGTGCTTTCTGAATTATAAAGCAAATTATAAGGATTGCAATCTCATGGTAAATTAAAATTTCATTCTTATAGACAGACATGAAAGAGAAGAGTGTACAGAAACATTAACAAAATTATGTGCTTATCTTATTAAATAAATGAATAATGTTCATTAATAATGCCAATAATCACCAGTTACAGTCATTAAAGTCAAAGGTAAGATCGAGGATCTCAAGATTATTTAATCTGGATGCTAATAAGCATGTCAACCAACTTGTCCAGATGAGCCTGCTCCAGAAATCCCCTCAGAAGCTCCAAGTGAAGAATTTACTGAAGAGCCAGTTGAAGAAGGTGTTCCTCCAACAACTCCTGATGATAAACCAACTCCAGATGATGAACCTACTCCAGATGATGAACCTACTCCAGATGATAAACCAACCCCAGATGAACCTGTAGTACCTTAAGATGAGGAAGGTCCAACTGATGAACCACCTGTTAATCCAAATACCGAAGAATCACCTGATTAACCAACAGTGGCAGAAGAGGGAACAGAAGAATGGACTATTCCAGGAGAAGAACCAGAAGAACCAAAAGCAGTACCAACTACACCTGATTAACCAGAGGAAGATCAAGAAGAATCTTCAAACCCACCTGTCTCACCTGAACCTCTAGTATTCCCAGAGGAAGAAGAAGAATCATTCGGTTTTGAAGAAACTCCTCTTCCACCTGTTTCTCCAGATCCTTTAGTGTTCCCAGAAGAATAAGAAGAATCATTCGGTTTTGAAGAAACCCCCCTTCCACCTGTTACTCCTGATGCTGTAGTATTTCCAGAAGAAGAGGAAGAATCATTCGGTTTTGAAGAAACACCTCTTCCACCTGTTACTCATGATCCTTTAGTGTTCCCAGAAGAAGAAGAAGAATCATTCGGTTTTGAAGAAACACCACATCCACGTATTTCTCCTTTGCGTTTTCCATTCTCAGAAGAACATGAAGAGATCGTATTTTGAAGAAGAACAAGAAGAATAAGATCCAATTATTTGCCAATCATCTGAATCTACAGATATTATAGAGTTGACAGCTACTTAGGTTGACCCTGGATTTAGTAGCACACTTACAATTGCAGGCGAATATGGTTTTGGTTTATACTTCTAAAAGATTGTAAAAATATCCAACTTTAGCTGAGGGTGTAGAATTCCATTTAGCAAGTTTATAAGATAATGGTAATACAGTTTTGGGAGTATTTGTAACTAATACAGGTGTTAAATGTGTTACTGTTGATGGATCTACACAATAATCTACATCTGTATCCAATAGTGACTTTGAAGGTGAATGGAGCTTTGTATTCATCAGTCATGGTTAAGGAGTTACTGGATGTGCAGTCAAGTTCTTTGAAGAATTACCAGCATTGAGATCAACTCCTGCTTCCCATCCAACTTACACTAGTTTAGACTTCAAGGTTGGTGGATCCATAAGATTCTCATCCATCGTTCTAAGGAAAAGTATATGGACATTTTGCATCTTCAGTATCAAATCTACACTTCAACAGTTAAAGATAATATAATTTACTTGTTGATTCATGCAATAGTCCACCTGAAGTAGAACTTTGTGAATTATATACTGATGAGTTAGGAGATTATCAATTCTATGGATTTGAAGATACATCTGATGAAATATTTGAGTTTTCAACTTGGGATGCTGGTTACGCTGTTTCTGGTTGGTTGAAATGGGAAACCTTAGAAGATCAAGATGTTTGGCACACTGTCTTCAGATTATCTGAAAATGCAGATGCTAATTTGGACGAGATTAAATTAGGAGACAGAGATTTGGCTGTTTTTCTTGGTAGTGGATTGGTTGGAGGTGTATTTTAATTTTCTACTTACACATATTCAGGATCTGGTAATCCTAATTTATGGGATAATGTTTAATATACAAATACATTGGGTTAATGGCATCATATTTACTTTGGATACAACAGACTTTAAAGAATGGCTCATTTTACACTTTATTTAATGGAAGAACAATTGATTGGAGCAAATTAATTTTATGATGCCCGCCATTATCTTGTTCCTTGGAGGAGACTTTATATTGGTAATGATGGTTTATACCCTGCTTTCAATGGGTAATTCTATAATTGGAGAGTCAATCGTTGTATTGGTGACGCTGCTCGTGATGTTGTACTGACACCAGATGATATCCCTTTTGGATATAATCCTCAACCTGTAATTCCTGAAAGTCGTGCAGCTCCATAAATTGAAACTTTTGCATCTCCTGAAGAAGAACAACCATATTGGGGAGAAGAAGAATAAGAATTTGTTCCTGTTACACCAGATGCAGTTCCAAAATGTTTTCCCTGAAGAAGAACAACCATATTGGCCAGAAGAAGAGGAAGAGTTTGTTCCTCCTGCTCAAACATTTGCATCCCCTGAGGAAGAACAACCATATTGGGGAGAGGAAGAATAAGAATTCGTCCCACCACCTGTTAGTCCTCCAGTTATTCCTGATGAAATTTAACCAGAACCATTACCTGAGCCTGAACCATAACCAGAACCTGAAGCTGCTCCTGCTCCTTCACCTAAACCAGCTCCAGGACCAGCTCCTCCTTCTGAACCATAAGTTCCAGTTGTCAAAGAGTATTAAATATTTGCCTATGTATTTTTAGATGTGAAGCAACAATTGATGTCACTAAAGAAAATGCTGCAGATATTTTATGCGCTATTTCTGAGTATTTGGCTTAATTAGCTTCTGGCCATGTCCCAGAATTAGGTATCAATCCATCAAGAGTTTGTTTCTGTTTGCAATATGATGATAGTAATATTATTATATATAATGTAATAGGCGAGTCAAATGAATCTTTCATGCAAGTCGAAGCCATTCTTAAAGAAAATGATGCTTTTACTATTAATAAATTAGTTGCCTAGAGAAGAATTTGATTTAAAATAATAAAACATCATGAATTTATTAATATACGTGTTTCTGATCTCTTTGGTCAATTGTTTTGAATCGACTTGCAAATATTTACACGTTTCGACTGACATTGATAAAAGCAGAGATGATATAATTAAAGCTGGTATACCTGCCAAATAATGGGTATTGGAAGCAGGTATAAATATTCTATCATAGAATAGACACATTTCAATTGGTGAATAACTCAGTCTAAATGGACTATTTGTATGTCTCTATGGACAATAAGATCCAATTAACACAAGATATGGTGCAATTGGAATTTGATGATCATTATTTTGCAAACAGCACACTTAAAATGGAGCATCATTAAAACAATGTCTATTCATTGAAAATTGATTACAGATGTAAATAGTATGGCGGCAGACTAATTCAATATGAAGTCTTATTTAATATACCATCATGTGGGTCTGCAAAGATTTATTGGTAAAAATTATGCGGAAGTCCTTTGATAAAACGACATGGATTAAATGTGGATGCACTTATTAAATCATATAATTAAACAGTTGTTAAGGATGGAGAATTGGTAAATAAAGCCTATTGGGACAAGGACTTTGATAATTTTGTTTTCACAGTACCAGCCAATATGAATTACTCCATCTTTTACGTTTATATGAATCTAACCAAGAGCAGCGAGGAAGAAAAAATTTTGAATAAAGAGGAAACCAAAGATTTCTTTAATGCAGTTGATTAGTCGAAATCAGACACTGAAACAACATAAGAAGAATTTCAAGTTTTGGAAGCAATACTGAAATTAATCCCAGAAGTGCATATATCTCCCCCATATGTTGATGCAGATCATACAATCACAAAACCAATAATAAGAGGAGACTTATTTAAAGGTGGAGTTGTAACAGATGAGCCTTCAACTTTAATTGTAGAGTATAATTGTGTTGAAAATGGAAATACAACTATCGAATTAAATATCCCTTTATAATATTTCTAAGATATTACAATGGTGTTCTAAAAGCAATGTGTAGTTTCTACATAAAGTTCATTGTAATTATTATTCTTAAAATGGTTAGTTCAATTCTATCAGTTTTATTTTATTTGATCTGTTTTGGAGTAGTAGGATTTATGCTCTACACTTTTGAAGTGCACACATATAGTTTAAGTGATATTAGAAGAATATTTACTTAGAGATAGAAATTTAATTATAAGGCAACTGAGAAAGATGAAGATATTGAATCTGAATTCAAAATCGGAAGATTAGTTGATAATTAGGAAAGTAAATATGGTAGCATTTGATGTTTATATATAAATAAGCTAAGTTTTTGCTGATATTCTTATTATTTAGATACCCATCAATAAATAAATATATATATCTGCTTTACTTTTTATCTATATATCATTAATCATCCTAATCAACTGGTAAATTGGTTAAATCTAAGTCTTTTTATGTTATTTTTCTGTAAGCATTCAACACTTATGAAGTTTCACCTTCAAAATGGGATTATGGATCGAATGAACTTGAAATGTAGATGTTATCCTTGGATCCATCATCAGTTGGAACATAAACATCAGAAACCTTATAATATTAATTATTAAAATTACAGTGACGAATTTCTCCAAGACTGGTCCGACGATTTCAAATGCGGGTTCTAATTCCTTTTCTGGATTATTGGTTTCCACATTGGTACTCAAAATGGCAATGAAGAATCCTTTCTTGCAAACATTATGAACATCACTAACCATCATAACATAAATATCTAATCTAATTAAAATAATATATCTACCATTCTTTCTGCCTGTTTATCTTTATGGAATGATAACTTGAACTGATGGTAAATTCTTTGTATTTGGAATTGGGTGATTGAGAATGCAAATGCATCTGACAATCTTTCCGATAGATTTAACTTTATTTGATAATTTTGCTTTTAATGCATATGATGGATCAGCAATAATCATCTTGCAATTAATTTATTCTATTCCCATCAATTCCTTGACTTTCTCTGATTTTAATCCACATACCTAATTTAAATATTTTTTTATACTTTTCCTTCTCCATCAAAGAGCACTTCATCCAAATCAGCATTCAACATAAATGTACCACCATTTACAGCAGCCATTCTAGAGAATCCTTCTGGAATACCTCCCAATCCGTAAATTGGATAGATGAATGGACTATCACCATATCTTCCAATACTATCCATATACAATTTGATCTTTTCAATTGTTTAAATTGCTGGCTTATCTAAGAATAGATCATTTGAGTATAAAGCAACAGCATGACCAATGAAATCAATTGTATTTGGCTCTAATTCGAATTTTTTAAGCAATTGAGCACATGACATTTGATTCAGATTCAAACCTATGATATTAAACACATTTTACCATCATGAGTCTTGGGGTTGTTTGCTTCATAATTGGACACGTAGGCCAAGAATTTCTAGCATCTTCTCTTTTCAAACATACCCATCAAGTCAGATTTCAGGGCTTCTGAGGCTGTTGCTGGAACCTAATCTTCTTATTATGATATTTACTTTCTCGATCTTGCCACCTCCCTTGCTAAACAAACCGGCCTCCTTCATTTGGAATACATATGTGCCATCAATAGCCTTCCATTCCAAATAACGAGCCACTTTGGTCTTAAGCAAAATCTTCACAAGCTATCCATTTGCCATCACAAACTTGGGAATCAAATCGATATTCCAATCTCTATTCTAACCTTTTCAAATTGATAATTGATACATACCTAATTGTTATGGAAACTGTTATCCGGCCTTAAACAATTTCCAAAGGTTAGTTAAATTTAGTGATGCTCCCTCTCCTCCATAATAGGGGTTACGATCCATGTGAAACACTCTCTTGCCTTCCATACTTAGTAATCCACTTAGAATGCACTCAATCAAACCAGTTCCGCACACAACGACATCATAATTAGGATTTATTGGTTCTTAGGTATCCATTCTTAAATAAAAATATTTATGAAAAATGAGGGATGACACTCGAACCTAAATTTATATCAAATGACGTAGAAAAAATTAGGAGATTCCAGAAAAATGACAGCTTTACCAAGAAACATACATAAAATACTGTTTGTAAAGAGCATCTTTCTTCCGTATTCACTTTATGGAATATAAATTGAATTCCTCAGAAAAAGAAACTTTTAAATACTAATACATTAATTTTTATATTCCATTCAATTCATTACATTATTAAGATCAATTCAAAGAATCTAAAATATTTAATGGAAAAATACTTTCATTATTTCCTTTTTTTAATGATTCACATTCAACTAAAATTCGTATTATTCTAAAACTCTTCATAATCCAAATGACTAACCATTATTGAAATATGAAAGAATAAAATTACTGAATTATTCATATAATATTTTATAACAATAATAAGCAAAATAAGTGTTGATTTTGTAGAAAAATTAAAAAATCTATTAGAATTACCTTAATTCCTTAATCCTAATAGAGAACATTAATATGTTTGAACCATCATGGTTAATAATAAATAATTATTAATAGAAAATATTATTATTTATATATTAAAGATCACTATTAAATTAGTTTTAAAATTTCTCCAAAGCATAATTGATATCATGTCTTAAAATACTACTATTTTATGAGATAATATCAATATTGAGAAATTCTTATTATAGTGATGGATTGATAAAAAATTATCCTAGATATTATTCTTTTACAAACATTAGGCTATTTCATTCTTACTAGCTTATAATAGTTTAACTTTTGTTTTATTTGAATTAAATTTGATTTATATACATTGTTAAAAAATAATTCAAATCAAAAGAGAAAATTTTATAATATTCCATTTTACATTTTGTTTAAAACATAAGAAAAATGCAAAATCTAATTTAAGATTAATATTTTTGTAAACCATAAATATAATAAATCTAGTTAATTTCAGTTTTCTATTTTATAATTTGCTTCTATATCATCATCCTATTTATAAGAAAAGATGAGATGAAATAAATAATAAAAGTTTCTCAGTCTCAGACTTTACTTATTATTAATTAGACTTAAACAATGTTTGATCTATTTAAAAGAGAGGGGAATTAGAATTGATTGCAATATAAAAGATAAATTTCATTGAAATTTGTATCCCTCAAATAAGCATTAAACACTTTTTCTTCTAATAAGAGAGGCTGCATCTTCCTATGGTTCACTATCAGCGGAGATCTAGCTTTGAAAATCGAAATTTCCATCTATACTCTATTAATATAGGATAAAAGTTATACTCCAGGGACATATTATGATTTGATTTCTCTGTTGATCAACTTGCCCCAAGGATAGCCTTTCAGCCATTAGTGTTCAAAGATCTCTTCAATTCCATTGTTGCCTAATCTTTATTAAGGCTTTCTAATGAGTAACTACAGAATGATAAAGTAACGAATACTCTGTTTATAAAGTCTTATGCTTTAAGAGAGAATCTTTCATCCTTAATTTAGACTTATTTGGCTAAGATTTAATCTCTAATTTCTTATCTATTCTTGCCATTATATGGTCTTTTGCCAAGGAGTAATTCATAGGCAATGACTCCAAGTGCATAATAATCGACAGGAAATGAATGGTCGAGTCTGCACATAACCTCAGGTGCCATATATCCTGGAGTTCCTGAAGTATCACTAGCAGTTGAATCTTTATTTAATCTAGCAACTCCCAAATCAGTTAATCTTAAGAATCCATCTTTATCGAAGACAAGATTTTCAGGCTTTACATCTCTGTGGATGATACCATTTTAATGTAAATACTAGAGAGCCAATAAAATACAACAGACAAAAAACTCTTTGGATATAAATTAATGGATTACTTGTTTATTCTTCAGAGAATCTGGTGTTTCTACCAATATGATATCTTAGGTCTCCTCCTCTTAATAGATCCAATACCAAGTATAAGTTTTCTCTGTCCTAATATGCATAATGCATGTTGACTAGAAAAGGATGTTTGAGATGTTCGAGTAAATACTTTTCATTCATCACAGAATTAACAGACCTTTTGGAGATGATTCTATTAAGGATTGAAATAAATAGGATACTTAGATTTTAGCATTTCCTTTAGAGCATATTCTTATCGGTTGGATCTCATTTCGACTCTCCAAACCTTTCCAAAACCACCTTTGCCAATTACATATAGAAATTTGAAAGAATGTCTTCCGATTACTAGGATATATTCAAATAGGTTTACCATTTTCCTTTGGAGGGGAGGATTCAAGAGAGGTCTTTCTGGTCCGAGAATTATTAACCATTGTGGTTGAAGTAGTATTATTGATTTATTTGCCACTATAATAACTGTGATGAATGACATGATTTGATTGTTGTCTTGATATTTATTTAGAGACGACAGCTTATTACACTAAAATAGCTTTCTGATCAATTGTTCTTTTAGAAACAGGCGAACTTTCATCAACCACCAGCGAATTTTTGATACTCAACATTGAGGATGATCTTTTTCGAGCACAGATTAAACAACTTTTTTGATTGCATTGACAAAGAGATTCCACCTTCTTGCTAATCTTGAACTTAATCTTTGACAGTGGATTATGTTAAGAATGCTGAGGTGGCATTATGTCTTTTAATGAGACATGCATATTATTTAATTATTAATGAAAACTCAAACAAATAAAAACTACTCCCATAGACAAATGTTTATTA
Organism: Paramecium tetraurelia; assembly: GCF_000165425.1. Lineage (NCBI taxonomy): Eukaryota > Ciliophora > Oligohymenophorea > Peniculida > Parameciidae > Paramecium > Paramecium tetraurelia. The sequence continues at coordinate 239,062 of NW_001799388.1, read as the reverse complement.
TTAGAAATGAATCAGCCGCGATTCTAAGAAGACATCAATATTGTCAGCCTTCACTTTAAACTCCCGTTTCTTTTTTTGTACATGGCCAATCCTTGGCTCCTCCTAAGCAAAAGAATCTCAACAAACCAACTCCCAGAGAAATCAAATTCAAGACTACTCTTAAATAAGTAAAACGATTATTATCATTTTCTACTAGCTTAAACTAAAATTATCCTTATTAAAAAAGGAATAGCAGGAAATCAAATAATAAGTCATTCAAAATTCATTGATTTTCAAATCTAATTTACAATAAATCAAATCCACTCAAGAATTTAATATTAAATCAATTGAATAATATTTTTCCTAATAAACTAAGTATCAAATCATCTCAATAAATATAAGGTTCTTTTAAGAAGACATTTCGAAATTAAAACAACAAATTGAACTCATAAATTTCTAGGTTGCAGGAATGCTATGAACTAAGTATTTGTATTAAAAGATATCATTTTTTTAATTATCATCTATCTATTTCACAAAATTATATTATTTCAAATCTATTGCCATAATAAATTTACAAAAAGGACCAAAATTATAAGAAGGATCGCAATTCAGAGCTCCATTTTAGAAATATATTAGAAATAAATGTATTATTGTATATTCAAATTAAATGGTTATGTTCTTCAGGTTGTTTATGCAACTGTTTAATTACATCTTTTTATTTCTTTACGTTTTTTCCTTAATTTGGTAATGCTCCTATTGATAAGCAAACTCCAATTCCTGTAATACTAAATAAATAATATCGACATTTCTCTTGCTACCTTTTGCCCCCTTTAAGAAGTATAACAATCCTGATAGCATAGGAACTGTGGCCATTCATATATTTTCAATAATTCCCAATATTCCCTATGCAGTAGCTCTTAATATCACAAATAAGATACCTAACATAATTTCAGGAACAGTTGATTATAATACAGGCATCAGAATACTTGAATAACAAGCATAACACAATCAAAAAGTTATCAAACTTCCCATAGATAGATAGTATAAATTACGCGAAAAAACTGATGTATAATTGGGATGTGTATAATGAGGCATACAATAGAGTTGTAAATGTGATAAAAAGAACATTAAAGTCGAAATGAAAATGAGAACCTGCCGTTTGTGAGAAAAAGTGTCATTTGTTTTTCCAATTATAGAAAATGAGAGATCTTTGAATAATTTAGAGATTCAATTACCAGCCACAATATATCCAACTGTGACTATTCAGCCAGCATGCCTAGTACTAAATCCGATTCTCTCGTGATAAAATTTAATAGCATTATTTAAAAATAGAACATAGGCTGCAAATATCAATGTAGTGATCAGACTCATCTTTACAAATAATTTACTAAGCTTAACTAACTTAGTTCGCTCAATTACATTTAGATAATGAAACTTCTTCGTCTGGTTCTTCTGTTAAGCATACATCATATTTTAGTGTCTAAAATATATCATTTGCAATTCAGATAAAAATGACTATTAGATAAGTTATTCTAGATACCAAAATGCATAATGATAATCCAAAAAGCAAAGGCAACTCCTAATAATGAGTTTCTTCAAATAGGTATGTTGATAAAAATGAATTCAAAAGCTTCTGCCAATTCTGGAACTGTTAAAATCAACCCCACTGCTGTTCCTAAATAATACAGAGTCCTTCTAGCTATCACTTTAAACACTTCTATGTGTAATTAATCATTTGCTATTCCAAATATTGCCCTCCCTACTTACATCATGTAAAATTTATAATAGCATCCACCAAATGCTATAAATAATTATGAAAGTCCAAGCATTAATGAAAATGTAAATACCAATTTATTTTAGAATTCATACTCCCCATCTCCCTCCCCTCCTATCTAACATGATACCTCCTCCAATAAATAATCCTATGTTAGGTTATAAAAATATGCTTTATAATAAATTGAATTATTTTTAGGTTAGTTGAAACTCTTTTTCTATTGGAATCTCTAACGCCTGAGGAATGTCAAATGCATAATTATTTCCAAAAATTAATATTATTGCCAAACATATAATCAGTCGATCAATCATCCGTTTTTATATATATTTCTAATATTAAATCTTGGTATTATAAACAATCAAATTTTGATGATGTTTACATTTATATCATCAAGTTGTAAACTTTTGACTTCTAAATTTAGACTCTCTAAAAATTGAAAAAAAATTACTATAGTTAATTATTATCTTTATTGATTTCAGTATTAGTGATTGATTATTTTTTAAATATCACTGATTTATTGTAAATTTACATCCTTACGTATCAATATATTACTCTCAAATGCTTATTGGAATTACTTAATACAAAATTAGGTCGACGTTCTTTTTTTTTAGACTAGAGCATACTTTTTGTTGTCATCATCAAGATTCTTTATATTTCTAAACTTTATAAATTTTTTGCACTTAGAATTTTAAAATTTACTAATTATTTTTTTAACTCTTAATTTATTGAGGATAGTAAAATATTAATATTCTAATGTTTAGACTATGTCCTTAGAAGTATTAAAAACTCAAAATCAGGATAATCAAGAATACTCTCGAGCTAATTTATCTAATTATAAAAATCTTAGAGAAACACAAAACTATAAACTAATAAACTAAGGAAAGATCAGGGAAATGGATGGATGGAAAATTATGCGTGAAATATTAAAAATTGCACAGAAATAGTATTTCATCATTTATATATTAGTTAATTTATAATTATATCAACTATAATTAAAAAAATTAATTAATGCCTCTCATTACTCCTGAATTTTTTATTGAACAAGACGAAAAGCACATCATAATTAAACTCAGGCTACCTTATGTTAAGCCAACTAAATCAGAATTCAGTATGATTGGGAAGTAATTTAGTTTTTATCTGAAACCATACTTACTCTAATTAACATTTAATGAATTTCTTAAAGATGCTGAATAACCAGCAAAAGCAATTTATGACCCAGAAACATATTATCTAAAGGTTTATCTAGAAAAATTGAATGCTGGAGAACATTTTACTGAACTTGATATGATTGGACTGCTTTTGAATAAGAAATCAAAAAAAAATAAATAATTTTAAGGCAAACTAATTTAGGTCATAGAAAGTACAAATGATAAAGAGGAAGGCTAAAATATTGATTAGAATCCTGAAGATCAATTACAAGGATATGTGAACCCTTTTTGTTATGGATTTAATAATCAATATAAAGATGTATTTGATGATTTAGAGGAAGAATTATATGAAATTGCCATTCTAGATCCTAAATAGATTGCTATGTAAGATAGAAAATCGATGGCCCTTTAATATGTCTAATAATAATTTGACAAAGATGCCTATTTATTTGATTTATTTGAAAATGAATAAGTAGATGAAGTATTAGTCTATGAATTCTAATTCCAAAAATAATTTACTATTGACGAAATTAATAAAATTAGTAAACTAGGGAAACGAGAGTACTTAATCGAAAATAAAGAAATATGCTTATTTGGAATTATCGATATCTTATTTGCATATTTATATGAGAATAATTTGTTTTAAGGTGATTTAAATTAGGAATCTGCCATAACCATAAATTAACTAAGTTCTTAATTTTAGGCATTTTATATAGATAATAATTTAGAAAATATTTTGATTAATAATTATTAAAGGGCTTTAACATTTCCAATGATTCGAAGTTTTGAAATTTGTGTTAAGACTAAGAACCTCCTAGTTGAGATTCTTGAAAATAAAATAAATATAATCAAAATATTAGTTGCAGTAGAAGGGCTTTTTTCCAAAGCTAAACCTAGAAATTATTTAAACTTAATTTATGTTTAAGATTATATTGTGTGGGCTTAAAACCTTAAGGAAGATGAATTAAAGAATTTATCAAAATAACTAAAATAATTACAAATAAACAAATCTCAGCTTTAATTGAATATCCCAGAAATTGAACATGAAGCACTTCAGTAATTTCAAGAATGAAAGAAATATAAATTATTGTTTTGTTTTAAATGTTTGAAATAATATTCACAATAATTCTTAAATCAAATTTAATTCGAATTCTAGAACGCAAGGTCTATTACTCATAATTGCTGTAATTGCATCTTCTTAGTTCATAATTCCATTTTTATGATAGCAAGGTTTATAATTATAACTCTTAATCAAATCTGGATTTATTGGTTTATTTGTTTTTATTTCTAATTGGAATCCTTCTAATAAACTTTGATTTAAATTTGGTCCATAGAATCCCATGTTGCAATTTTTCTAAAATTCTTTGCCTTATTCAATTAATTGATTCCAAAATTGGCAGAAGTTCTAGATGAACTCTTCCGGTTTGCTATCAAAACTAATTTCCAAATGATGAGCTTTTCCAAATTTCCACTCATTATTCTTTATGAAATCATTGTATTTAGCCTTTAAATTAATAGGATATACTCTTACCTTCATTTTTATTTTTTCTTAAACCGACATTTCATGTTGGTATTTTAGTGATTCAAAATTTCTGTAAAATGTACATTTGATATTTACAACGCCAGGATTTTAAGGGATGTTAAGCTTATAGGAATCGGATTTGATTTGATCATAATTTTTGAAAGGAGTAACTTGTTTTCCATTAAAATATGCTATTGCTTTGTTATAAACCAATTTTTACCTATATTCCAAATATACTGTGTATATAATTCTTCGAAGTCTTCGAAACATTTCTTCGACGGTGCCCAAAGTTGATCATTTTAATAACAATCACTTTCACATATTTAATTATCTAAAGCTTTTCTTATTTTCTTCTCTGACAACTTTTACTAGAGCAGTATCTCATTTACAGCATTTCTGTAAATTTAAAGATTGTATTCATCTAAAGAAGTAAGAGTTAAGAATTAATTATTCGAGTTTTATATAGAATCATCTAAAATCAATTCTTTAAGGATTCCTGGAATTTCATGTTGAATAAATTATGGAAAATCACAAGTTATGCTAATTCCGCTACCTAAATAAATATTGTTATTAGTTAAATATCCATATTAATTATCCCAAGCATATGATAAATCTTTAGGCAAGAATTAATCGACTATTCTTTGTATTTTATGCAGTTATTAGGAGATAGAAATCTTAATAATTGGGAAAATAAATGTCAAATCATCATCAAGTTCAATTGCCACATAATATTCATAACCCTTATACTTATACTGAAATATTCCCTTTTCACAATTACCATTTAAATTGCACTCCTTCAAAATTTAGTCTGATACTTATTAATTCTTTAATCCAATAATCTCTTCGACATTTTTTCTTCTAATTTTTAGATTTCTTCTAACAATAATAAATTTCTTATTCTAATTTTAGAAATATAAAGTATCATCTTTGAGCAAACCTACTAGTTCTTTCAATTCACATATTTTGTTGAGCCTAGGTTTATTGGTTTCTTTTAGCTTTTTCAAAAAGGTTTCTAATCTTTTTTTGTGCAAAGTTGCATATTCCTATTCTTCAGGTTGATTTTAAATAATATCAATTGCAACATGCGAGGGTGATTAAGCTGCTTTAGATGGAGACATAGTATTATTTTCATCTAATAGCTTTGAAATTGATTAAGTTTATTATTATTATTATTATGATGATGATGAGGGGGGGGGGGGTGATTATTATTACTATTATTGTTATTATTGTTATTAGTGTTGTTATTACTATTATTATTATAATAATTATTATTATTATTGCTATTATTATTACTATTACTACTATTATATTTGTTATTCATTCTTAAAATATTTCTCAATTGTATAGGTTTCTGGCTTCTTGATTACTCCTTCAAATAGTATTGAGAGAATTTAACATAGTTATTCCACATATTGTTTCATTGTTAATCCTGTGCATCTTTCTGATTTAATTGTAAAGTACTTATCTTTCTCTTTTGTTTAAACATTAAACACTTTATTTTATATTTTAGAACTTAAATTGTTATTATTTGACTTAATTTTATTAATTGATTGTTGATCTAACTTGAATTTTAAAGTAAATGTGAGACCTAGACCACTAAATTATGGTTTGACAGTGTGATATCCAAATTTATCATCAAAACTGACTAATTCTTTAGAATCTAAGTATTAATTCATTTTGCAACAATTATCCAAAGCATCAATAATAGATGTTTTTTCTAAATTGAGAAATTTGAATTTAAGATGATCTTCTCTGTTGATCCAAACAATATTTTATTTATCACTTGATTAAAGTACCATTCTATCAACGGGCCAATCTGGATGACGCAATCCTTTAAATATTTGATTAATGATTGCTTGATTTGGATCTTTTTTCTTAAACAATTTATCGTTGATTTACAATTTTCTAACATCTTCTTGTGCCATAGCTGATAAATCATTATGTAAGGAGTAGTTAATAATTGATTATTTTGATAGAACTTAAAATAACTCTTTGGTCAAAGCCTGTCTGTTTTATAGGGTGGAACCAAATCTCTATTTTGGGACATTTCTTCTGAGAACAAAAATAGATTCTTCTAAAAATGGTTTAACATCTTCTAGAATAGAGGATGTAAGTGTGTAAGACATATCTTTAATTGGAGTACCTAAGTACCCTTTTTCTTTAACGATGGGATCAAATAGATCGCTATAGATCAGATAAGAACTCGGATCAACAGCAAAAAGGCCAGGTTTAGATTTGGGATTATCTTGAATAAGTTTGCAGATCGATCTAAAATTATTTCCTTGATCAGTGATTTTATTTTTGCAAGCATAAAATTACTCTTTTGTCAATTTTTTGATTGAGCCTTGATGTTGGGACAAATTCGGAAAAGGCAAGCATAGGATTGGTTATTCTACTTTTTCTCTGTTGTCAATTTGTATTCCTGCCTCTTGTAATTCTTTGGGTGTACAGTGAACGGTGCACAAATATTTAATCTATGATATAATTATTTTAATGTAGTACAATATATATAATCGGATTTTTCATTTGATGATAGGATAGAGTGGTTACTAGATCTCCCAATATTTCCTCAATTTAATGTTTATCTAGGTATGCTTTGGCTTTTCTTTAAATGTCTTATTAAGCCATAATTTATTTTATAATATATAATTATTGTTGAGTTATGGGGAATAATTAAACCCGTAGAGATTAACAGTGAAGTCAATGACGTAATATTAATATGAATAAAATCTTTATTATTGGTTTGATTCTTGGTGTAAGCTTGTGCCAATAAAGAACAGTGATTGATAGATTGCAAGGCACATAAGTTTTGGAGGAAGGACATAATGAAACAATATACAATATTCATTATTATGAGGATGAGGACCCTAAGGAAAAATATGAATAAATGATGAACAACTTGTTGAGTTTAAGTAAGCTTTGATTAATCAAGACCAAACACAACTTTTGACTTGTAAAAAGAGTGAGGGCCATGAATTTTTCGGTATGTCATTCCAAAAAGTTGGAAGGCTAAACGATAAGCTACAGAATATAATACTTAAAGATTATGATGATGACTGCTACGATTAAATGAAAGTTAGTTACGAATATAATAATGCTTAAAACCAAGTTTAAGTGACCTTTCATCCAGGAGAATACAAAAACGGAAAATAATGCTCAGAATTTTATATGATTGGAACAACTTTGAATTACAATATTGTCAAAATTAAGAAAGGTAATATATTATAAAAAATTTTATATAGCATAAGACCATAAGGTGTACTTCCATTTTAGAAATGAAAAGCAAAAGGAGGCTTTTAAATTGGCGGGAGCTTACATCTTCAGAACATGTGATCATTTTGATTATTGGATCGGAGATTTGTTAACTACAATTGAATTATTTTTTGGAGGATTTTCAGCAAATCCTTATTTGGGTTCAGTATTCGGTAGTTATCCACCAAATTGGATGATTAGATCAAATATAGAATTTATTGAGAGAGCAACAGGATATAGATGGAAGGAGAGACCCAATGTTGATGTTGAATGGTCTGAAGCAGAAATTCATTAAGGAGACTTTTTGGCTATTACTAGATTTGATGGATTAGATTAAATTATCGAATGGGGAACAGGAAGCAGATCAGGACACAGTGCTGTTATCTTTGAAATAGATGGTGTTAAATGGGTTGTAGAATCATAAGATGCCTGGTATTGGCCTAAGAAAAATATTCAAAAGAACAGATGGGAAGATTGGAAAGTTTATGCTAAGAATGCAGGATTCAATGTTGCCATATTGCCATTAAGTCCAGAGAAGAGAGCACAATGGGATTAAGAAGGGGCTCTTAAATTTTGGAATTTTATGGAAGGATAACCATATGGATATCACAATTTTATATTTGGATGGATTGATACACCCAAAGATAATTATCCCACTTTGTTGAGTGCTGAATTAGCTACTTACATATTTTCATTCATTGAGAAGTTTGCTCCTAGTATTTCAACTAAAATGGTTGGTGAAGCATTAAATAAGAGATTAGGAACTGAAGGTTTGACAATCCCAGAAATCACAATCGAAGCAGCAAAGAGAGGCATTGAAATTGTAATACTCTTATTTCTAAATTAAGGCCGAATTATATGCTATGGTTGAGAAAGATGAATGGATTTACAGTGATGGACCAAGTTAAGTATGTTCTTCATTTGTTATTGGATTGTATAAGGCAGCTGGCTTATTTGGAGAATATCATATTGAAGCAACAGAGTAATTATTCATTATATCTTTACAGATTTACCCCAAAAGATGTTTATTAAATGAACTTCTTTGATAAAGATTACGTAGTTCCTAAAAAATGCAAAGATAATGATCCCGATTTGCCCTATTGTTAAATCATGGGAACTCATAGAATGGAGTTGGAAGGATACAATACAATAGATCCATATGAACATATGAATGAGAGATGTCCAAGTTAAGCTCCAGATTATAAGAGACCAGCTGACTGTTGATTTAATAATAAAATATTAATATTAAGTAATATTATTTTATTAATAAATGTTAACAGAACTTATTATTGAAATCTGTGAATGTGAAAGAAGAACAGAAACCGTCAGAAAATTACTTTCCTAATTATCCCAATTTGAACCTTATGCTGGTAAATTGTCTTATCAAGTTAGAGCATTCAAAAGAATGGACAAAAGTAGATGTGGAGAAATCTCTTATCAAGATATCATTGACTTTATGCTTGATAATAACTGCAGTCTAACAAGTTTAGAAGCATCCTATTTACTATAATATTTGGACTTCAATAGAGATGGAAGAGTAACCTATACAGAGTAAATTTTTCCTTATCATAAAGCTTTGCTAAACAGATACTACCAAAAACTGATCTTATTCTTAAAGAAACAGCGGCTGCTAGAGATTCATACTTTGTATTAGCAAATAAAACCTTACCAAATGAAGTTGAATGGGGTTTGTTCAAAATACTCCATTAGGAATTGTCTAATTTTAAACATCTCAAAATTATCAAAGATTTCTGTAAAGAATCAGTCTAATAAGCATTCTAAATGATAGATCATTACTAACTTGGATATTTTACTGCCCAACAGTATTTATAGATTTTATTTATTACTCATAGTTTAGAGAATTATTTTAAAAGCAATTACATTCAATATGATAAGTAGGACATCAGTGCATTCTTTCATGCTTCTGACAGGGATGAAGATAATAAAATATCCATTGTGGAATTCAATTATGTCATTAAACCGTTTCATCCCTCTTAAATTTTAAAAGATAGGGAAAGAGCATTTTATAGCACTCCTAAGAAATATAGAAGAATTGATAACTCCCCAAAACCATAGAATTCATTTACTAATGTGAGATCAAAATAATTCATTTACAAAACTCCTGTGAAAGCAGATCTTTCGTAACCTGATCTAGAAATTTAAAAATAATAATTGATTTAATAAAGCGACTTTAATCTAATTGATTTATTTTATTAGCAACCTAAGGCTACTCCAGAAATGAAATTTAGAAAGTTTTGCAAAACCATTCTTCCAAAAAATGCTCCTCCAAATTATTAATCAAAGCCCATTAGTGCAAAAACATATTAGATGATGCTCAATATACTTAGATAATGATATTTTGATATATATTTATATAGCCGAATTCATTTTTTTAAATTGGTCCTCAACTACCTTTCTGATTTCTCTTTCACAGCCTTTTTAAGCGAATTTAATGATTTTTCATTTATATTTTGATTTTAAAATCAATCTACTCGTAAATTTAGATTCTTATAAAGGAGAAGAATTAGTCTATCTTCTTCTCTTGTTAATCTATTAATGTTCTATTTTGAGTTATTTAAAATTTATGTTGAAAACATTAAATTTGCTTGATAAATCAATGTACTAATCTGACTATGTCAACTAAACAAACTTCACTAAGTTAAATTATTGAAAGAGTGTTGTCCAAAAGTTCTATAGCCCAATTTTGAATCAATATCAATTCTTTTATAATTATTTGCAAAACATTTATAACCATTTTACATATTCCTTAAAATACTTGAACTAATGAATAAAAATTCTTATTGGATTCCTTTAATTAATTTAAGTGCGATTTCAAAGTGTAATTTATTTCTTTTATTTTTTAATTTTTAAATGTTTAATTTCAATATTGAATTGGATGAATAAAATATTGAATAAAATAAGGATGGTCTGGATTATGAGGAAAGTTGTGAGTATATAAAAGAGGAATATTCATAATAAAATCACTTTCGAACTCAAAATCCAAAATTAAACACTTAAGTTTAAGTAGACAGATATTAGACTTTGATGAATTAAGAGTTTAACACTAAGAACATTCCAAAGACATTTGGAAATAACTTTAGAAAGTTTATGGAAGATTAAAAAAAAGAGAACAAAGAGTATTTTTTAATGAATCCTATGCAGAAAGAATTGATCAATTTTATTAATAAAAAGTAGACTTCCAAATCAGCTTAATACACTATTCAAGATTTTAGAGATATCTTTCATTGTCATCAAACAAATTAATGGTTTCAATTTTATGTTGAGAATGTTTTGCTATTGGATTTAATTAATTCTAATAGGGTTGAAGATCCAGAATAATATGTTAAATTTATAGAGCAATATTTGGCAGGAGCTAGGGACCCACTAAATTTCATTTCAAATCGTCCAATCCAAGATAAAAAATAGAACTTAAAGATCAAAAAGGATAAAGAGAAATAAAAAGAAATTTAATAGATTTAAGTCTAAAATTTTCAATATGTTGAATAAAATGTAGAAGTTTAAAATTAACAGTCCGATTAAGAAAACAATTAAGAAAATTTTAATGAATTCCAAATTATGAATAACTAGGCTTATGTTAGTGATAAGGAATTTAACGATAATAGTGATTGATATTTTGATATTTAATTTTTTTAGTGAATAATTAATATAATGGATCGTAGATAATGTGAACAGAAACCATCAGTACTAAGTTATTCCTCTTTTGATTCCTATGTCATTCAAGATGAACATGATGGAAATCTTAGTATTCATCAATTAAAAGAAAAACCATTTTTTAGTTTTTAAGAAGCAAAGGATTAAAATGGAGAAACTAACTTAAATGTTAATGGTAAAAATAATCAGCACAAATAAAAATAACCATATGAAACAGTACTTACTAAAAATATTATAGATTTAGGATTCACTCTACACTGAAGAGAAATTAGAATTGCCCTGTTAACAACTCAGATAAATCCCTAAATTGCAATAAAATTTGGTCAACATAAAGTTATTGAACTTATCCTAAAACCAATTAACAACTGTTCCTCCTTAAATAATGTAATTTTTATTAATTTCTTAATATTTATAGGCGCATGACTAATTTGCAAAAGTTGATTTTGAGCAGCAATTAAATTAATGTCTTGCCAATATTCTTGCAAACCTTAAAATTCTTAGAATATTTAGACATGCAAGACAATTTAATCAAGGTCTTCAATGTCAATCCTCCAGAACTTAAATATCTAAATTTATCAAATAATTATATAGAGTAACTGTATTTTCCTAACTTGGAACATTTATGCATCTAGATGAATTGTTTTACCTTAATACCCAAGGGATTTCATAAAGTACTTTATGGGATGCAATATTTTGAATTCGATTGGTTTAAGTATTGCAAACCAGCATTGCCGATGAAGATTAATTTTGAGAAGTACCAGCATATAAAGGATAAGTTGATATCTATTTTATAAACTACAAGCCTTAATTTCGAAAGCTTTGTTAAATTGTTGAGTCTTTCCGAGCCTAACTTCTCTCAAACCGATTACAAGTATAATAAATACTATATTTTAGATACAGAAATCTATTTTTTTAGGCAGGATCATCTAATGAGATTGGTATTCTTCATAGTTTAACTTAAATTATACCAGAGCATATTAATAGCTTAGATTTTGATCAAAATACTCCTTTGAGTGCTTGTTACATTGAAGGTAAAACGAGGTAATAATACACTTTAATAAAGATCAGTCAAAGTATTAAGAAGTCTGGGTGGAAAATTTGCTCCTTAAACAATTCATGCTATTTGTTAAAGAGTAGATTTAGCCTTTTTCAAAATGATCTTAAATCTTAATGAGGAAGACAATTCGATAACATAACATACTGATTTGAATTTAATTAATTTTAGAAACATTGATGGCAATACACCTCTACACCAATTGTTTATGAATTATTCAAAGAGTCCAGATGCCAAAGAAATGGCCAATATCCTCTTAATATTAGATGCTGATCCAAATAGTGAAAACAATGAAGGTTGGACTCCTTTGGATTTGGCTGTCAGGAAAGGTTAAATTAGTGCGATTTAATATGCAATTGAATACAATAAGAGATTATATCATTTAAGATCACATCAGTAATTATTTGATTTCGAGAAAAAATCTGGTATAAGCGAATGGTCTTTGGGTCATGTCGCTGCTAGTGTTGGTAATATTGATATTTTAGAATTGCTCAGTCAGGTATTTAGAATATCTATAAAAGATTAACATAGACCTATTTTAAGTAAGTAGATGCAATAGATTACCAAGACATTTGGCAATACAAAGTCTAACTATGTTAAAGAACATGAGGAAATTAGAAAAAAGATAGATCATTAGAAATGTATTGCATGAAACCGTTTCAGTGTCATAGACAGAAAAAAATGTATATCAAATGAAAAATTAAATTGAAAAAAACATGAATAAGAAACATCTGAACATTGCTTAAAAACTAATTGAAAATGATGATGATAATTTCGATCTGGACGACAACTCCTTAAGAATTGCTAGTGAAAGCTCGATAAAGGATATCGCAAGTGAATCTGCCCCTATATTTTAAAGATTGGCCAATAAAGAAATTACAAGGATGCAGATAGAAAAATAAAATATGTCCACTTTAGATACAACAGACTTTGCAGATCATATGCCTGAAATATAAAAACTATTGAGAAATCATAACTATGAAATTGCTCTTCAAAAACTTAAATATGCTTTATTGAGTGATATGCTCCCCTTGTCCGAAAGATTAAAATATAAAGATTACTTACAAGTGATATAGTTTAAAATGAAATATTCAAAAGTGGAAATGCAATAATACTTAAGAAATAGTCTGAATCTAAATTTAAGTGAATTTCAATTTAAAGGAATTCCTTCAGATTAAAAATGTATAAATTAAACATATTAAAGCCAAAATTATCAAAGAGTTAATTAATTTAATTAAAGATCAATCAAAAAATGAGGCCTCCAAAATTTCATTTCATATTGAAAAAATGCAACTTGTTTGTCAGAATCCTTTGCTGCATTAAGAACTACTAGCAAAAGATTTAACAACCATTAATGAATTGAGACAACGATTGAGCAATAATCTTATTTATGATATTGCTAATTATGCAGAATCAATATTTTAGTTGAATGACTAAATTTATTATTGGATTAACACTAGTTCTGGAAGATACGAAAAGATCTTAATAAAATCTAACATTCCAAACATTATTAATTATGAATGCTTGTAGAAGATGAAATTCATAAAGAAAATAAAACCAAGAGAAAAAGATTATGATAATATTGAACAAGATATGATCGAACCGGAATCATCCATATCTTCATATCAACAATTTACTTACATTATCACACCATTTCAAAATAGCAAACGATTCTGAAAATTAATTTAATATATTATTCTATAATTTATACTTTTAATTATAAAGAAGACCTATGGATTAACATCAAGAATGATTAAAATATTGATTTATCAAATGTATATAAGTGATTGATGAGAATTGAAATGGACAAACCAAATACAAAATTTCTTATTTTTGTTCTTACTTACTTATTGATACAATTATAATTTAGACACTATCCGTAGTTTAATAATAGTAATTGCTATAGGTCGTAATTAGAATTGCTAACATTATCTTATTCTGCTATCAAATATTTCAAATTTGCAAGAACTATATTGTAAATTAGCAATAAAGCACACATGAACTTTAGCTAATGGTAATCCATAGGATAAGTAAGCATGTTGAACACTTAACTTTGAGGTTCAATCTTAAGAACATCAGCAGCGTCTTATTTAGTCTTGTGCAAAATCAATTAGTTTAATTAAACAGATGATTGTTTTTCTTATCTCTTGCTTAAGGCAAAATAATTCGTAATAAGTTAATTTGACATCAGTTACTTTATAGAATAGTTGAAATAGATGTAATATATTTATGTTTATGCAACTATATTAAAACTTTTTATTTTACAAATTAAATAAAGTAATATTATTTTAATAAAATAAAAACGAATAATGGAGATTAGAGAATTTGAAGAACTGAGTGCTAATTCAAAAAAGTCTGATAGACATAAATCAACTCCAATATAAGCTTATTTTAACTTTGTGAAATCTAATTTAGGAATTGGTATATGATTTTAAAACAACATATGCAGGAGCTATTGTATTACCTTTTGTAACTTATTCTGTGGGATGGTTTTGGTCAATATTTTTATTTTTGCCAGTTGCCTTTAGTTGTGTTTAGTGAAATATATCTTAATAATTTTAGATCAAGTATTTTATTGATTGGAGTTGCTGATCATTTGGCAGTGGATAAAATTTTATATGCTGATGTTATCCGTATCACATTGGGTCTAAAGTGGG
This sequence comes from Paramecium tetraurelia, assembly GCF_000165425.1. Taxonomy (NCBI): domain Eukaryota; phylum Ciliophora; class Oligohymenophorea; order Peniculida; family Parameciidae; genus Paramecium; species Paramecium tetraurelia. Next base: position 224,004 of record NW_001799388.1, on the reverse strand, counting down.
CATTCTATTTGGACATAGCAATTGTATTACAATTGGTTGGCATATGCATAGCCTATTTAATATTTTTGGCTGAATCTGTAACACAATCTCTGCTATCGATTGGAATTGAATTTGAGAAATGGCAGTCATTATGTATGACATTGCTCATTATCTTTCCTTTATCCTATATAAAGAACATCCACTTCTTTCATTTAACAAGTAAATACGGATTCTATGCTGCCATTATGGGTTTCATAGTAGTTTTCTATGATTGCTCCATAAGGTTCTCAAAAGGATTGTACAGTTTTGAGAATGCCATCAATATTAGAAGTAAGTGAGCTAGTTTTTATTAGAAAAGGCTCTTTTCATTACGTTGGAGTTGCCATTCTCTGTTGCGAAGGCATATTAACCATACTACCAATCCGTGACAGCATGGTCAACAAACTAGATTTCAAAATGGTTGCAATTAACAGTATGATTACAGCATTTGGAATCTCCATTTTCATAGCTTTGATTGCTGTTCCAACATATTAATCAGACATCAAACCCATACTAATTTTTAATTTAGAAGTAATTACCATTATAAATAAAGAATCCTTATCTATAATTCATTTCAGTTGTGTTTTATTCTATCAGTCTATTATTAACATATCCTTTGTAATTGTTCCCAGCTGTGTAAATAATTGAAAGAATGATTTTAGAGAAGTAATCATATTAGGAAGTTCCACTATAACCTTAAATTAATGAATTTGAAAATAATTAAATTCAAAATAATACTGAAGATTCAATGTTTGCAGATACCAAAATACAAATTGTGATAAGAACTCTAGCTATGATGTGCATATATTTAATAGCTTACTATGTCCCACATTTGTCTCACTTTTTGAATTTCATGGGAAGTATTTTTGGATCTCTATTATAAGTATGATAGATTTATTTATAAGTTCTGTTTCCCTGTATTGGCCCACATGATTCATTTCAAGAAGACATCTGAGCCTTAACCTAAAGCAACCTATACGTTTGTTTTGATAGTAGCCATATTAGCAATGGTGTTGGGTTCAATAGAATCCTTAAGAGCTATGATGTGATTTTGTATTCATTATAAAGAAATAAACAGTTTAATAATATTATTATACAGATCTACATACAAATGCTTCAAAGAATTTTAACTGGTTACTTTCTTCTCTTTTTTCCCACCTTTGATGGAGGCAATTTTGGGAATCTCCAAAGATCTCCTCCGTTTAAGTGCTTGGCTTCATAATACCCACCTTCTTTGCCATGAGATTTGGCAACTATACGTCTAATTTTATTTATATATATATGTATTGATACCTCTCCAATGTTCCTTAATCTGTACACATATCAAGAATAAGATGCTTTCCTCTTTTTAATGGATCAAACGTAATTCTTGGCCAGTCTTATCCCTCCTAAACCAAAGCCTTCTTGGATACAGCTAAATATGAGAATTTCTCTGTCACTGCAGTATTTTCATAGATGTACTTTGGGAATACTCTTAGTTATACAATTAAAATTACCATCCTTTGGCCAAGCAGTAAACATCTATTTAAAATGACACCATTAAAATCCTTCTTTAGCCATAGGACATGTTTACTAATGCTAACAGGGAGCTACAATAACACCTTTTTATTTCAATATCCATTCTCTGAAGTCATTTACAAAACGGAATCCTGTTGGTGATCCTGGACATACTAGAACCATGACTCCATCATCTGATAATTTAGCCCATAAGGATTGTAATGCTAATAATCTTGCCTCAGGATGATTAATTTCCTCTAAAACATATGCGATGCTTATAAAATCAAAATAATCATAACTTAGTTCCAATGTATGTGACAAACTTTCATAAAATTTAACATCCTTTATATAATCTTAAGTAACAAATTTTCCTAGTTTTCTCATATATACATTTGGTTCTACACAAACTACGTTTTTAACATCAGGATACAATTTCTTGAAACTCCATGCCCATGTTCCTATTCCACTTCCATAATCAAGCATGGATTTTGGATTAAAATTTGGATTTCTCTTTTGTATTTCTGTCATTATTTTTTAACCAACTGCAAAAGATCCAGGAACTTTTCTTAAGAAGTATGATACTGTTAATATTTAATCATAATCTATGGCTGATGCAAAGTTATGAAATTCTTCTAGTTTTTCTTCAGCACTATTTACTCTATCCACATTTACATCCTTCTTCTATCTTCTTTCAAATATCTTATCCAATATTTATTATTCACTTGTTCCTTTTTTATATAAATGGATAACTTTTTTCTCTGTTAATTTTTATAAATTTTCTGGATTCTCGAATAAATTGTTCCTTTTTATTGTTACAGATACTGGTTTCTCAAGTGCATGCAATAATTAATACATTCTCATATATTTATAAGAAGCATCTCTTAATTCATCAGGAGGATATTTTGAGAATACTTTTCTAGCTTTTTTTAAGATCTCTTCTGGTAAAGAAAGTGCTGGTTGATGATTACATGCCATCAAATATTCTGGAGATTTTATGAATTTTTTCTCAAAAACCTTTTTCTCCTTCTATTCCAAATTTTCTTAATTCTCAGGTACATTCACTTTCTCCACCTTCTCCTTAGATTCAATTGATTCACTTGAAATATTTTCCTCATCAGTTTTTTTTGAATTATTTATTAAGGAAGTTCTTAGTTATTTAACTTTCCTTGCAAATGCAAAACTAGCCCTGAATATAATCATATATATAATTTAATTAAATGAAATCTAATCATTATCATATATATTTCAAATGAGAACTGTTTTTATAACTTTGATATACAAATTTTACTCTTTGGTAGAGAAAATCATAGTCTTTATGATTTGTATTCGAAATTGGAAATTAGGTAAAATACTTTTAGTGTTTTATTAAATTAACTTTAGTTATATAATAATTAAATTATGAATCCGGAACCTATTACTTATTCGTCCTTAATTGTACTTAACATGAGTGCCTTTCCAAACTTATCATTATATTCAAATGGATTCAGCACACAGAATTTTAACTTGAGATCATTTCACCAATTAAGAGGTGACTTAGATCAAGATTATTAGAATTGTGTTTTCAGAATACTCCCTGTTTTAAATTACAAGGCACAAGATGATCTTTTATGCTAATTTAAAGATTCGAGTTTTAACGAATTAGAAAAGTTTGACTAAAGCCAAAGAAAACATAAAATTTAAACTATCTTGCATAATTTAGAGAATGAACTAACCTCGAATATTTCACTTACAAAGAAATTAGCAGGCACTCCTTTAGTTTTTAGTTCGTCAATATTTCACTTAGTTCATGTTTCTTCATTGAAATTTCTAGCGTTGGATGATCAAAACTTGGAAGCATTATAATTTAAATTGATTGACTTTCCAAACAACAATACATTATTAAAATTCAACCCCTGTTTAAATTTTCAAAAATTAAGAACCAATTAGGTGTATAGTGGAGATGTTGTCTGTATCTCTGCAAATAAGCAAGTATGTAATAGAACAGCAAACCTCTTCACTGATTATTGGGGATTGAACTATTACGAATTGCAAGATGAACCCCAGAAATATGATGATGAAGTTGGCAGAGCAAAGGTGATAGCATCAGTTGAAGATTAAACTTAATGGAGAATCAAAATATTTTAGACACAATAAGATAATGATGAAGCCTTATTCGTAGGAGACGTGGCCATATTTCATTTACCAGAACTTAATGTAACAAATTTATAATCGCTAGTTATACTTAACTGCAAAGAAAACCTAAGACATCCAAGAAAAAGTCAAAGAAATTTTAGACCGCAATTCTGTAGATGATATTAGTAATATCATTTAAGATAAACTCACTTATACCAAATAACAGACTCTCTTTCCAGGATAGTAGGCGGTCATTTCAAGGTAAGTGAGTGAAGAAGTCGGAAGGAATGAATCAAGAAACTATAAATCAGATTCATAAAATAGTCATATATATGAGAAGTAGAGATCGATGTAATCTCGGTCATCTCAAGTTATTTAGGCATCAAAAAACATCAGAGAAATTGATAAGGCCTTGTATTCAGAACTTAAGCTATTTTTTAGCAATTTTGTTGGTAACAAATAAGACAAAATTACTATTCCCTTTAGTGCTTATTGGAGGATAGAATCAGATAATTTTACTGGAGGAGAAGTCAAATGGGATAAGTGTTATCGCATTAGACATTTTTAAACTGGCTAATATTTGGATGTCAATATTATGAGGTAGGTCAAACTTACAGAATAAGTGACAAAGAATACGTTATTCTAGTTTGTGCCTGTTAAAAAAAATTCAAAATTTGTTGATAAAGAATCATATTTCTTAATTAAACATTTTTTGACTGGAAGCTATTTAAATTTAAGAAATGAGCCTGATATTCCTTATGGATCTGTGTGTATTACATAAGATATTGATTTAATCAATTGTATTAGGTTCAGGAAAACTGACTATGAGGACATCTGGGAAAAGAGATTCTTAGTATTTTTAGTACCTATTTTAAAAGAGGCCATCTCTTACTTTGAAATAGTATAACCTCTAACAAGTATTGCTTGCATGAAAAAAAGTGAAGTTTAAGAGAGGATTGAGTTTTATTACCTTTTTGAAAAGCTGAATTCTTTACTTGAAATCTTAAATCAATTTATGTATAATAAGTTAGTGAGCAACATATAAACAACATAAGATTTCTCCTTTGTTTCATAAAATAGATAGGATATTCTCAGGGAAGAAAACATATTACCTTTATTAATATGGCTTATATGTACAACATTCCCTAATCCTGATGAAAAAGTAGAAGGAACAGAGCAGAATCTAATTAGCGATCTATACGGTGAGCACTCAATTATTTTGAGAGTTTAAAATATGATTTAATAATAATTGGATAAAACCAACGATGCAGCATATGAAAAAAAAGTATAAAAGTTAAAGGAATAATTGGAAGAAAATCATAGGAAGAGAAAAAGATTATTATAACTAAAGTTATTTCAAACCATCAAAATTGCATGTCATAATAATCAATAGAATTAGGAGATATTAATGAAATATTTTAAACATTTTGAAAAGTAAATTACTCATGATTATATTTGTACAACTATCTGTTAATGTATAACTAACAATTATCAAATTTTGAGTTAGTTGAATAAATAGGAAATTGCTTATGATATGAAATTCACAACGAATGCAAACACTACAGATTAAAAAAATTAAAAAAGCCAAACCACAATTTTATCCAGACTTTTGGATGTTTTATCTAAAAATGATTAACTTTTACCAGATTTAATGCATTTTTTATCAGAAACTTGTGAGGCCAATGGCGAACCTGTTTTTAATAATTAAGAATATTTGCTAAATAGTATTTAATTGTTGAATCAAAAGGTTAAGAATGATTAAGGAGAAGAGAAAATTTATATGCATTTAGAACCAATTCAAGAAAGTGAAGGGAATTATAAAGAATTCTACATTACTTATAGAACTTCAAATAAGACCTACGTAACAAGAATGTTGAATGACTTTTTAAATGATTATCAATAATTCAAAGATATGGATCATTTTTATGAAGTGTAATACAATTTTTTAATTGAATAACTGGCTTTTTTTTCAAATATTTGTTTTCATAGAAATACAGCAGCAAGAGAACTGATATCTAAAACATTTACTTATTCTATTTTATTATCTTATGCTGAATAAAAAAATGATTAAGAAGATAGTTTTAATGGAGAGTATCACTTTGTTAATAAACAAGTTCGAGCATACTTCTTTAGAATGATAAGAACCTTATATATTGATAGAGAACCTTATACAACAACACCTAAACCTGAATTGGTCAGGATTTTAGAAGAAAAAACTACTTAAAAAACTTTATTTTTATTTGATGAAGTATCTAGTCAGAAACACGAAAAAGGAGGGTTTGATATTTAGAAGTTGAAACTTAAGATGCTCATCTATTTGGAAGTTTAATCAGAAAAATTAGATTTAAATTTAGGAGAAGAAACTGTTTATAACTTAGAGACATTAGAAATCATTAAGATATTAGAATTAATGCTTAAATTTGAGTTGTTTTGGAAAAGAGATGTTGAAGGTCCCATCTAGAAAAAGAACTCACATAAGAGAGGCGCTTCACTTTTTAATAAAATATCAGAAAATGGAATGGGATTAAAGGAAATTGATAGATTAATTACTGTCTTAGCAAAGATTTTAGAATATGATCATTAGTATTTTAAGTGTCTTGCAAATGCAAAAATTAAGAGAAATTGGTAAGCAGAAAATGAAAAAGATAAAGGCTTTATGAAATTTAATATATCAGGTATTAGTCAAGTGTTTGAAAAAGAAACCAAGGAAAAGGATGAACAATTATAAACTAATCAAAATTTTAGATAGGTTAAATAATAAGATACAGAAGTTGTTAACGATTCTTTATTTAAGAAAATGAAAAATCTTAAAAAAGTGTTATAAAGATACAATAATAAAACCTTTACCCTACGAGAAAACAAGGAAGAAGACTATTAAGTGTTAATAAAGATACAAATATGTTAGATTTTCTCTTATTTAATGGATGTCTCTTAGGATTATTGGATAGATAATGCGATTGAGTTTTATAAGTCTCTATAGTAAAATAAATAATTAAATGATGAAGTTAAAGAGGAAGAGTTAATTAAACTATTTCCAGAAGAAATATTGATGTCAGGAGAATAATGGATAGATAAACCAGAAAATGAGAGGAGATTAAATAGAACATCGGCTCCAGTTTTAAAAACTTTTGATGAAGTCTTAAGAAGACCATTTATAGAAGTGTTGCTAATTTCCTTGTATTTTTCAAGGAATCCTTAATTGGAGAACCAAATCGTTGAGTTGATTTAAAGGTTTGCTAGGTAAAAGAAAGAATTTTTATAGCATTTTGAGAATATATAGATTTTAGATACCAATGAATCCCAATAATTGTTTGATGTATGGGTTTAAATGACTTAAATTTTGAAGAATAATGTCCAACGAAGTTAGACTTGGATAACAGAGAACAATAGAATTATGCATTAAACACTACAATGTTTATGGAAAATAGATAGTATATTTTAGTAAACTGAAAGTGTTTCTCTAAAATTAAAATAATAAATATTTGAACATATAGGTGGTTACGAAGTATTAATAGAGTTGATAAATAAAGCATTAACTGTTATTGATTAAAAGTCTTTTCCTCCTGATTTAATTATATTACTGAAACATACAATGAACATTATGGCCTTTTTTGCCAAAGATAATGAAAGGAATGCTTTAACTGTGTATAGAAAAGTTGTCAAGAAAATAATTTAGAATAGCAATCAGAATATTGGTTAAATAAGTTTAATTTGTTCATTATTTGAGAAAAAGCCAACCTTATATGGCTAACTTGGTTAATAGGAATACGATTATTTTATTGCATTAATAAAATAACATGGAAGATACCCTGAGTTTCTGTAATTTTATTTAGAAATTATTAAAGTAACAGAAATATATTCCAAAAAGTCAGTTGATATGTTTGAAATTATAATTGAAAAACTAACTGAACCTATGAGTTTATCCCCTGATTCAGAATACGAAAACCCATTATATCCATTTTAAGAGTCTCGTAAAATGACTGACTTTTTCGACTATACTCCTAATAAGGCTAAATATTAATTGTATTTCATCAATATAGTGTCAAAATGTCTGTCAAAAAAGATAAGAGCCTCATTAATCAGTCAAGGAATTGAATTTCTAAAATTACAAGATCTTTTAGAACAAACATTAATAGTGACCTAAAGAATATTGGGGTGTATAAAATAGAAAGAAAAGCCTCATCCTGATGATATACAATTGTAGAGTGATTATTGGAACATTATCAAAACAATGGTATTTCATAAGCCTGAATCACTTGATGAACTTATGTTTCCTTATAATTCAGAAACCTTAAATAAAATACTCACAGATGAACATAAAGTAATCAAACAAAAGGATTAATTTATACCTTAAAATTTGAATTACTTGTTTGATTCCTTATTACCTGTTGTAAATAGATATAACGAACTGTTACAAAATGCTCTACTGTCATCTGAAAAAGATTAACATTAGATAAGTGAATTTGTGTCATTCTTTTTGGAAAATCTTGATAAAATGTTCTTTTTAGCACCAGCTGAATTAACTAACAATAAATAAAGATTAAAAACCATCTCAGATTTAGGCTAAAGCTTCAATATTCAAATTCCTATTAAATTCTTCTAGGCAGATCCTAACATCTCTTAGGATGAAAAGACAGCTGATATGTTAACTAATTATCAAATAACTCAAGAAAATTCAGCAATAAGTCAATTTCGTAAAAAGTATTTTGGTCAAGAATTTGTTAAGGATTTAGTTAAAAAGGAATCCTTAAAGTTATCAAATTCCATTTGGACAATATAGAATATGTTTAAAGATGATAGAAAATAAGAAGTGAAGGATCTATTATTGACAAACTCAGATATTATTGTTAAAATTTTGACATATTTGGAATTTTGGAAAACAAATGGAGCAAGTAGAGAGAATATCATCTTTATTCTCAAAGTTTTATCAGCCATATTGAAGGATACAGAGAATGAATTGTACGAAAGACAGGTATTATTTAACAGAATGAATGTAACTTAAATATTGATAGTGTTATTATGCGAATCTGAATTAGAACCAGTATATATGGGGACTATTATGTCATTCATGATTTTGCTACTAAAAAATGGTAATAAAAATGTTTAAAAAACTGCTTATGAATATTTTTTGTCAAATACATAATGTGAAAAGTTTTTCAAATAACTCAAAAATGTATTTGATATCTAAATATTATCAATGAGTAGAGCTCATAAGTTAAATTATTAAGAAAATAAATTAGTTTGTAAAGCCTTAAAATTGATATAGTTATTTTGTGAAGGTCACAACTAGGATCTCTAAAATTACATGAGATCTTAAAGTAACTAAAAGAATAGTTTTGATTTAGTTTCTTAAATCGTATTGTTACTTTCTACGTTTTTAATTTCTAAGGGAAATTATGAAAGCGTTCTGTAATGTTTCGAAACCCTGACAGAACTCATTCAAGGACCATGCAAATAAAATTAATAGGCATTATTGAAAAGCAATCTTTTGGAATATGTTGTACTTATATTGTCAGAAGATGAGAAGATATTTGAATAATCAAACGAGTATTTCAAATATGATGGTGAAAAACAATATAGATTAGCCATTCATCCAGGGTAATTGGCAAGATTGAAGTTTAAATGTTTAAATTGTTTGGTATCATTATTAGAATGTTGTGACCCTTAGAATTCTGATATTGCTAGATTGGTAAGAGTTATTCCATTGAATGTGTTAACAAATAATTTGACAAGGGTGTACAAAATATTCAAGAACTCATTTGGAGCTGTGTACAAAGATGAAATGTTCAAAAGAGCTGAGAAAGATATCACAAATGATGAACCAGCAGTAAATTAAGAATTCATAATAGAAAATGGGTTCTATATATTTTTGTTGATGTAATAGTTTTTAGGTAATTAAAAAGCCAAATAGATGTTATATGAGGATAATGAGATGAATGATGTTTTAAATGAGTTTTCTGAAAACAACAATAAGAAGGAAGAGAATGCAATAGCAAATATATTTTCAGGTTTAGGGAATATTGCAAAAATGGGGGGGAATCTAATCGGATAATTGGGATTGGCTTAGAAATCAGAAGAGGAATTGAGGTAGGAAAAGCTGCTGTAAGAGAAATTAGAGCAAAAGGAGTTAACAAAAAATGCTATTAAGTTTTTCAGATAGAATACTTGCTCGATAGATATGATCAGAGATTAAAAGCTTTACACAATTTATTTTCCAAAATTACCTATTTGTAACTTACCAAAAAGTGCTAGACTCGAATTTCATGATCAAGTGGATAGGACAAGCAGCAAGACTAAATTAACATACTTGATGGAAAGAGCGAATTTTCTAATAAAGGTTATGGAATATGAAGAAAAATTGAATTAAGTATTTGCTAAAAATCCAATTTTCGCATTTTTCGCAACATCTGGAAAACTATGGGAGAATTGTGCATTTGTAACAACATTAGTTATTAATCTTATTGTACTATTAAGTTACTCGTAATCATTTTATAATGAAAGTCAATCTGGTTAAACTGGTGATTTGATTTATGAAAGATTGCAAGATCCAAGGTTATTAGAGTATTCAGATTTCATATGGACACCTCATTTAATTTAAGGATTGGGAATCACAATGTTGGTGTTTAGTTCTTTGATAGTGTTCTTCTTTTTGGTCAAAAGAGCACCTCTAAAAGTGGATCATATTTGGGAAGATTATCAAAAACCAAAAACAGTTATGAAAATGATTTGGGAGGTGAGTGTAAGAGGAATAAAAAGTTTATTTATTTTGTTATAGGACCCAGATATTTTGTATTATTTTATCTATATAATTGCTGGAATTGTAGGATTGACAGTGCATCCTTTTTTTTTTGCATTTCATTTAATGGATTTCTTAAAGTTGGAGCAATTAAAAACAGTTTTGGATGCTATTTGGGGTCCAAGATAGGAAATAGGCTTAGCCCTTCTATTATTGGCAGTAGTTGAATACTACGTTGGAATTCTTGGGTTCGTCATATTTTTTAATGATTATCGGATTGTGGATGGGACAAGTTGCAGAATATTACCAGACAATGATCATATCATATGTGAGAGGGGATGTAGTACAATGTGGCAATGCATTTTTATTAGTTTTGATTTGACATTCAAGTTCACAGGGGCATTAGGTTCAGGAATAATGGATTACGATACTATTACTCAGATAACTCAAAATTATGATATGGTTGTAAATGGTTGGGATAGAGTCAAATACTCGTAAAATGAATATGATGGAGTTGATCATCAATTTACTTCGAATTATTTTAGTCGTTTTGTGTTTGATAATGCTGTCAACATTGTGTTGGTGATGATTATGCTCAATATGATATAAGGTATTATTGTAGACACATTTGGATCATTGAGAGAGAAACTTCAAGAAAGAATCAAAGATTAAACTATGAAGTGCTTCATATGTGGCATCACAAGAGAAAAATTTGAAAAAAACGATGAAGGAGGCGGTATGGGCTTTCAAGAACATATAGAACTAGAGCATTACATGTGGAATTACATATATTATTATGCTTATTTGAAGCATAAGGACGAAAATGATTATAATGGAAATGAATCCTATATCAAATCCAAGATTGATATAAAGGATATAAGTTGGATGCCCATTAAAAGGTAACAACAATATTCATCATTATAGGGCACGATTCGCTGAAGAAGATATGGACGATTAATAGAAAGGTAATGAAATTCAGGAGGCCATTGAAATGAAAATGAAAGTCATGAATGATTCTTTAGAGAAGATTCAAGATAGAATGAAACACATTATTGATATTATCAATAATCAACCTGTAAGCATGACAGAAACATTTAATGGATGAATATTTCTATATATATATCTATTAACTAAGGTTTATTTAACAACTTTTTAATTTTTCATAGTAACTTAGTTAAAAAAGAATAATAAAACAAAAAAGAGATGGAAGCTTTGCTTTATTTATTTTACATGTGTTTTGAAAATATCCTTAATTATTCGATTAACTTCATTAAAATATTATTTTTATTATTAATTATCAGAAATAAAAATTAGTAAACAAAAAATAGCTAGGAAATATATCACTATATTGATGAAAAAGTCTTATTAATCATATAACATTAATTGAAGACCAATAATGTAAATAATACTTCTAATTTAAAACAACATAGACTTCAACTTAAACATCAATTAATTTAATGAATATTAGTGTGGAATTGAAATCTTTAATTCATTTTTCTAAAGGACATCTTCTCATAAATAGAATATTTTATTTGTACTCTAATACTGAATAACTTAATTTGTACATTCGGTATTTATTAAGCAAATTTTTTGTTTATTATTTTATATGGGGGTGCTGGATATAGTAATTTAATCAAATTTTATATCTTCAGTTCTTATTAATTTAAATAATTATGCGCGTTAGCTTCATATTTTACGCCTGTCTTTTAATATTGGGTTGCCGCTTAGTAGAAGGGGATCAGAGGATTTTAGCTGAATCTAGTCAGTCAAGCACAAGATGGCAATTTGACTAATTTTCTACCTAAGTGGAATAAAACATGCAAACTATTGTTTTACCCAACAAATAAATATTGTTTTTGTAATCCCTTGTGGATGAAAATGAATATAAATCATTTATTTTATAAAAATATACAAGAGATGAAAAAAAGGTTGGAAAAGAACTAAAATTTGGTGATTCAAATTCAGAATGCATAAGACCAAAAGTGGCTTTAATAGGGAATATTGGATTTGCTCTAGGATGGATTTAAAAGCAAAGTGGAATTACAAGACTATATATTTAAATAATTAATTTTGATTTGGATCCGATAACTTAAAAACAAGAGATAAATGACATTCATTTGGAAGTTCATTGGGATTTTGTATCAGAATTCCATTATCTATAATATATTAAAGAAACTAAATTATTAGTATTGTACAAAGGTCCTAATTAATCGAAAATATGGAATGGATTGATATTCGATTATTAAGACAACAGCAGAACTACTGATATCAGTTTGATCTTTTCTAAGGAAATATCCATTGCTATAAATTAACTTGATGTTATTGTATTAATATAAAAGATTGATGGGACACCAAATAATTAAGCCACAATTTTAAATTATACTGGATAAATTTAAAGAACTTTTAAATTGTTTCATTATAATTATAATTCTGAACTAAGCTTTTAACCAAAGATTACAGCCCTTTCTAATAATAATTTTATTGTCGTTCAACCCTCTTATAATTGGATAACTGTGTATGTATATGATCAAAGATTTTCTGACATTCTCAATAACAATTAAGACTCTTATTCATATTCTTACACGACAATTCCAGGTTAACCTTCTTGGGAAAATTAATTCAATTTTTAGAATGAATTGATAGAATTGCAAGCATTGGAGGATTCATTTGTTATAGTAGGAATTAACAGATATAATTATTAGTTTAATTTAGTTCATTTAAAAAATATAAATTTAGAACTTATCTAATAAAGAATTATTAATTATGAAGACTTAAATATCTATCGATATTCAATCTAAAGAACAGGTAGATATTCTATTTTTGTATAATGGATAGACGGGTAACCAGAAACATTAATACCTTAATACAAATAGAATTTATACTTGTCAGAATTAAACTTATAATTAAATATTGAAGATTGTGGAATTAATTGTAATACATGTTAGAATGATGTATGTACATAATGTAACTTGAATTACTCTTTAGTGAACAATGACTGTTAGCCCTAATGTATTTAAGATTGCTAGAAATGCTCAAATTCAATTTCATGCGAAATATGTCAAGATGGATACATATTAACAAATAAATTTTTATGTGTCTAAAATAATAACAATTAACAGAATGGTGAATTCAGAGTTAGTCTTTCTGAAACAACATTTAAAAAAAATGTAAAATTCACTATGTTGCCAGATAGAAAAGTTGTAATAATTTATTAAGAAGACAACTAAAGTCAGTAATTCTTATAATTGAAAGTTTTGAATACAATTGGTGAAACAATTTTATAATAATTATTAGATAGTGTAGATGTCATTGATTTTGATTTATTCTATCAAGAAAATGTACTACATTTATTCTTGTTGAAATACGTTTCAGGTAAGATAGGAATAACCTATGATTAACTTCAAATATCAGATTTACAATAAATCAAATCAACTTAATTATTCTTTTATGAAAATGAGAGTATCTACTTAATTACACAAGAATAGAGTTTCATTAAAGTACTAGGTACAAATCTAGGATTTACTGTTTTTATATAAGGAGGGTTTAATAATAATTATTATCAAAGAATTTTATCATATACTTATGATTATAATGGACAACTAATAAATTAAAACTTTTATGGAGAAACTAATCCTGGAAATATTAATTATTTCAAGAGAAAGAAAATTTTTGATGCTGTAGTAAATGATTTCGGATTAATTTATGTTTTATTGTCAAGAGAATGCGATTCAGTATTATTTATATTAGATTAATTTGGAAAAATAATTAGTTAGAATTATTAAAATTTTTAGACTTATTGGAATTGTAGATATCTATAAAATCCATCAATTTCATTTGTTCCATCAACAAGCTAAATACTGATAGCGTTATAAGATTTAAATAATAAGATATATGTTTTTAGATGGAATGAGGAAGTATTGTACTATTCATAGATTAATTAAAATTAAGGGAATCCTTAATTGAAAGCATTGGATTCTAATAGTTTTGTATTATTGTATGTGGAATATCATTTAGATGGTAATTTTAAAACCCTAAATTATTTACACTAAGAAAATGGGCTCATCAAAACCTAAAAAATATTAAATTAAAACTCAATTCAACCTGGATTTTATGAAATAGAAAGTTTTAATCTAAATTATTTATTCATTTCTATGATAGCATTTAAGAATACTGCAAATATTGCAACTAATCAAGTATATATTCAACAAATTTCTATAAAAGATGATTAATTGATTGGGCTTGTTAAAATATGTGACGAAACATGTTCATCATGTGATGATGACTTGATTTGTGTTTAATGTAAGGATAACTACTAGTTGGATAGTCAAAATAAGTGTTAATTGATCTGTTAGGACAATTGTTCTTATTGTGAAGTAGAAAATTATTGTGAGATCTGTTAAGAGGGATATTAACTAAATAATAATAGACAATGCATTTAAGCTTAATAAAATTCTTATTTTTAAATCTTAAATAACTTAAATAAAAGCGAATCCTAACCATAAATTGCTGTTGGTAAAAATGGGAATATTATTATAACTTGGATGGAATATGATCCAGCGAGAAATCGATAAATTTCATTTTATAAGGTATTTGATTCTCATGGGGTTTAAATAAAAAATGACATATTTTCCTCTGATTAAATAGATTTGGCTAAAGTCAAGACTTTTGGTGAATATTTCATTTTATCAGCTAGATAAAATACTTCAATCATATTAGCAATTCTTGATTAAAATGGAAATTTTGTTATGGGGTGGAGAACTGTGGTTTGGAATTCCCTTTTTTATGACTCTTTTAGAAATTAATTAGAATATGACATTGAAATAAATAGCAATTATAATATTTTTATTGTATATGAAACCACTGATTCTGTTAATGTATTCAAGATATATTTGAAACGATTAATATTTATTTAATAATCCAATGACATTAAAGAAGAAATTTTTAATGAACATCATGTTTATGATCAAAGAGTAAGAAATCTAAAAATATAAGTTGATGTAAATTATATTTATTTGCAATATTAAAGATTTTAAATTAATTAATATGGATTTAATTCAGCAATCAGCATGTTTGCCTAAATAAAATATAACCTTTATGTAGATGGAATCAATGAAGTAGCTTAGGATAGTTAATATATAATAGTATCATCTCAAACTAAAATGCAGATTATAAAATATGAGAACAGCTTTGAATTAGCATTCTTTTAATATAATTCTTTAATTTATAGCACTAAAAGATCATAAATAATTAGTTTTGATCAAATTGATGTAGCTTCAGTTTAAGATGATATATTCGTAATTTGGGTTGGATATGATTAAGATAAGAAGTAAAGTAACCTATTTTTAGAATAATTCTCAAAGTAAGGATTGCAAATTTAAACAGTGTAAATTCCCACATTTAGTAACCTACCTAGTAATCCTAAAATTGGATTATCAGAAAATGGAAATATCATCATAACATGGTAAGATAAAGCTACATAAGATACCATTTATGCAGTTTAATATAATAAGCACTTAAAACCAATACCACTGAATTCTATAAAATGTATGGCCAATTGCGATACATGCATGACAACCACATAATGTTCAAGATGTTCTGAAAATTATTATTTGAATGGGAATAAATGCCAAGTAATTTGTTAATAAGGTTGTTTCTAATGTAGGTCTAAAGATGCCTGCGATATCTGTAATTCTGGATATTACTTGAATGGATAAAATTGCTAATAGGATTAAACTTTGGTAGATGAACATGACATAGCATCTATAGAAGATTACAAACTTACTAAGGTTGCAATAAGTGCTTTTTCTGATACTAGTTTTGTTGTTGTATGGAATAATAAAGTAAATTTAGTTTAAACTTTACATTTTTAATTTTATGATAGCAATAAGTAAAAACAAGGAGATGTAAAATAGATATTTTCCTAAAATGATAGACAATATGCACAAACTGTAACGTTGACTAATGATTCATTTGCTGTAGTATGGTTTGAGGGAGATTGTAATATCTAATGTAGATTAGCCCTTTAGATATATAATAAAGATTTATAAGAATAAATTACTGAGATAACTATAGATACTGTAAAATTACCAAGTTTATAAAAATAAAAGCCAGTTGTTTTAAGAAGATAAGATAATAGATTAATTATTGCATATGTTGTATATAAAGATTCATAAACAAAAGGATACTATACTATTTATGAAATTGATACGTTAGTAATAAAAAATCCACAAATTATTGAAGATAATACTATTGTTAATAATTTGGATATCATAGTTTTTAATCCTTAAATTTTCATAATATTATATGTATAAGAAGAAACAAAATTGAAAGCCTTAAGAGTAGAAAAGGATGTTGGAGAATAAAAGTCTTAATTATATTACAGTGGTAATAGTATCTATACTCCAACTCATGTCATAAATACAAATGGAAATATCGTCTTAGCATGGAGTGAATCAATCCTAGAAAATAATGAATATGTGAAGCAAATAATGTTAGGATTTATTGATAGTAATCTAAATAAAATTGCAGATAATTTTAAGATATAACATTATATTATGGAATAATTAGAAAATCCTATTTTAATTGGTAATACTGAATCTACTGCTTTTACTGTTTTCTCGAAATCATCATAATATTTTAATTAAACTTAAAAAAAGATAATGGTAGATAAATTTGACGATTATCATCATTGGAGTCTGTCTTTTTATTCCTAAATGAAATCCTATGCTTATGAACATTATTAATTTTAAATTGAATAACTATAACATTAGGATTATATTCTTGTAGATGTTGGATTAAATTCTTGGGGGCATTCAACAATATTCATGATGAGAACTGATAATCTAGGAAATCAGATGAAACTATAATAGGTTGTTTGTCCTTAATATTGTTAAGACTGTAATAATAATCATTCTTGTTTAAAATGTTAAGATGGGTATTAGGTTTATAACTAATAACAATGTATTAAAATTTGTCCAGTTAATTCAGATTATTGTGATACAGGTGATAAAATCATATGTAGTTAAGGATATTAATTGAATAAATATCACGAATGCATACCCTTAGATCCTGAATTAACTTAATAATTGATTACTACAAATTAATTTGGTTATCAAAAATTATAAAATATAGCAACTTTATCAAATAAAAATTCTATTGTTGTATGGACTAGCAGAGATTAAAATTAAAATTTCAATGGTGTTTCAATTTATATGCAATTATTTGACACTTCATTTTCGAAAGTAGGAGCAGAAACTTTAATTACTAAAGACGCCATAGGAGCTTAAGAGAATCCAAATGTAGCTGCGCTATAAAATAATGAATTCATTGTAATTTGGAAAGATAGTAATCCATCAAATGTTTTAAGAGTTTTGATGTAGAAATTTTCAATTAATTTTGAAAGAATTGGAAATGAAATTGTGTTATATGATTCAGTAACAAACGATTTATTATTTAATAATAATATCATTTATTAATAGGTTGAATATCGAATTTTGCAATTATCAAATAAGAATTTAGCTGTTCTTTTAGGATTTGGTTCATTTAAAGACTATTATTATGATCTTAGATTGAAATTGTTTGATGAAAATCTTATGGAGTTTAAATCCATATTAATTGGTTAAACCTATAACTATAATTTCTAAGTTGGAATGACTTAAATAGATAGCATACTTTATGTACTTTGGAAGAATTAAAATAGATAGATGGAACTTAGAACATTTAGCGTAGAAGGTGATATAATTAATGGAAGAGTATTCGATACATAATATGATTATTATAGCATAACAAAAAATGAGTTAAATTAATTAGTTATAGCATGGTCAAATTATGATAATGTTGCAATATAGAGATTTGATTAGAATCTCTAAGAGGTTGGTGATTAAGTTATTATTACTCCGGATTCTTATGTTAATTAAGTGTCTCTTTGCTAGGTTGATGGGGGTATTGTCTTAGGATTTTAGTATACAAAAAGAAATATTCGCTTTGAGACTTCAAGTATTTAAATTTAATATTTTGATAATTATCTGGTTTCATCAACAAGCTAAATTAAGTAACTAAATGATTATAATGGATAAATTGAAAATATTAAAATTTCATATATTGGAAATTATTAATATGTTGTAACTTGGAGTCAAAACTTATTTGAAAAGGGAGATTATTATATTAAAAGTGACAGGGATGCCAGTGACTTTGGATTATATGCTAAAAGATTAGATACAAGTGGAAATATATTAAAAATCTCAAATGTTATATGTTAAACTAATTGTAATAAATGCAGCAAATAAAATTTGTGTGAATCCTGCAATGAAGGATTTTATTTTGATTCTACAAAATCTATTTGTTAAATTAAATGTCCATCAAATTGTATAGAATGCCCTTTTGAGTGGATGACGGCGATTGGAGTATGTAGGTAATGTTAAAATGGATATACTTTGAATTAGAAAGGCGAATGTGATAAAATAATCATTAGCGAAAATCAAGTACTTTATAAAATTGGACAAGAAGATAAAAATATCTAAATTTAGGACTTCATAACTCTTTAGAATGGAAATATTGTCATTATATATTATTAAGACGGTAAACAAATGTATTTTAAGATTATCGATAATTAAGGAGAAGTAATAATTGAAGAATAATACATTCCTGGTGGAGATGGAGATTAATCAATTATGAGAATTACTTCTTTGTCGAATGGTAATTTTGCAATAGTAAACAGATCTTTTAATATGAATTCTAATAATAATATTTGGTTACACATTTATGATTAAAATGGTAGGGAAATATAAAGCTAACATATTGTCACAATTGCATTGTGGAACTATTATTACTGGTGGAATTTGCCCTCTTATATTAATAATATATTATCAATAAAGTCTTTATCAGGCGGAGGATTTGCTGTAACTTACATGAATGATAATAATGGTTAATAATTTAGTAGTCCAAAAATATTATTCAGAGTATATAATAATAAAGGCTAATAGATAAGTAATGATATTCCTTTGAATATAAATAAAGTTTATAATGACTATTATTGGGACTTGTCGCTTAATAATAATTAAGTTTCTGTACTAGAAACTGAGACTCATTTAGTAGTCACTAGCAATTATTAACAATATTATTGGTGGGATTCATAATAAAGCATAATTTAAGTTATTCTAGTCGATAAATATGATTATTCAACTTCAACTAAGTTTATCGATATGAATTTAGCCTATCAGCAAGTTAGTGACATTGTTTATTATTGGTGGAGTCAATAGAGAAGTCAGATATATCAAACTAATAATGATGAGTATATCATATTTAGTTATTTTCCGACTGGAATCATAAAATTTGACTTTGATAAAGAATTTTAATTGATAAAGCATTAAGTGATATCTCAAAATTAATTATACTCTTAATGGAGCTCTGAATGTGCAGGTTGTTGCTTTTCGTGTTGGAATTCTAATTTAATTTAAATCCTTCAATTAGATAGGTCATTTGTTCTTTAATATTACGCAGACATTTCCAGATATTATTATAACTATAAAACTTTAAAACTATTTCCATTTAATTTTAATATGGAAAAACTCTCAGCAGTGAAAGAAGTTAAATTTTTATCCAATAACAGGTGGTGGTATTAGGATGCAATGTAATAAGGAATAATAAAAAAATACCTTAATAATAAAATTTTATTGATGTCTATAATAAGATTAGATATCTAAGGTATGTAATATAATAATTTATTTGTACTATTGGAAAGGCTCGATTATAAATGTAACTAAATAAAAACTTGGGAAGAAATTTGTGGTTAAAATTGCTTAAGATGCATTAGTTCTAAAACTTCTATTTAATAATGCCTACTTTGTGATTCTAATTATTACATAGATGATTAATATTAATGTCAATTAATATGTGAATTTGATCATTGTCAATCTTGTGATAAATCTGGAACTAAATAATAATTTTGCAATCAATGCGAGTCTGGATTTCGAATCAAAGATAATTAAGAATGTGTGCAATCAGACCCAAATATTATAGTGGAAAAGTAACTAGGTTCCTCTTTGGAAAGAGAATACATCTTACCAAGAGTCAAAGCTTTAAGTGATGGAACAATATTAGTTGTTACACTATAAATTTTGAAAAATTAAATGGTGTTGCATGGTTAATTACACACTTCAGGAGGTGAGAATAATAGTGATCTTATAGTCCTAGCTTAAAGTGTGAATATCGGATATTTTGATTACTCTACTTCAAGTTTAGATGAAATACTGATTGTTTGGGTCGACTTTGTAAGTGGTAGTACCTAAGTCAAAGCATAAAAATATGATAAAACATTGTAAAAAGTTGGAACTGAATTTATAGTATATGAGGAAATGAAAGAATGGAAAAACTTGAAATTTGCTACGGTTGAATATCTGAATAATGATGAGGTAGCAATTTTATTATTTGGAAACAATGATATCTATATTAAGAAATTCGACTAAAATATGAATGAATTATAGTTTTCATATGTTGGTTTCTTTTAATAAGATTATTGGTGGTGGTTAAGTTATTGGGAATAAACACCTTAATTTTTTGAGTATTTGCTCAAAAAAGAACCTTCAATCGTTTCAACTACAGATTTCATTTTCATCGCATTTTAATAATTTGGCAGAATAGTCTTGTAAGTTTATGATTCTAGCTTATCTTATTAATCTACATATGAATTGGAATCATATTTAGGATAGCAGCCATCAATTACTAAAATAGAAAATGGAAATGTTGTTTTAGTTTGGGTTTAAAAATTAGAGCCAAATTCAAAATTATCAAATTTCAAAGAAATTCCAAGCTATTAAAGACATTCAATTGTTTATACCATAATTGATCCTTATCTTAAATCCATAAAATACAACTATTTTGGTCTAGATTACGTGAAAGAATTTAAACCAGATGTTGCAGCCATTCCAAATGGTTTTGCGATCTCATTTGGTGGATTAAATGAAATTAATTCAAGATATATTGATGTCAGAGTAGTTTATTTTGATTTACAAGGCAATCAATAATCTGGATTCATACCTATAAGTTTTTAAACCAAATACCCATAAAATTCTAACATTACACCATTATAAGATGGATCTATTATAGTAACATGGAATGAATAAAATTCAATTTATGCTTAAAAATTAAATAGAAATGGGGTTATCCAACCATTCAATTCTATTTTATGTCCATAATCATGTAAAAGATGTACAATTTAATAATCTTGTGATGCATGCTTTGATGGATTTATGTTAAATAGTAGTAATTAATGTCAACCAATATGTTTAATTCCTAATTGTTCTTCATGCTCTTATTGGTCAGACCGCTGTAATATTTGTAACGATAGATACTACTTAGATGAAATGGGTTTGGGTTGTAAAGAGATTGATAATACTCAAAATTATGAATTTGTACTTTAAGAAAATATTCAATCTACTACATTGATTATTGAAAATGTTTATGGTGAAATTATACATCTATGGTTAAATTATAATTCAAGTTAGCTATTTGTATAGACTTTCACTTCTGATGGTAGTATTATAATAGATTCTAAATCCATTATGAACTTATAATTTCCTACTTACGATGCATTTTAAGCGGCATATCACAAGGAAACAAATCAACTTGTAGTTTTGTTAGCAAATCCTGATTAAAAAATCATTCTCTAATTTAATGATAAGTTTGAATAGAATACTGTTATAATTAAGCTAGACGAGTTCTTAAAGTCAGAATATCTTTACTTATAATTATCTAAAATGAAACTCTACACTTATTATGGTGGTATTATATTACTTTTAGCTGGTGATAGAAAATCAATTATTGATTAATTTGCTCAAAATCCTCGATTGGTTGTTTGCAATACTCAAGAATTAATTCTTTTGGATTTGTAAGGCAACTAGTAAGTACCATCAATAATATTTAAAAATAAAGATAAAAAAGTATAAAATTTGTTTTTGGATGAATCTAATAGTTGCCTTAAATTTAGAATTAGTGATATTATAATAGATGACTATATTTATGTGTTGCTTTTTGATGACAATTCTATAGAAACATGGATTTAAACATACAATTTCTAAGGGTAAATTTAAAATGAAAGAAATCTAAAAGACTTTATACCATCTTATTTGAGTTACGGATCAATGAATAAATTCTAAAAGGAGATCTTTATTATGCTAGAATTTAATCATTTGATAAGGTTATCAACCTAATTGGACTTATTACAATTTGGAGATATCCTAATGATTGATAAATTTCAATCAAATTTCAAAATAATTAGAATTGACTATTCTTAAATATGCTACATATATTCCTAGTAATTTGACTATTCAAAGAGATATAAATTAGTCGTATACGATTACTAGATGAAAGTAGATTTGTTTTAAGGTTTGATAGCTCCTACATCTTTGATTTAAGGTTCATTCAGCTACATAATTTAACAGAATAACAATTTATTATTTAGTTGGTTGGAATAAGGTGAAAATAATGCTAATAAAGGTAAGGTAATGATTTCAAGATTTGGTTAAAATAGCGAGAGACTGAAATTCTAAGAATTTTAATGTCTACCTATTTGCACATCATGTACTGCTATTAGTAAGTGTTAAGGATGTATAGATAATTATTAATTGGCGCAGCAATAATGTGTACCCATATGCTCATCCAATTGTAAGAGTTGTACATAGCCATTATCATGTGATATTTGTTTACCAGATTATTACATTGATGATTCTTTCAATTGTGTAAGCTTAGCTGGATAACCTATTGAAACTTAATTAGATAGTACATTCGATTATGCTGAGGATTTACCTCGAGTAGCTTCTTTCTTGAATGGTGGTTGTGTTATTGTTTGGTAGAGTAAATTATAAGATGGAAGTGGTTTTGGAGTTTATGCATAGTTGATTAGTCCAGAAGGAGTTCCAGTCGATTAGATTATTCGAGTGAATGTTAATACAAAGAACTCCTAATTTTTGCCTGACGTCACCATTTTACCTAATAATAATGTTATTATAGTTTGGGCAGATGGAGATATCAGTCTTGAATCTGAACTTTATTTCTAGATATTTGATTAAGAACTTAATAGAATAGGAACACCAACATTTATTGATTATTTGGCTCTCGATTACTATTAGTATTATGATCGACCATTAGTAGTTCAAGGATTGAGTAATAATGAATTTGTGATTGCATGGGTCAATAATAAAGACTATAAAGATTTTATATTTGTATCATTGTTTAATAACGATGGAGTATTGAGAAGATAAAATCAAATTACAGATATTTAATTCAACAATGAAATTGTTATTAATTCTAATGGACTCAACTTTGTTGTTGTGTATAGACGTTCTAATCAATTAGCTGCAACCGTTTATGATTTCGAAGGTTTAGAGTTAGCAAGTGTAACTCATCCAATATTTTGGATAGCTTCACCTAGTATCACATCTAATGCAAGATAAGAATATGTCCTTTGTTGGAGAGAATCAGAGAAGATTAAATACTCACTTTTTGACACTAATCTTAACTTATTAGGATCAATTTTGGAAGTGGAATATTTGAATACCGATGCAATTAATCCAGATATTGCAGCAACTTCAAATGGTTTTGTTATTGTTTGGTAAAATTACTATAGAGGAACATCAAGATAGAGAAAATTAAGAGCATAGATATTTGATATCAATGGAGTTCCTTCAGGCCCATCTTTTGAAGTTAATGTAATAACAATTCAACCTGAATATCCATAAATTTCAGTTCTAAATAATGATAAATTTTTAATTATTTGGGATGGATTGAAACCAATAGGAGATGAGAATAAAGGTATCTTTATGATGAAATTCGGATCCAATGGATTAAAAGAATTGATAGATAGTCCAGTGTGCTCAAATAAATGTAGAAGTTGTTCTTCATCAACAAGTTGCATTAAATGTTCAGATCAATATCAATTAATAGAAGGATTTTGTGTACCTCAATGTCCTTCAAATTGCAGTAAGTGTTCAAAACCTAATTTCTGTGACTTATGCAAAGATGGATTTAAACTTGATCCATCAGGTCTATGTTCTACAATCACTTCTAATCTATTACCTGAAGATCCTATCTTAAGTACTCCATTTGATGAATTACCAAGTTTTTCATCAAGTATAACAATCGGAGATAGTGATGTATTGATATATTCTGGAACAGTCACATTTTAAGGGGATTCTTATTTCTTAAACATCAATCTACAATTAATTGCAAATACAAATCAACATGATTTCTCACATTCAATAAAATTAATATCCTTAAAATCTTAAGTCTTACAATCTAATGTTTTAGTAAGAGAAGACAATTCAATACAAGTATATTGGGTAGAAATGATAGAAAAAGAATACTTAATGATTAAATTAATAACGATTAGTTATGATTTGGTAGTTGTTGATACAGAAATATAGATTGACACTATTCCTTATGATTCTGTCTATCAAAATGCATACAACGATTTTGTTCTATATTTATATTATCAAAATACCCAATATTAGGTTGTTTATTCACGAATCTCAGATTTTATGAAATATGAAGTATTCGAATATAAAATAACCAAAAATTACTTAAGAATTACAAGTCCTAATAGACTTTTGGAAATGAAAAGGTAATTAAGATATGGACAAATTTGTTTCAATTTGGACTCCATTGTTATCATTGAAATTAATTAAAACTACTTAATGAGACTATACAATTACAACCTAGATTTCAAGGATGTTAAAATAACAGAAAACTAATTTACTCTCTAGTACACCATTTTTATAGAATCCTTTACCATAAGAAAACTCAAGAATACTAACTTTGTATTAACCTGGAAAACAGGATCAACCTAATCCCTGACTTCGAAGAGTCAAATCTATTATACTCTACTTAATAGTGACCTTCAAAGAATCACAGATTACCAAGTGGTTGCTGATTCAAATGGAAAATTGGAGAACCCTCAAATCATTATCTTACAGGGCAGATTTGCTATAATATGGAATAACTTCATCTCTATCACCTATTCATAATTGAGTATCTCATTTTATGAAGAATCTGGAATATTTATATCTTAAACCAAATAATTGAACACCATAAGTAATAACATTAAATTATACTATGCAAAAGTCATTAACACTAACTAAATAGCTATACAATGGCTATCCTCTTATACAACAGTCAGTTTATAAATTAAATATTAATATTATTATTTGAGAATTACAGATCAAAATTAATTGCTACCTTCTCCAACTCTGATTTGCTTAGCAGAATGTGCAACTTGTTCAAATGAATATACATGTTAAACGTGTATCACTAATTATGCTTTGAATCCAAATACCTATAAATGTGAGCCATAATGTCCTGATACCTGTTTGGTTTGCAGTTCACCAACAATATGCTCATCTTGCAAAGAAGGTTATTCAATAAGATCAAATAATCAATGCGAAAAGAATATATGCAAAGAAAGCTGCTCATTATGCAATACTTTCCAACATTGCTTATAATGTCCTAAAAACTTTTATTAAAGTCAATAAGATATGACTGAATGCATAGGAACTTGTGGACCCAATTGCTTGGTTTGTACTGCTCCCCCTGTTTGTAAACAATGCGATGATTCTTATTATTGGAGTAAAACAAAAACTGAATGCGTTGTGCTCGAAGATGTGATTGGTGAAATCAGCATATCTGAGCCTTTAATTGCAACATTCCCCAATGGAGATTACATTGCTTTATGGTCTGAAGAAGGACCTAATGCTGGTGTGTATTTCTAATTGTATAAAAAGAGTGGTCAGAAGATAGGAACCAAAACCTAGGTTAACATGGATGAACTAGGAAATAGAAGATTGTTATAATCTGCATCTACCGGTAAGGCAGCAAAAACACTGTTTTCAGATATTGCCACATTTGATAAGGACTTTGTTATTTTATGGGTGGATTAAATTGTTGGAGACATGAAGGTGAATCTTAAGAAGTTTGATGTCGCTGGTCAAGCCTTAACCAAATCAATTTAGGTTACTGAAATACCCAAATAGAATCTAGATGGTATTGCTGCTCCCTGCATTATCAAAAAAACTGCAAATAATAATTTTGTTATTGGGTTCTTCAATCAAGCTGAATAATCTCTAAATACAGCAACTATGTTCTTATAATCATTTAGTAATAGTCTAGCACCCATTGGATAAATGTAGATTTTAGATAATGCAGATATATCTAAAGTACCAATGATATCTAGTGATGAGGATGGTTTGATATCTATTACCTTTTCAAGTGAAGGTGCTACTTTCTTGGCTTAAATTACAACCTAAGGTGATATCGTTACTGAGCCTAAAGAAGTTGGTGAGGCTAAAGCATTCAAATCTACAAATTTGAAGAATAAATATATTGTTTTCGTCTTTGAAGCTGTTAGCACAAATATATCTCCTCCTTAATATATTCTATCATATCAGATTATGAATTTAGATAAGATTTTGTCTGAAGCAAAATTATTCGCTAGTCCTTCCTATGGGGAAGAGCATCCCTATGTTACATCATTTGGATATGGATTTATTATTGTTTGGAGGACAGTTGATAAGTCTCTGAAATCTAAGGATATTGTATTTTAGATATTTGATAGTGATGGACTACAAATCTCAAATTAAACTTAGGTTACGAGAAAAGGACTTTATCCCAAAAACCCAGGTGTTTAGGTGTTAAATGATGATGAATTTTACATCACATGGACAGCTGCTGGTAATAATACATTAGACAATTTCTATCTACAATTATTCAATATTTCTAGCTTAATTATACAAAATCCAACAGTAGAAAATAATCAAACATCAATAATATGTCCACTGAATTGTTTATCTTGTTTGAGCAACTCTGTTTGCTAAAATTGCCAAGCTGGATACTATGTTGAAAATAACTTCTGCTAAATAGATTGTGGATTGAATTGTGTATCATGTACCATTCCAAATTAATGTACCGAATGCACATTAGGATACGAAGTTTCACTCAATCAAACTTGTTCCGAAATTGAATGCGAAATTGGGTACACTCTTTCAGATAATATGGATTGTGTACTTATTTGTCCTGAATATTGCAGTGAATGTTAATCTAATGATATATGTTTGATATGTGAATCTAATTACGCATTGCTTTAAGGATAATGTATAGAAACGAAATAAGTTGAATTGTCAAATGAAGTAGAAGTTTAAACTGGTTTACCTTTTTATTATATTATAATTATTTGTTTAGGAGCACTCTTCATCATGGGAATTGTGGCGTATGGTGTCTGGAAGTATAAAAAGAGAAAGCCAATATAAAATAATTAGCAAAGACAAGTGATTGATGAAAGAGACCACACAGCTCTAGACTCCAGAATCAATTGATATTGACATAAAATATTAGAAAAATATAATAATATTTTTAAAATAAATGTTTATTTTCTTTCTATTTGAAAAACCCCTGCAATTTGTTACTATAAAAATATACAAGCACAGTACTAAAATCATTATACTTACATAATAACAATATATAATTTAAGATAATTTAATTAAATAGAATATAGAATCATTATTATTCATATATTTTTATTCTATTTTTCTTGTTTTCTCTTACTAAAAATGATTATTATTGTAATTATTACTGTTATTACTATTATTATTACTATTACTATTACTATTATGGTTATTATTATTATAATTATTACTATTACTATTATTACTATTATGATTATTGCTATTATTATTATTCTTATTACTACTATTATTATTATTATTATTATTATTATTATTATTATTACTACTATTAGTATTATTATTACTATTATTATTATTATTAACTCCCCTACTCGTTATTATTATTATTATTATTATTTATTATTATTATTTATTATTACTACTGTTATTATTATTATTACTACTGTTATTATTATTATTATTATTACTACTGTTATTATTATTATTATTATTATTATTATTATTATTATTATTATTATTATTACTACTGTTATTATTATTACTATTATTATTACAATTATGATTATTGCTATTACTATTATTATTACTATTACTATTACGTTAGATTTTCTGATAGTAATGGTTGATAATTCTAATTTTGTCTTGTCTAAACTTCACTGATTTATTATACAGTATTTTCCACTTTTATCGTTCCTAAGTAATATAAAGATGAGGTATATTCGTAGATATCTTTATTTGTTGGCCTTTATTGAGGATCTCTTTTTAAACACTTACTAATCATATCGATAAAATCTGAGGGGTATTATGAAAGATTCGAATTTTTAAGTAAAGACTCTTTACTATAGTATTCTTCGTGGTCTTATTCATTCAAATTTCTGCAACCCACAATTTCCTTTCCAATATATTTATTATTATTTGCAATAGTTAACACGATCAATGCATATTAGAAAATATCATATTCAAAAGAATATTTTATTTCAGGAGCATCGTACTTATAAGTATTGCTCTAATGGTTTATGCTCATATCTCTATCACAATCACGATCTTGGAGCTTTTTAGAACAATCAAAATCGCCGATTATGATATTAGAAAGTTATAAATCTAGATTATCTAAGAATAAATTCTCCGGTTTTAAATCCCTATGAATAATCTTCAAATCCTACATAGCCTTTATAGCTAAAAGGATAATTGATAGATACATACCTTTTATAAATCTAAAAGATAGTTTAATGACAGTTTTTTTTCTTTCTTGAAGAGTTAAATTGTTTAATGTCTCCAATCTTTTTGCTAGAGTCCCTTGATATTTTCTCATGAAAATGAAAGTTTACTTTTTAATTTTCAAGTAGGCAAATATCTTTATGAGAAAAGAAGAGTTTTATATTTCTTAAGAAATTTCTATCTCTCTTCTTACTGTTTAATCATCACTTGAGTCTAGCCTCTAAGTTTTGTAAACTAATTCAATATCACTTGTTTCATTTGCCTAAAGAAAGCTTTTAGGTTTTGCAAATGATTTTACCACAGATTTATTTTAATCATATATGGTGCTAAACGCATTAACTTTAAAAAGAAATCCCAATAAATTTTGATATGGAATATTTAATTTATCAGTTCTATCAAAGTTACCATTAATTTTTAAGAGAAAATCTATAATAGTATCAAAGGTTTGACTTTAATGTATTACATCAGACAATCCTGGAATTTTATCACAAAAATATTTCTCAAAAAATCTTTATAATATTTAGAGTTGGGATTGTCCCTCCTTTGATTAGCCAAAGTCATATTCGATTAAAGAAACATATAATTGGTTTTCATTCAAATATAATTAAGTAATAGAATTTAAAAACCAAAGCATATTTCTGTCTTACAACTCAGCACTCACTATATATATATAAATTTAATTATACATAAACCTAATTATAAGGCAATAAGTTTTGCATTTTCACTATTTATTTGATTTTCCATTAATAAATACTTCTGAAAATCTTAATATTTTATAGAAGGCATCTCAGAATCATACTTGCAACTTTTATAAGGGAGAATATTCAGGAACCTAAATTAAGTTAATTTATTAAATTCTTCTCTTGATAGGTTCATCTTTTTAATCTCTAGAGAAATATATTATTTTTCATTTTTTTTTTTGTAAATTTTTCTGACAATTTTGTATTCATCTTCATTAAGAACTTCACCCTTTTGATAAGCATCGTTCAAAACCTCCATCCAAAGATATTTTGAAAATAAATTGGATTAAATAAATTGAATTATAAAAAAAAAAAAATTCCTTAAATAAAGAATATTTATTCAATTTTAACACAATTGTTTAATTCTAATTCTAATTAAACTATAAAAATCGAATTCTTAATGCAACCCAAAAGAACGATACTATTTGAAGAATAACTAATTTTATAAAATAACAACATTTATTTTCAATGTCAATGTTCTTCCTAAGAAAATGCAAAACCTGTGTAGCCTCGTTTGATTGGGGATTTGGGAACTGAGGAGTTATTCAATTAAAATTGTGTATTTGGGGAAGGCTGGTGCAATTATTGCTCATCTTGTAATTCAATGTGCTATTATTAAATTAGCATATATACTTTATCGTGTTAGATTACTGCCTGGGCATATTAAGACCACTGAGCTAATTTAGTCAGAGCCAAGTCAAAAATGGATGTAGCTCCGATAGCTAATAACGAAGTCAAGTAGAATTTCATATGACAAAAGCTAGCACTTTGGCTATTTGACATATCAGATTTTGGCATTTTCTCTGAAACTAAAATAAATAACAAGAGATATATGAAGACAGATCCGAAAAGCCCGACAATAACTCCAATAGAGTAGGTGTTACTAAATAGAATAATCTAGTTTGATTTATGAAATTGATTACTTTGATATTGCTATTCAGTACTGAATATCCTAACACAATGGCACCAGTAGTCCATAAGCCAGCCGTCATGCCATTATAAATAGATGAGGCTTCATAACTTCGGAAGGTTAGGTATGATAAGATGCCAGCTTAGATGGTGCCATTAATGACCCAATACAAGAATATTTTAACATTGAATAATTTGTGTTTAATTCCTATGTCATAAAGACTGGGGTCTACAATAGAGAGATAGATTTACTTGAAGTGAGAACATCACCAGAAAATTCTTCATCGAAAATAGCATATAATACAATAGGAAGACTAGTGAAAAATAGGTTGTAACTTTAATAGAGTAACTAGTCATAAAACATAACAGCCGAAAATCCATTATTTACAGCCCACCAATATTGAGGTAGGACTAGAAGCATATTTTTATAAAAATTGTAATTTACAAGAGTTGAGTTTTTCCTATAACTCTCTCTTCCATGATAAAGTGTTAACCTTTTAAGTATTCTGAATTCCCCAACAGCATAATCAGAAGCCCTAGCTGCTTGCTAGCCTTCTACTCCTTTAATTCCAACTCCAATATGAGCAGCTGTAATCATGTTGACATCATTAGCACCATCTCCAATGGCAAGAGTAGTAACATTAGGTTTATTTTATCTAACTAAGGAGACGATTTCTTATTTTTATTTTGGTGAAACTCTACAAGCTACTACAGCCTCACATCTTTCAGCAATTTACATTACTTTTAATGAAAGTTCCGGTTTCATAGCTATGATTAAAGCGTTGCCAGAGATCACCAATGCATTTTTATTATTATTTTGGCTTTTTTGGATAGCCTTTTCTAATTCATTTCTAATAACTTATTCATCATTTCCATCAACTATGATTTATTATAAGGAATCATTCAATAATTAGCAAGAATAACCAATATTGATAGCAGTTTCTATTTTATCTCCAGTCAATACCCACACTTTAATACCTGCATCTTTTAAGTATTAAATGGTTGGGCCTACATCTTCTTATAATTTATCTTCAATGGCTGTTCCCCCTATAAGTTCTAATTCTTATTCTATTTTTGCTTGAGACTCCATCATTAAGTTCTCTCGATTTTATATAGCAGAACAAGCTTGTAGATAGCTTTTTTCCCATTCTTTATAAGTGGACAGAGGCAATATTCTCCTTGTTAATAGAAGAGTTCTTAAGCCAATCGATGCAAATTCTTATAGATCATTCCAAGTTTTCTCTTTTAATTAAGGAACAACAGGTTTCATTAATGGTTCAATAACAGAATCAGCTCCCTTTGTATACAGGATAATTTGATTGGCTTGATCCTAAACGATTACAGATACTCTCTTTCTTGTACTATTGAATTCAAGTACATGCAACAATTGATAATTCTTGATGTCCCCCTTAATATTTACTACCATGCTGTTTGATGCATCTAATCCCTCAAAGGTATAACCGCAATATCTTGCAAAATTGACCAAGGCCAATTCATCAGGGGATGAGGCTTAGTAAAGTAGCTGACTATTTTTATTTTCAGTAACAACAGTATGACATAATGATAGACAAAGCAAGAACTCATGAAGTGGTCCCTTCCCTGGAGTTTAATTCAAATCATTAAAGAAGGCTTTATCTCTGAAATCAACATTTGAAACTTAAGCTAATTTGGACACTTCTTCATTTGTTAAGGTTGCTTCTTTTCCATATGACTTTTTATTGACTGTGAGACATTTGAAATCCATTTGGTTCTTTGTCAATGTTCCTGTTTTATCAGAAAATATGTAATCCACTTAACCAAGTTCCTCATTCAGATTGGATGATTAGACTGCTGTTTTTATATCATATTCAGCTGAATATGTTCCTTAATCCTGGGTTATCAACATTCCTTAGAAATATTTAACCATTTCTAATGAGACAAGCAATGAGATTGGAACGAAGTTGGTGAAAATGAGAATCCAATTACCCCATTTTATCTAAAATTAAATTGTGAGTACTTACGAATAGATTTTTAACAAAATTATGCTCTGGATCTGTAATCAAGATATCCAAATATGATAATTATGAATTATGAATCTGCTACCATGAAGAATTCAAATAGCCTCCTAATCCACACATGAACATCTAGAAACTAATCATACTGGATATTTACTTATAATAGAAAAATCACAATAATGAACCAATTCATTGTTCGTTCTAAATGACTGCGCTTAGGCTATGCCTTAATTGAATTAAGCATAATCTTTGAGTCATGTCCGTTATAACAAACAACTCCATAGATATAATTGACATTCCTTAAAACACAACCTCTTAAAATGAAATTTTTCTCACTAAGAGGAATTTGTTAATTATTAATTTCAGCAGATCCAGTGAATTGATACAAATACGGATTTGGCCGTTCATATTTTATGGTCATTCTCAATGCCAATAGAGCATCCTCACTTTGTTCTTACAGTTACTTTAGATTTTTTTGAATATTTTTGCATTTCAAATTGGTTTCCCCATCTAAATTTTTTGTTTCAATAAAGGCATTCCCTTTCTTATCTGATGTTTGCATTAATAAGATGTCAGCAGGTATTTGTTCATCCTTCTAAACCTTGATTAGATCTCCAATCCTTAATTCACTCCATTGAGCTTCTCTGGGAACTTCATTTGTGCGAATTAAGTAGGTTTTGCGTGTGTTTTCTGCATTGTCTGATTTGCGTCTCTAGTAATCCTCAACAAAATCCTTGATCATTGAAATGCAAACAACTATTGATAATGGCCCCATAATCACAGGTTAACCATTTGTTATGCTAATTGCTGAGATCATCTGCATTATAGCAATAACCAAAAAGTAAACATTAGCCAACTTTGAGAATTGCTCTATCAAATTTAATGGGATGAATGTAATAATCGAGGAGTATTTTGATGTTGTGATCATGTTGTCAGGTACAGCCATATCAGGGACGTTTGATACGATTGATCTGTCTGAAATATGATATTGTGATTTGTACCATTCATTTAATGAGCAGGCGGTCTAACTGTTATCAAGCCCCATTTTTTAATTGTTCTTTCATTGTTATACGAATGAGAATCCATTTAATTAATATATTATTCTAAAAAACGATAATGAGAATACTAGTTATCGCGGTATTAGCCCTCTCAGTGATGGCTGCTCAAAAGAAGAGAAAGTACTTTATAAACCATACCTAATCTAGAGCAACACCCAATCTAATTCACATTGACAACAAGGCATATTAATAATCACATGCATAAATTGAATATGATGTTGATTCATTTACTAGTCCCAGAACTCAATAACTCAAGACAGCCTAGAAAAAATAAGACAGCAGCTTAAAAAAAGCCATCCAACACAGCCAACAAACTGGATTTGTTCAAATCCAACAAGAAACTGATTAATTCATTCTCATGAATCAAGATGAAGATGTAAGTATTGTCATATATTTAGCTTTCTTCCGAATTAATGACCGAATAACAAGTCCAATAGGCCTTATTAACAGCTGAAGACTTCAACAACGTCCCCAACATTGAGATGCAAGCAGAATCAAACTACTAAGCCCCAGATGTAGCCTAAGATGATGTCAATGAATCCTATTATATTCCAGTCGTCACCGAAGGAGATGGCACATTAGAGGAAGTATAGAACTCCGATGAAGAGCCCCAATAAAACCCAGATATTGAGATGCCTTCTTTGGACGAAGCATCATCATCATTCCTCCAATGAAAAAATATTAATATCCAAATATATTCACATCATACATTATTTCATATATGTGTAATTATAGAGCCTCTTTAATTCCTGCATGTTTTTTATATTGTCAATTAATTCATTTTATAATTATAATTTTAATTTATGAATAGCAAATCTTTCCCATGATTATCAATGCTAAATTCTTCAATCTCTGAATCCATATTTCGGCAGTGATACTAATATTAATTGTCAAAAAAATAGCCGTTATTACTTTTAATACAAATCTTTCTTTATTAAAATGCTAATGATTCCTATTACATTCTAATAAAATATGACTTAAAACTAATATAGAAACACATATTCAACTAACTTCTTTTTTACTTTGTTAATTTCAATCAAGATATTTATATAATATTTTGAATATATAATTCATATTTATTACCTCTAAATTATTAAAGAGCCAATATTATGTTTTAATATATACAAATCATATTCAATTACCTCTACTTTTGTAATATCTGTAAGATATAATAATATAGTTTAACTTTTAAGAGAGTTTCAAAATTAATAAACTAAAAGTTATTTTTATTTACAACTAATACCAATATATTAATCGTGAGAATATGAATTTTTATTAAATAAAAGTAAAAACTCAAAATTTGAATACAGTTTTATTTGAAGAATGTTCAAGAGTCTCATCAAAGGAATGATACATTATGAAAAACCTGAAGCCTTCCCGCCAAGTTAAGACAATCTAAGTCTAATGAAGATTAATTCATCCATACTATTAGGTAATGATTATATAAAATATCAATAAAAATGATAATTTCATTTTAAAATCCCTGATAATAATTAATATAATTTATTTTATTAGACATAGTATTAAAGTCAAATTTAATATCATTTATTATTGTTTAGTATTGTAGTGATTTTTGCGTTTATTCGCTTGCTTTAAATTTTGAATAAGTTGTTATTGTAAGATTTATTAATAATTAATCGAGAAATGAATTAAGATCAAAAATCGTTCTTTGATTTCACATCACCCTTTGAGTTGAAAAGACCCATCGAAATATTTTCAAAATCCTTAAAGGATCAATTCTACGTACTCAAAAATGAGAAGTTCAAGCTAAAGACTCTAGTGCTACAACGAAATTACTTGATCAAATTTAGTACTAATGTAGAATCTATTTTTATATTCTTTAGAAAACAACTCAAAAGTATTACAATATAACGAATGCCTTGCTTGAATACGTGAACCATCCTCAAATGGGAAAAGGAATTTCAATAACGAAAAACGGAGCAAATTTCACATTTTATGGAATCGCCGACCATTGGTTCTCCAGTATGAAAAAATGGTGTGTGTAACCAAACTTTTAGAAGGAGTACTGCATGATTAAACTAGTTGGAAAGGGTAGTTTTGGGAAGGTATGAAGAAAACTGATCATTTTAGGTTTATAAAATTTAAAGTTTACGAGATAAAAAAGATTATGCTGTGAAGCTATTTGATAAAACCACATTCAAAACCTAAGATCGACAAGCTTTGCTTAAGGAAATTGAATTAATGAGAATAATGAACCATGAAAATGTAGTTTCAATTCTTGAAACCTATGAAAACGAACAATATATATTTTTGATTCAATAGCTGTTCAATGGAGGGGAGCTTCATTAAGAATTGAAGAAGACTCGAACCTTTTCAGAGTATGGAGCTTTCATAGTGATTCAATAAGTGATAGAAGCCTTGAACTACATACATTCTCATGGGATTATTCATAGAGACATAAAGCCCGAAAACATCATTCTGAGAGAGCAAGGAATGATAGAATAGGTGGTATTAGCTGATTTTGGATTGGCTGATTACTTCAGAAAGGATTGCAAGTACATGTTTACAAGATGCGGTACTCCCGGATTTGTTGCACCGGAATTATTGCAAGATAAAATTTATGATTATAAAGTTGATATCTATAGTTGTGGAATACTGTTCTACTACTTGTTAGTAGGTAAAGGACCATTCGATTCAAATAATTATGATTAAACAGTTATGGCCAATTTTAATGGATGGGTAGATTTAACTAAATTTCAATTTACTATTGAATGTCTTGATTTATTAAGAGGAATGTTAGATCCAAACCCTATTAAGAGATATTCTATAGATCAAATTAAATAAAGTTCGTTCTTTAGAAAACATATAACAGTTTTCTAACAATACGGAAGTTAGAGTAGTTTGGGCAGCATTCCTTCTCAAGGGGATTCCCGAACAACTTCACCTTTATAAAGTCCAAAATTAGAGCTTAAATCACCTCAAGATCAAAAGAGTAGATTTGTATAATCATGTGTCTCCCCTTTGTAATCACCCTCTAGAATTAACGCCGCTAATTTCTCTCCTTTATAAGGTCCATTTGGGAAGCCCCAAAATTTACAAAGAATACCTATACAAATTTGAATTAATAATAATATCGAGTTATAAATACCAATATAAAATATTGTGGTCATCAAGTTATCTAATTTTACACTTTTTTTGTTTATATCCTATTTGCATTATAAATATAATTACAAAGCCTATTTGTAATAAATTGGTAAAAATAAAATATATATCCATATGGACAAAAATTTTATTAAGTATAATTAACTTCTAAGATATTATAATAACTTATAATATAAATTTAGAATTTTGATTAGGGTATTTTGATTAAAATTATGAACATAAAGAAGTAAGTGAGCTCAACTTCATTCTTTGACATATCAAAAGGCTCTTTATGGCAGAATACAACGGCTTCCCGCAATATAAATGAGTCAATTTAAGAAAATTTTTACATTTACTCTTGCAAACACAATAGCTATAAGGTTAAGACATTGTATTTGTAAAATCATTTCATTTTTAAAAGAAAAAAGAATGTAATAATATTTCATCCTATTCTCAGGGGTAATATCAAATCGCAGATATTCTCAATGCAACAATTTGTGAAATTGAACAACCTAATTACGGTGCTGGAATCAGAATTACTAAGGCAGGTCAGGTTATTGAATTATATGGTATGACGATAGCCTGGCTTGAATAATTAAGATTTTATTGCATTCAACAAGATTTCGCTAACAAGTATAGTATCCATAGGTTACTGGGAAAAGGTACATTTAGTAAAGTATTAAAATATTTAAAAAATCTTAGGTGTTCAAAATAAAATCAAGAATTACCCAAAGAGACTTTGCTGCCAAAGTATTTGACAAGAAGACAATTATTAACTATCAAGATTACTTATTGATAACAAAGGAACTTCAAATAATCAGAAGTCTAAGCCATCCAGGAATTACCAAATTTTTTGAAACATATGAAAGTGATGAACAGATTATTTTAATATATGAAATGGTGGAGTAAGGGGAATTATACACTTTTATAAAGGAAAAGCATCTTTCGGAAGAAGAATCCTTATTAATAATAAAATAAGTGTTATAAGCGCTCCTTTATATTCACTCTAAAGGAATCTTACACAGAGACTTGAAGCCATCCAACCTTCTCTTAAGAGCCAAAAACACATTATCAATAGTCATAGCAGATTTTGGGTTGGCAGAATTCTATAGGGTCGATGGAAAGTATATTTACACTAGATGTGGGACTCCAGGTTATGTTGCTCCAGAAATTTTACAAGACAAGATATACGACTACAAAATAGATGTTTATAGTGCGGGTGTCATTCTTTTTATGATGTTGAGTGGTGGCAAATCTCCTTTCAAAAGTACAGATCCAGAGGAGAAATTGTTCCAAAATTATAAAAGTTTAATAGATTATTCTTTGGTTTCAAATGCCTCTGAATCAGCATTTAATCTATTACAGAACATGCTTGAACCTGATAATATTAGAAGGATATCAGTAAGAGCAGCTTTGAATCATCAAGTCTTTCGAAATCACAGAGCCAATAAATGCACTATTATTATCAGGAAAACTCCTAAAAGCATTGATAAAATATCCACTCCAAAACTCATAATAAACACGAATAACAATTTAGATAAGTACTTGCAATTATCACCTAAGTTATAAAACTTATCATTTAAGCCCATTAACAATATGAAATAAGAGGCTATTAGAAGAGGATTTTAAAAAATGCTAACCTTCTCTCATAGGTCTCCTTAATTATCGCCTGTACAATCTTCAACTAAACTTGAACAATTCTCTTGATAAATATTGTATTAATTTATATAATTTAATTTTAATTCATATGAATTTTTAACCGAGTTCTTTATTTAATCACAATGTAAAATGGGAATTACTGAATGAAAAACCTTCAAGTGATTTTAAGACTCTGTAATTATATGTTTTTTCTAATAAGAAGAAGGAATTTCAGTTTAAGACTCTCATAAAAACTGGTTCAAGAATTCTGAAGTAATGTAAAAATGTAAAATAATTCTTTATATAGGAAGAACAAAATCAAGTTTTTAGATGTGAAAAATTGTGTATTAAAAAAAATTCATCATTATCAAAATGGAGATGGGATTATGATTACTTCAGGCAATTTTCAATTTGAATTCTATGGTTAAATCACAGAATGGTTTGACCACTTGAAATTATATTGCATATAAGTCGATTTCTTGAACAATTATAGCATTGGAAACCTAATAGGCAAAGGCACCTATGGTAAGGTATATATTATTTTTATTTAAAAGGTCTACAAAGCTATTCAAAAATAAAATAAAAGTGAATACGCAGTTAAGACTTTTGACAAAAGCAATTTACAAAAGTAGATAGAAATAGAGGCAATCTTAAGAGAAATTGACATTCTTAGAATTGTCTAGCATCCCCGAGTTATTAAACTTTTGGAAACATATGAAAGTGAAACACATATTTTTGTTGTCTATGAATTGTTAAAAGGTGGAGAGCTAAAACAACTAATGAATGAGAAGAAACTAAATTAAGACTAGTGTGTTTCAATCATTTATAAAATTATAGATGCTTTGGCTTATATTCATTCAAAAGGCATAATACATAGAGATTTGAAACCTGAAAATTTGATATTTCGATATGCATAGAACATAGAAGATATAGTCATAGCTGATTTTGGATTGGCAGACTTTTACAGAAAAGATGGAAAGTACCTCTTTTCTAGGTGTGGAACAGCAGGATATTTGGCCCCAGAACTCATTATGAATAAAATATATGACTATAAAGTCGATGTCTATAGTGTTGGTATAGTATTTTATATGTTAATAAATGGAGGAAAGTCTCCGTTTGAAAAAATTGATTATGCAACTTAATTGCAATAAAATATGTTAAGCAATATTGATTTGAAGAAACTAATCATTTCAAATGAGTGCTAAGATTTATTATCTAAAATGATTGATGCAAATCCTTAAAGTAGAATAACATCCCAGTAAGCTAAGATACATCTGTTATTTCATAAATAGCATGAAAAAATTGAAGTGTTAACAGCAAGATTGCCAAAATCACTTACGATATCCTTGATTGATACTCCAAAAATCTAAGCTATTTAATCGAGCCGTCAAAAATAATAAAGTTTCGTTTAGATGTCTCAAAGTGCTAAAAATTCTCCAGTTGACACCAAAAAAATCTAAGGTCAATAAAACTTTTCAAATGCAAAATAAAAGTAATAACAATGAGTACTTTTTTAAATGATAATATTGTTATATTTTAGAATTGCACTATTTTTTGTAATATACATTATACAATGCTTCTATTCCTCTTATTTGAATTATTTAATACTATCTGAGCTCAAAATAGTAATTTAAATAATAATAAAACTAAAAAATGATGATCCATAAATTGAAGTTTCATTAAGGATAATTTATATTTTTATAGAGCAATGAGAATTTCTTTGATTCATTTCCAAAAGTGTTAAAAAGAATCTTTTAAAAAGCTTTTGATGTCTCGTGGAAGATACTAAATAAATTATAAGTTTCTATTTGAGATTTTGGAATATTCCACATTTATTTCTTCACTTTTAACTTATGAATTAAAAATTAATTCTTCATTAAAATAACACAAGACCTGAGAAGAATGCTTTACTTGAAATATAGTATATCTTTGAAATATCATTTAAAATATTACTATTATTTATTTTTATGTCCAAGGTTAAGAATTTAGTGTTATAGACTCACACTATTGTACCAATATGTTTATAAGTTCATTTAACATTATTAGAGGCCATTAATAAATCTCCATGCATTCTATAAGCATAAGGATTAATCAAGAAAATAGTAAATGATTTGGTTGAAGAACTTATCTATTATAAAATAGAATATTTAGAGAAGCAGAGGTATAATTGGAATTTAAGGCTTTTCTTCATTTCAAATCACCAAAATCAAGAATATGGGCATCTTTAACATAAAGACAGATAAATATATAATAAATGAATAAATGTAAATCTCTTTATAATTCATCATAATTCGTCTGAAACAACTTCTGCACTGCAAGTGGCAAATACGACTTTAGATTTAGGCTATCCACTTTATGATCCTTAACCTTCAATCTTTTTTACTAATTCCATATTTTCTATGACTCTTCCAAAAACAACGTGTTTTCCATTTAACTAAAAGAATATATAAAAGTTTATACCCAATGAGTATCAGCAGTTGTAATAAAGAATTGACTTCCATTGGTATTTGGTCCTGCGTTTGCCATTGAAATACATCCGATTTCATGTTTCAAATTAAAATTTTCATCATTGAATTTGTTTCCATAGATTGATTCTCCACCAGTACCATTACCATTTGTAAAATCACCTCCTTAGATCATGAAATTTGGGATAATTCTATGGAATGGTGATCCTGCATAGCCCTTGCCGTTCTTTTCACCTGTGCACAAAGCTCTGAAATTTTCTACAGTCTTAGGTACAACTTTTCCAAACAAACCCAAAGTAATTTCTCCTTCATTCTTGCCATCAATTGTTACTCCAATCTTGATTTTATGTGTGACTGTCTACTTTGATAATTGAGATAAAACACTAAAAGACAATAAACAAAGAATAATGATTTTCATGATTATTTATATTATGAAATTCTTAAAATTTGATTCTTGAATTAAAATCATATATCTTTAATATATTTCTCTTCATAAAATAAAAAAGTCATAAATATTCATCGGATCAGCCTAATTACTGAGATGAGAACCTGTATAGTAATTGCCAAATTATAATAAGGATTAATAATATATTATAGACAATTGTTTGACAAAAGTACTATTAAGATCAACTACAATATAAATAATAATTTGAACGACCTCAAATAAGAAAATTTAAAAGAATTAAAATATCAATAAGAATAATGCTAAACTAAGCATGAATTTAA
The DNA here is from genome assembly GCF_000165425.1 of Paramecium tetraurelia. Lineage (NCBI taxonomy): Eukaryota > Ciliophora > Oligohymenophorea > Peniculida > Parameciidae > Paramecium > Paramecium tetraurelia. The sequence goes on along the minus strand of NW_001799388.1, from coordinate 182,344 downwards.
ACTATATAGAATTATAATTCAAAACGATAAAAGCCTATATAAATTAATAGTTAGACTTAACTTAAAATCAAATTGTATGTAATTTACAGTATTCTTAAATTACTATAAATATTAATATAAAGGAGTGTTTCACAAAAATTGTTGTTGAGATTGGTAAAGTACTTAGAGAAAGTTCTTTTATAATTATTATAAATAATTGTTTAATGTTTGAAGAAAATATAAAAATTTGGGGTCCTTTTGGAGAATTAGCTTTAACTTGGTGCGAAGCGTTTATGGATGATAATGATTATGTAGTATTGATGATCTACTTATAAAAAAGAAAATGGATAATGTCAGATTCTGATCTTTAAGCTGTGATTAAAGAATATGATAGAATGGGATTAGCTGACATGCGACAAGCAGCAATGTATATATAAGAATGACTATATTATAGGAATTTATAAAATTTTGGCATTGTAAGGTTGGATGAAAGAAAACAGAACAATTTCTAAAGAGACAATCATTTTTAAAATATGCAAATAAACAATGAATTTGTAGATTGTTTGGAAAGATAATGTAAAATTTTGGAAGAGAAGTGTTAATAAGAAAAGAAGGAAGTTGAAAAATAAGAAAAAAACTAAACTAGTAAGTATTGTAGCATCTGCAATTAATAATATTCATTGAATGATATCCATTTGTTTTAGCTGAAGAGATGTAAAAAATATGGCTGTGAATAAGGACTTTTAATAGATTCATAATTGGATGAATTGAGAAAAAAAGTATGTTCTTTGTTATTATAAATATAGCATGTTTAAATTTTAGAACAAATTTTGGAGAGAATAAAACGATAATTAGAGAATTGCAAATTAGAGCCATTCCCAACGGCGAATGATATTGAGCAATCAAAGTAGATGGTGATAGAGGTGTAATCGAAATGTAATTTATTAATTTAACTAGCATTTCTGGATCCTGAGGTGGAAAAGAAATGGAATGAAAACAAAAAGGAACAGATACATTCGATATTTAAACTACCGATATGTAAAAAGATTAATTCATATGTTCAACGGAAGAAATAATTTTTATCTAATAAAATGAATATTGAATGAATTTAAATATTAAATATCTATCTGGATCGACAATTTATCAGGAGGATTTAAGGGTGAGATAATTTAGATAATTATCTCAAACAAAATCATAAAGTTCATCTCACCCGCCAAGTAACCGTTCAAATTTTGAACTTCCAAAATGTCACAACATCAAAATTGATTTCAATATATTTCCTTAGCCGAAGAGGTTCAAGCCATCATTATATAATATATAATAGAAATAGTAATAATAATAGTAGGAACATTTATAATTACCCTTGTTACTCAAATAGGAGAAGCCAACCCTTGTGAAAAAGAGAAGGAGTCTTAATTTATTTGTAATATGATGAGAAACGATTGAAAAAAAATGATTTTAATACAATTATTAGCTATTTTTTTTCTCTCGTTTTTTATTTAACTTTAGTAATTATGTTGAGGTTCTCATTCAAAGTCCCTTAGTTTTTCGATCAAATATTCGATCACTAACACCTGCTTATCAAACTTTTAACCAGATGATTTTCTTGAGCTTTCTGAATCCGATTATACGTCATTTAAATTGAATTCTTCAAGACTCTCTAACGAAGGACTTGGCAGAGGTCTAGAATGATATTAAGTTTATACCTTGTTTTTAAGGGAGAGGATGGAGTAAAGCTTAGTCTGGTCTGAAAAAATTGTTAATTGCAGTCCATAGTTGAGTGATATTTTATATTTAAAAATATATTTATTAAATTTCAAATTTGATAAAATCACAATTTAAAATTTGTTATTTAATATAGATTACTAATTAATTTGAAATCTGATCATATATTATTACAGCATATGACTTATTTTGGATAAATTGTTAAGTTAATTTATTCAGTTAATCAATTTAATAAACGAACCAAAAACCATGATTTTTGATGATGATGAAATATAATAATAATCATAATAATTTATGACTTAATGTGGGCATGGACAACTCAGTTATTGGAGGTGTGATTGTAAAAGTAACTAATCTTTCACCTTAAGGAGGAATAAAACTCTTGAAATAATAACCTCTTTCAGGTTTGGTTAATTTACAACCTCCCTTGTTCACTAAGTTGGTTTCAAAGTTCACTTATTGATTGGATTCATTCTTATAATAGATGTAACCAATTCTAAAAATAGTAAACAATAAATAACCCTAGATTTCCATTGTTATCCATCTTCATAGTGATTCCTGGCAATACTTCTTCCACCTTATTGTTGGATCTGACTTGATGCATCATTGTCTAAGAAACAAGATTTGGATCCCTGGGAACTTCCTTCAATTACACATATTGTTCTCCATAAGTGCTCAACACAACTGAATGTTCATTCCAAGATGGTACATGCCACTTGATTTTGATGTATAAAATGTATTTACCAGGAGTGAAATTCTCACCTACTCTGCCAACATGTGTTTCTATGTCTTTATAGAATTTTCCCTCTCTGTACTCATATCCATTTTGTAATTCCTTTGCTAACAATAGTCTAACATAAGAATATTCATATTTCAATTCAGGTTGAGATCTATATTATCTAGTAGATTCCTAATGAATGGCAAAGAAGTATTCTCCTTCTTTTTTAATTTCGAATTCAAAATACACTCCTTTGTTTCTTCTAACGTTGAATCTCATAGAGTTATAAATGTAATCTGTTTTGAAATATCCACAGAACACTGAAAAGAAGTATTTAGTATAATCATCCAATGACATAAAAAAGATTCCATCATTTTCTGTTCCTGTATTTCCAGCTTGCTCTCTCAATTCAGGTGTCCACAAATCTGAATCGTCACCCCAATCACCCTTCCATTCTTTACGAGCCCATGGATTTCTTATCTTAAGTAAATGAACTTGTCCTCTTTAAGGATGATTTACAGTCTTAACATTTAAGATAGAGTATGCATGTCCTGGTTCTAATCCAATAGCAGAGTAGTCGGCATTTTTACTATATGTACCAGTCACCATAACACATTTTTGTTTAACACAAGTAATGAAATTTTCTTTGAAACTTGGTTTATTTGTTAGTAATAGCCAAACTGGACCTCCTGTGATTGTTTTGATAACTTCTCTGGGATCTCCGGCATCAATATTGGTATAGGATCCATTTACTTTTGCCCATGACTTTTCTAGCAATGACACCCAAATCTCTTTATCAGCATTTTTGGTAAAGGCAATTTTACCGTTTTTGACTGGTATATTATCATCAATAGGGATGACCTTCCACTCTCCGTTAATGCACATCTTAACACCATAAACACCAAATTTGTTAGCTCTCTAAATAGGGAACAGATCCTTAATTTGATCAGGCCTAAATTATTGATTATATAAATACCATTTGCAGGCTATTGAGCTTAAGGTTGACATAAAATAGCAGTCTCCTAAATCACCTTGACAAATATCTCTATGGGATATCCATTTATTTAAGCCAGCACCACTTTTATCATGTTGAGTATCTATTGAAAAAACTTTCTGCTCTCCTTAAAAAAGCTCTTATAAACGTTTCCAACTATTGGCACTGAATTTTGGTCCCAAACTTGTTACATTTGGGGGAAAATCAGGATCTGTAAATACTTCTTAAGTTTATTAGCATCTCTTTTAGAGATCGGCCAATTCTTTAACTCCTGGAATCTTAAAATCAACTCCCATAAAATCTTTAAATCTTTCATCCTCTTCCCTTGTCAATTCTAAACTAATTGTTTATTATGGTTTGGGAATAGTCAAGAAATTTTATGTTTCTAAAATTCAATTAATATTTATACTTGCTGGAGCCTCCAAAATTATTTATGGATCACCTTGGGTATTTTCGAATACAATTTCTTACCATTTTTCAAAGAGACTGATGATTACACTCTCACTAAGTGGATGATCAGGAAATTCCTCTCTGAGCTTTTTGAATTGCGCATCTGTAATTGCCACGTAAAAGAATTCTAATAAATTTCTGAATTCGGGGTCTTAAAGTTCTTTGTCCTTATTTTTGTCATAGAAATTATACAATCTCTATATGGGTACCTTCTTCTCTCTCACTCCCCTGATGATATTCTTTAACAGGGGTAAAGATTCATAAGAATTCGATGATCCAGCTCTCAATGTAAATTCTTCATCATCCACTATTTATTAATAGATATCTTATGTTATTCCAGCAGGACTTTTGAATTTGGTAATCATCTTCAGATAAAAGTACTTTATGTCCTCGTTAGGGATATTTGGATCGAAAACTTACACTAGTTATCTGATCTATTCTAAATTCAAAGCCTAGGTCTTAAATTCATGTAGTAATTCTTAAGGGCTTCGTAGCATAATAAATTAAGAAAGGGCTTCTTAAATTAGCGAATCTGAACTCATTTTAGATATTTTATTAAATAATTATTAACATAACATTATTTGGATATGAATTCCAAAATTACATTTATGAAAATACCTTAATTGAAAAATTCCCTTTTCATTTATATACTTGACTTATAATAAAAATGATTTCTAATTTAATATATGAAAATTGAATAAATTGTTGTTTATGATTAACTTATTAAGTGAGATAATTAAAAAAAGATCACATTAATCTTTTCATATTTAATTATCTAAATTAGTTGCTCGAATATCTCAGCAATCAAAACTATCCTCCATACATTGATATCTACTCTTAAGATATTTTCATAATAATGTAATTAGCTTAATATGGCCAGGAAGGATTAAATACAATATATATATTAAAACCATTACAGTATACTTAAAATATATGTTATTATTAATGAATGGATAATTCAAAATATCTTTTAGAATATATATATTAAATATTTTGAATAATCTTAAATAAGGTCATTTAGATAATTTTAATATAAACTTGTATCAAACATTGAAGTGAATGGAGATGAAGAGTTGAAATGAGAAATTTGTTAAAAAATGTTGTTAATTAGATGAGTAATTAATATTAATCATATATATTTAATATTATAATTAATAACAGAAAAATTGAATAATTTAGAATGCTCAGGATTCAAAATCGCATTAAACATGATAATGCTGAATTGCTGGCTATTATAGATAGATGTGCATGTATGATATTGTTTGAATTTAGAAATTATGAAGGATGATAGGTTGACTCTCAGATAGATGATCAAGGACAGTAATTCAGAAATAATTTCATTAGTTACAACGTATAAGAAGAAGAATGGTATGAATAATCATTCAATAATGTAGATCTAAGGTTGTTATAATAAGAGTTAAGAAAACTTTTGAATAAAGTCAAAGGCAAATAATAATAATAAACTCAGATATAATTTAATACTAGAACATCAAAAGAAAACTAAGTAAATATTTCTCAATCCAAAACCTCGCGAACTCCTTCAAGATAAACTGCAAGTATTTAAAAAAATAGAAATTTTGTAAGTCCACCTAAAAGATCTTTAAGCAGATAAACTAAATAGTCAATAATTCCTAAATAAGAAAACTCTCCAAGATTCAATGAAGATATAAAATAAAACAGTCCCAATTCTCCAGAATTTGAATTGTAAATAGTTATCTTAATTATTTTAAGTGTTTCTCCACATAAAATTGAATAACAAAGATAATAATTGGAGTAATTTGAACAAAAACTGAAGCAATATACATAGGGAGAGAACTTTTAAAAATTATTCGATTAATAAGAGTATACAAAAAAGAGAGATGATATCGTTCTGGCTAGTTTTTAAAATGTATGTTATTTTATTGTGAATTGCAGTTTACAAAAGATTAAACATGGATGTTTGTAGAACCTGATAAAGATAAGGAGAAAGAAAAAGAGAAAGAGAAAGAGAAAGAAAAAGAGAAAGAAAAAGAAAAAGAAAAAGAAAAAGAAAAAGAAGAAGACAATATATAATAATAGAATCATCATAGAAGATAGTATTCTTATATGTAAATGCCCAAAGATATTGGAATTCATCAACATCATAATACTGAAATAATAGAAATTAAATTGTCAACCTAATCTAAAAAAGAATAATAATTAGAAGGTTCAAGTCAAGAAATGGGAACTGATCTTTAAAGATCTCAAGATGTTTAAGGTATTAGTATTGGAAAATACAATTCTGATGTATTAAATTCTAAATAAGGAAAACAAGAAACACACAATCAACAAATAATCAAGTAGAAGTTTGAACATTAAAATGAAAACATTTATTAATCTTAAATATTAGACAAATATGAAGAAGATGAATATGTTTAATTTTAAAATACTTAAAATGAAAGATAATAAACATAATAATTTGTAGCTACTAATGATGAGGACTAATATAAACCTGTAATAACAGAAGATGACATCATGAAAAAATATGCAGATCTATTTACTGCACCTGACTTTTTGAAATAATGCAGGGCTACTTGTTAAACTCAGAAAACTATTGAATCATTTGCTGACAGTAGAAGCCTTAATTTCATTGTACCTTGTCAAAGTATGGTGTGTCAGGATGTTGAAACTACTAAAAAAGGAAAATATTGCTTATTATCGCAATTAACTGCAGAATAGATATTTGATGAGATTTTTCCTGAATCAACTTTATAGAAGATAAGCAAGGCATTTTTTAGATTCAAGATGGAGGTTGTGTTTTAGTAATTGCTTCATGATCCTTCTTAAGAGGAATTAGATGAGATGTTCTATTAGGTGGATGTACAAAGAGATGGATTTGTAGATGTTAATGAGATGGGGTAATTTTTAGATACTGTTTGTCCTAAATAAGATAGATAGATTTATGAGAAAATTGATAAAAGCAACAAGGGGTACTTTGATGAATAAGAATTGTGTTAGTAGTGTAACAAAACCATTGCTAGATAATACTTTTAGGAATTGGATCTATTGAACACTAATAAAATAACATATTGGGAATATTATTTAAAGTAATATATTATATTAATATAGACGCACTACAATTATTGGTCAATAAGTGATTAATATGATATAAAAAAGTTTAGATTGATTAAATGTTTTATATAAAATTATTAAATTTTTATTATATCGTTAATGTTGACTTAGAAAGAATCATTAGGGAATGAGCAAGACTTCAATTTGAATAAATTTCGTGATTCTTTGTATCTTAGAATGTCCAGTCCCAGTACCCTAAAAGTAAGTAGCAACCGCAAAGAGGATAGTTCTGTTAAGAAATCCTCCAAATCTTCTCTCTATACTGATATTCAACATAGAAAAAGGTGGGTAACATATTTATTAATAGTGCTCCTTCATTTGATGAATTGCTTAAATCGATGAATAATGGCAATGGGTTTACATAAATACAAAATGGATCAAATCAAAAAAAAGGTATAAATGATTCATCTAGAAAGATGAGTGGGTTATAAAATAAAATAGGGAGTCTTGGAAACAATGAAATTAATTAGCTAACCAAATTAATTCAACCGTAATGCTATTATAAATATAGATTTATTAGTAACTAGCCCCTATATTAATCAACAAAGGCTTAACCAAAGAGAACCACGTTCTCAAGCACCATCACAGAAAAACCTGTTTTTAATAAAGGCTCTGGAAAAACTCTTTAGGATAAATTATCCTTAAAAGAATTGATAGAACTACGAAGTAAAGTTGATCACAGTACTTAATCAGAAGTTCATCAACTATCAGCTAATTATGTTTAAGAGTTAGTAAAACTGTCTTAAATTATTACAAAGCAAGTAAAAAATGTTAAATATTGATACTATGTATCTGTCTACATTAATATAAAATATAATCATAATGTTTTTAAAAGTCCTCTTAGAATATTATAATAAATAGTCTAACCATTTTATGATAACCTAAACAACTATTAGGAATGGCCCTATAAATTTGAGGTATTTCTTCATTAAATCTGCATATTATTTAAGCAAATAATCATATTTCAATGTATCAATTTACTTTTGATAGAGATATAGAGTCAGATTTAATAGATTGGAGTAGAAAGACAGTTTATTTTAAAAAAACCAAAATAAGCTCTCAAAAAGAGATTTATAATAGACATATAAATGAGATTAATAAAATAAAAATAAAGTAATGTTCAAGAACAACTTCTATTCATATGTTGGTGGCACAAGATCAGACATTGCAATGAGCATTGAATCATACTATGAAGTGATGGAAGTCCTTTTGGATTAATATTTAAGTAGAGAAGTAAGGAATGGCTATCTAAAATCCCTAGATGTTGTTCAATTTCAAAAACTGCAGTCAAGTATTGAATGATATCGTTGTTTCTGCACCTTTGGCCTTTTTGCCATTCTCCCTTATAGGAACACAATGGTTGTTTGCAGGAGCCAATAGAAAAGGAGCCAATAAGGCTTATGGGCCAATCCTTGCATCTGTTCATATGTTGGTGTTATGGAAGGCTTATACTTCTCCAATTCCGAATAAATTGTTTACTAAGATCATTGCAGATCCAACTGTTGATGGTTAGTACATTAGGTATAAAATTATTAATCAATTAAGAACATAATTATCTGTGATGAAACCTGGATTGTGGTAAGTGTTAAGCAGAGAGTTGTATCACAAGGGATACAGATACCCAGAGATGTTGGAATTCAAGACTGCTACTGAATTCCCAACAGGGTTTGTAAAACCATATTGATGGGTACATAATATATAAAATATATCCAATAATTTAATACAATTTATTTTATTAATATAAAATATATTAGTAAATGCAGAAAGATGAACCATTTGTGACTAATTTTTATATCGAATAATAAATAAAAATATTAAAACCACATCCTATAGCTATTAAATTAACTGCCGATATATTATAAAACTACTATCAATTGCAAGCAGTAACAATTTACATTATCAAATTATTAGAAAGAATCCATTAAAAACTTGCAATCATAATTGCTAACCATCTATTAGTTTTTCTAACTTGATCAATTTGAAGGATAGCAAGAAATCAATAACAAAATAAACAATTTGCTTGATGAATTTTTAAAAATAGATGGAGATTCCATAAAAAAAATATCATTCAGACGTTCTGTCCCTAGAAAATCATTAGCAAAGTATTTTCTTTGTTTTTAGACTTAAATAGATCTTTTAAATTGTTATCTTTAAAATTAAGAATAAGTTTTGATGTTATCAGTAAAATTTGGATTAACAAATAAACATTTCCTAATCAACTCAGATGGGCTTGTCAATGTATTAAGAATATACAAAAGTACATCTCCTTTTAGTAAAAAGTTAATTGAATCAAGATGCAAATAGAGTAGCAAAAAACCAATCAAAATTGTTTATCTGCAGAATTTGTGAATAATAAGTGCAGTCCATTGATATGAATCAACATTGTATTGAGTGTGAAAAAAACGCTGAAAGCAAAAAAAGATATATTGAGTTGAACTTAGAACTAGCCAATTTATGTGACTATGCCTATTAAGAAAAAAGGAATGTTTAAGTTAAGTTAGCCATCAAAAAGTAAGAATGCCTATTAATTTTAAGAATGAAAGATAAAAATAAATAAAGGCAATACGCAAATACTTAATTTGGTTTTAGAAGAATACAAACTCTAGATGATTAGTATGATGAAGAAGAAGAAACGGGAGAATATCAGTAAGAATAAAATTATATTGCCAATATTATGACTTAAATTATTAATTTTGCTGAAAAAACCCTCAACAATGAGGTAGAAATCGAAGATACTAAATGTAATTATTATTAAATCTTAAATGTTTAGTGACTCTTGTTTTATTAAATGATTTGGTGAGTTCAACTGAATGCATTGAAAATCAAGAGGCTTTAAATATAATTAATTCAACTCATAAATGTCTATTGGAGAGACTAGAATATCATAAGAAACAAGAAGTTTATAAAAACACAAAAAACCAATAAAAATAAGATTAATCGGAGGACAAAATCAACAATATAAAAAGAGCATTTACCAAATCTAATTCAATTTCATTTAGAGTGCCTAAATTTTAGAATAGTCCATCGTCTCCATCTTAAAGAATATCAACTGATCCTATTCAAGAAGAAGACGATTCACCAACACAACTTTAAATGAAATCCTCTTAAAAGATTATACCCTAAAGAAAAGGATTTAGAATGAATTCTTCTATATTCAAAGTCAGTGATGGATCTGAATCACCTAAATCCTTAAAGAATATATCAATACCAGTTAATTAATCTAAATCAAGTGGCTTCCATTTTGGTGAATCAAATTAATCTATTAATTCCAATAATACAGATAATAAAATTGATAAATTGTTGAAAAATACTGAACTTAAAAATGACATAGATTAATAATAGTCACCCACTTTAAAAAAGCTTTCTTAATTCAAAGCATAAGTATAACCACTAAATGTTGAGAAAAAATAACCATCACTATAAGAAATAAGTCCTTAAATAGATGTATTAAATCCATCTATCAAAGAAGGAGATAATTCATCTAATCTATCTAGTTTTGAATCTGGGAAATCTAATTCAGCCAGCAATAATGATGGTAATTTAATAGGTTCACAAAAAGCACCGAGTAAAAAAAGGGCGAAAACTAAGCAAACCTTTCACTCTTAAGATATTGAAAAAATGTAACAAAGTCGTGCGATTTAACATCGAAAGAGTAGATTCTATGAAAATTAGATTTGCAAATCTCCTCCAATTATGCCAGATTATGGATTTGATGAAATTTAAATTGATAAGGGATATCATTCTGATTCTAATTTAATTAAAACTGTAGTTCCTTCACAAGATTAAACTTCAAAAGTTGGAATTAAAGATTTTGAATTCATTAAGCCATTAGGCAAAGGTGCTTATGGATGGGTATTTCTTGTTAAAAAGAAAGGATCTGGAGACCTATATGCATTAAAAATCATTGATTGTGCTTAAAGAGTAAAATTATTATTTTGAATTAGAATTTAGAGGCATTTCTTGAACAATTAAAGGCAGAAAGGAATATCTTTGAAATTCTAAATAGTAATTTTGTAGTCAAAGCATATTTCTCTTTTGTGCATGAACAATATTTATGTTTTGTTTAGGAATATATGATGGGCGGAGACTTAGCAAGCATTCTGAAAACATACACAGTATTTATCCCTATTATTCTTAGGCTTTAGATGAGTTTTATGTTCGTCATTACATGGCAGAAATAATCTTAGCCTTAGATTATTTAAGACAATAAAACATAGTTCATAGAGATTTAAAACCAGAGAATATTCTTTTAGATTGTCAAGGACATGCCAAACTTGCTGATTTTGGTCTGTCAGAACAAGGTGTTAATAGTAGATTAAAATTAAAGGACAGCATGAATTCTTTCAATACCATTGAAATACCAACATGTGTGGAATAAATGATTGATCAGGAAGGCTATCAGACAGTATACAAATAATTGAAGAAGGTGGAGTCCATTCTAGTAGATAAATTAGGCAGTAAAACTAAAAAGTATATTGATCTTGAAATTTAGAATTGTTGGAACTCCTGATTACATTGCTCCAGAAATAATCTTAGGGACATCTGCCAGTAATTTCAGTTGCGATTATTGGAGTTTGGGAATTATTATGTATGAATTGTTGTGTGGAATTGCTCCATTTAATGATGATACAGTAGATAAAATATTTGACAACATTCTTAATATGAGAATTGAATGGCCTTCAATTGGAGATGGAGAAGATTGCATATCTGAATAGGCTTATGATCTAATAATCAAATTATTAGAACCAGATTATAACAACCGTTTAGGACATAGATCCATTGAGGAGATTAAGAACCATCCTTTCTTTAGAGGTATTTTACGCATAATCCAAAGAAATTTCCTGGAATACATTGTTAAGTAAGCCAGGCTTGATTGTTCCTGAATTGAATTGTGAATAGAAGGATACAGAGAAAATGTTACAATTCTTAAAAAAATTGGAAAAGTCAAATAAAGATAATGAGAACAAGAAGTTAACCCAACAATTGAAAGCGCAATTATAAAGCTTAGAGCGAATTGATCTACTTAAATAGAGAAGCATTTAAGAATCAGAGAAATATTTGTATTTAATAGATATTAATTAGAGCACAAGTCAAACTTGAATAATAGAAAATAAGAAAATAGATTGATTCTCTAACACAATTTTATGCTAAAATATACTAAACTTATTCGAAGATGTAGTGAATAAATTTTTCGTTTAGTAAAAATCATCATTCATCTTTTGTTAAATTTACAATTTTGTAATCCCTCCCGCAGTTTTCTCTGAACTTTAAATAATTCATTCTCTCTATATTCACTTTAATATTTGTTGGCTATAGACTTAAGATTCTTTCAAAAGTATCAAGTCTTGAAGTTTCAGATCTTTTTTTGCATTTCCAATCTTTCGATAGATGGAAAGATAAATTCATTTTATCTCCTATAATAGTATTACTATTGTTGAACTCAAGACTTTCATTCTAATTACGATATTTATCATAACCTAACATTAATTTATAAAAATTAACTTATGTTTCTATGCTTATTTTGAGTTAAGGTTTCACTCTTATGCAGATTTTCCAATATCCTTTTTTTTCTATTTAAGAAATTTGCATCCTACCTCAAAGACCTATGCAATTCTTATTCCTTTTTAACCAATTATAATTCTTTAACTCTCTCTTTAGGTTATATTGGTAGTCCTTAATCTTTAGAATAATCTAACTTATCAGGTTGATAATGAAATGAATAATTTTTTTATTTAAAATCGTTTCTGATATTTTCAATTATATCACTATGAAATTGAGTTTACTTTTATCCAAATATCTTTTAATTGCAATTTTAATCCTCTTTAAATCTTGGATTATGTTCTATAAAAAAGTAATCAGATTTTGTAGGTCCTCTCTTTTTTGATTATAATTCTGATTGATTTTATGAAGGTTTTTCAAGTCTTTTAGAAAATGTTGATGTCTTCAAGAAATTATCAAATTTAGTTGTTGGATTATCAATTCGATCATAAGCCTCTAAAACTGGTTTTTCTCTAAGATTCCTGTATTACTTTGTAAAATCTAAATAAGAGTTGTTTATCTTGCTCATAACAATAATTTTTATTTTATAATAAATTATAACATTTATCCATAAATATAAAGCAACCTAAGCTCAGGGTAGTAAATATATAATATTATCAAACTCTTGAGACTTCTATTATCAGAATATATTATATAGAACAATATTTAGCGCTTGTAATTTTATTATTTAAAATTACAATAACAATCCATTCTCAAGAATTCCTTAGATAAATAGCATTCAATTTACAAATTTAATTAACAGACTCACATTATGAGGCAATAAATATAAATTTCCATCTTTCTTTGTTTAAAACTGAATATATTTATAAATGACAAGTAAATAATTCCTTTCAAAATTCAAAATCGAAAATTAAGCCTATTAGAATTTATTATTCTGTTTTTTTTTCAAAATTTTTCACAATAAAATTCATTTTAATACTTAAAAAACTAAAATAATTTTATTATGAATAAATCAATTATTCCTTAGATATTCAGTGGATCAAAGAGCAATTAAATTTAGTCTTAAGATTATGTAACTCTTTCAAAATTTGAGTCAAATGATAAAGAAACTCTTTTGAAAGAGGTGAAGAAAAATTAGGATAAAAATGAAGAATCTGAGAAGGTTTAATTCTCTGTTCAATACTCAGTATTTGAAAATGAAATTGAAAAACAGAGCGCAGAGAACTTAGGTTAAAGCAATAAACTTGCTTACCCAAATCCAATAAAACAAATAAGAATTCCATTTGATAAAATTTAGTTTATTCTATAGCCAATTTTAAATGAGGGTATATTACAATGTCAAATTCGTAAAATTAGATCATCAAAGTAAAATTCAAAATATGAAATGTCTATTTTTGAATACCCAATGTTAACTGCTGAATAAATAGACATCAAATAAAAAAAGAAAATTATTTTTAAGTCAACTGGAATCAATTACTTTGCTGGCAAAATAAAATGGGATAAATATGGCTAAAATTTTATATTTTTGGATAACAAGATAAATCCTAAAAAATGTTCTACAATTAGTATGCATAGATTATGCATAGGAGGAGCTAATTATTAAAAAAATGGATTGAAGAAACCCCATAAAATTAAAGTAATTAAATTATGGAAATTAGGTATACTTACCCGAAATAACCTAAAGCAATTAGATGTTTGAATACCGCTAACAAAAGTTTCAATTTTTCGAGAGTAAACCAAAAAATTTTTAGGAATTTTAGAATAGAGAAGCAGAATATTGTTCAGAAGCAAAGATGTTTGTTTTACCATTTTACAATAGAGCTTTGATAGCGTCGTCTAAGAATTTATAATTGTGCCAAAAAGATAATAATAAAGTATTTTTTCTTTTGGGGAAAATTGAAAAAGGATTATACAATCTCGATTTCTAATGGCCGATCTCACCTTTGCAGGCCTTTTAGATAGCTATGTCATGTTTCGTATCTAGAGCTACTGATTGATTTAATAATTGATATTTACATTATCAATTAATATAGTCTAATATGTTCCTTAATCCTTAACTCATAGAAGATGCTTAAGAATCTGCCAACCAAAATCCTTAATCTAGTTAAAGATAATAACCGAAAGGTCGATCGAATGTCACAAAGTTTTCAGCGAAAACAAAAGAAGAGCCTAAATAAGAAAGTAAGCCCTTGAGTAGAATTTAATAAGTAATAATCGATTTAAGAGTTACAGAAAGAGATAGAAATACAAAAGAAATATGCAGAAATTGAAATCAAATAGAATGATGAAATGGTTGAAAGTTTAGTTTAATTTAATTCAGATCCAGAATAGGAAGACACAATAAAATATACAAATCCATTAGTAGATACTCAAAATAAATAGGAGGAACAAAAGGTATAAAGCAATAAAATGATTTATAGCCTTAATAATATACAAAACCACTGCCTACATTAGAATTTTAAGAGCTAAGTGTATTATAGAACAATAAACAGTACAAAAAAAAACTTGGTCAAAATGAGTCTACCTATGGTCAGGATTTCGAATTAGAAATTGAGAAAGTAAGTATCCATTAATATTTAAGTTTGCTATTATTGGAAATAATCATAACCAATATTATGAGCCTGGACAATAATTAAGCCAAGATGATTCTTTACCTCAACTCTCAAAGCAAAATCATAAAATATAATTTGTGTAAAGTGAAAATTAGGAAACCAGACCAAAAGAAAATATTGCTCAAGATGATGAGGTGATAATTTAAAAATAGACAAATTAAGAAGAGGAGAATATAATATAAAATAATAATAATTATCAGGAGTTATAAGAAATTATAGTTCAAGATGAAGATGAGAATGTGGATGACGATGGATTGTTGTCTCAGTAATAAAAAGAATAAGAGATAAGGAAAGAATTGAAACAGCAGCATGACAAAGTTTAAATGGATCTCACTAATGATACATCTGAAATTATAGAATAATAACAGAGTAAGCAAGAAATCCAATAAGTTCATTAAGAATAACCTAAACAAACTTGTCCATATCCAAAGCCTCTCCCTTCCATTGAATTTCCCCACGGAAAGAAGCATTTTCTTTTAAACCCAGCTCCCAAAGGAGGGATGATCTAATGTACAATCAAGAGAGATAGAAGTGGAATGAGCAGATTTTATCCAAAATATCATCTTCACTTATCAAATGGATTTTTGTATTTGATGAGTGCAAAGAAGAGGGCTTGTAATAACACCAGCAATTATATAATATCTATGTCAAGAGAGGATTTGGAAAAAGGGAATAATTTTATCGGCAAAGTCAGAAGTAATTTTATGGGAACTGAATTTGTCTTATATGATGCAGGGTTGAATCCTGATAAAACAAAGGATCAATCTAAACTTCGATAACAACTTGGCATCGTTTAATATGAAAGCAATATTCTAGGATCCAAAGGGCCAAGAAAAATGGTGGTATCTTATACTTCTTATTAAGGTTTTAATGCCGAATTTGGATGCTGAAGATTAACTTTATGTTTTCAAGCCAACTAATTCCAAGGATGGAATACTGAAGGAATTTTAAAATAACAACAGAGATCATATTGCAACATATGTCAATCGGCCCCCTTAATGGAATAGCAAACACAAGGCTTTTGTTCTTAATTTCTACTAAAGAGTAGATAAGCCAAGTGTCAAAAATTTTCAACTCATAGTCGATAATAAGGAGGACAATATTTTACTGCAATTTGGGAGAGTTGGAGATGATCTTTTTAATTTAGATTTCTAATATCCTATTACTCCTTTACAGGCATTTTAAATTGCATTAACCAGTTTTGACTACAAAATTGCATGTGAATGAATTGTTTTGTCATTAAATAAATAAATAAATTATATATTCATTCAATAAAAATGTAACATAAACCTCTAGATTGGATATGTATTGGATGCAAAAACCTCAACTATTCCTTCAGAAAGTATTGCAATCGTTGCCACACTTTTTCAAGGGATACTCCAGGCACTAAATTTATTCCTCTTGAATAACCCAGCATTATAGAAACATTAAAATTAGAAGAACCTGATCTTAAAGGTAGTGGACATAGTACTGCTGACAGTGTAGAAAGTAACTCACAAGATTAAACTGCATTCCATCAGGCTCTTTTCCTAGAAAATTTGTCATACACATAATAAGAAACAGTAAATAAAAACTTCGATTTCATGAAACAATGTAGAGTTTGTGCAACTCAAAACTACTTTTACTAATCTAAGTGTAAAGAGTGTGGGTTTAGAATCTCTTATTGATTCTAGATTCTCTTTCAATATTTTATGATTATTCATATTTATTTCTTCTTCTAAAGTTAAAACTAAAAATTAACTATTTCTTTTATCTAATTATAAGAATTTATATAATTTCTTGAATTTAATCCTCTTTCAATATATATTTGCATTTTTTCTATTGTAAATTTTAAAAATTCCGATGTTCCTAAATTTTATCTTTTGTTAATTCTTTATTGTTTCTTTATATTTTAGAATAAGTATTTTATTTTTATGCTGCTTATGATTATTTAATATCATTAGATGAGAAAAAAGTAATAAAAATATTTAAATCCACTAAAGTCTCTTGCTTTACAATTTTTTATAAATTTCGTATACCAACTTTATAATCATATTCTTCATTTATATTTTTTTAATTAGAAATTAATGATACCAACATTTCTTTCAAATTCATCATCCTTATATAAAACAGTTTATCCTTTAAATGATATTACGTAGAATAGGAAATATTTAAAATTGTATATATCTCCAAAAAGAAATAAAACTTCACCATTAAGGATGTTGAATTGGATTCTGCCTTTGATTAGTATGAATACTATTATGAATTTATTAAAGTATTAGTAAACTAAAAACTTCTAAATTCTAAAGTATTTAATTGTAATAATATTCAATTCCGATTCTTGTTTGCATTTAATAATTATTATTTAAAAATTCTAATTCTATAAAAATTAGAATGAGTGAAAATAAAGATTAATAAAACTAACCTTTGAGTTTGGATGTTCCTTACTTTCTTAAATTCTGTCAAAATAGTTTCACTAATAATCAAACTAAAAGGGTGAAGGAGTATTTTGAAAATTAAAAAAATAATTTCATACATCAGAATTAATATTATAACAATCAACCAAATGGTTTAAAAGAAGATGAAAACAATACCACTTATTAATATTACCTAGGTAATCATAGATTTATGCTGCCACTTAAGATATTTATTGAAAAGCTTAAGAAAGGTAAAATAGATAAGATATAAATAAAGGTAGTCTAAATATTAATTTGGAGTATTTTTATGGAAAAATAATTAATTTGGCATGATCATTAATTATATCTCAATAATATAAGTGCTGATAATATTTTAATAGTATCAAAAAAAGATTTATATTTTGTAAATTGCTTTAAATATATAGATGTGAGATTTATTAATTTCGATTTATCAATCTAATTTGCTAATAACTCTTCGTGTGCGAAGAAATAAAAAGATAATTAAAATCTAATACAACTAATATAAGAATTATATTAGCTTATAAATAGTAAATAAGTTGTTACTTAAGACAATTTAGAACTTTTAATTCAAGGTATCAACTACAACGATAGATTAAAAGATGATTAAGATTAGTCTATTTATAATATGTCTTGGAATTAAGAATAGATCAAAGCTTTGAATGAGTTATTTAAGGACAAAAAATATAGTTTTCAATTAACTCATTCAGTTCTAAAAGCAATTTTATTATAACATTTTTATCTGAGTCCTGAATATACATATGACTAACAATCTTTTGATAAATTGACTGCAAAGTTTAAAAATTTATTATAAAAAATTGACTCCCTTTAAAATAACTATAAGAATGAAATATCAAAATTTTAGAATTAGTTAAATTTTTACATCAATTAGAATTATCAATTAGGTCATGATATTATTGTAGATACTGAATTCGTTAATGATTTTGATAAAAATGTTTTTAATAAAATGGTTGATTTAGCTGATTTTAAATAAAATGCAATTTATGAAATTGAAAAAATCATAGATAGTGAGTATGAAAAAACTTTATCAGATACTAAAAATTCTATATAAAATCATTTTTAATCTGAATTGGAAATTTTTATATACAGTCTTTATTGTGATTTAATTTGATTATTATATATGGTAATATTATAAGAAATTACTTAATCAAATCTAGAATTCTTCAAGTACTTGACAACTAACCCTATTTTGTTGAAAGTTTTTATATAAATATCTATATTTCAATATAAAATGAACAAAAATCAAAGGATAATTATCCATATCACATTGTGCATTCTCAAATGTCATGAGGATGGCTAGAATATATTTAATTGCATTTCTTTTATGCTTTATTCTTTCTTTACAATTGAGAATAATTTACCTTAAATGTTTTAATATATTAAATTCGATACTTCAAACAGGATTTAAAGGATCAATAATTTGGGAAAAGAAGTTTCAGAAATTTTGATATTAGGATCCTTAAAAATGAATAGAAATTCAAAAATATCATTTATGATAGATGGGATGAGACTTTGAAGTAATTGTCAGTAAGAAGATATCACTATTTTAAGTATATTTTTAATCTCTATTGAGGAATGTTATATCTTTATAATTTCCTTCTTACTTTTCATTTAACTTGCTAATTCAATTTTTGAATCAAATTTTAATTAACATTTAGCATAAAATTATATAATAAGTTTTAGAGCAATTAGAATTCAAAAATGAATTAAATTAACAGTCATAGCTTTGGGTTAAAGTCTATTCTCTTCCATCCAAATATTTCTTCCTTGGCGTCCCAATTATCATAAGGTTTTCTATAGGATAAAATTGAAATATAACCCAATTCTTTTATTTGTTATGAAATACTATCCATCTTAAATTTTCAAGATCAATCTTCTTGCATATTCTGGACATTCCCATCCAGCCTCTTCGTAATTTTGTTCAGCAATATCAACAATCTTTTCTTCCAAATTCACATTGATAATAACTCCAACATGGCCAAATCTTTGTTCCTTTGAGTAAGGATAGATGATGATATCTCCAATCTTGGGTGGTCTACATAAAATGAATAACAAACTCTTTAGAGCCGTTTGGGAAATTGACAAAAGGGAACGTTCCTTCTTCTTTTGTGCAATCTTCTATTGTCTCAAGTGCCCAAATATGATGGGCATGTGGAACATCTTAGAAGGCAGCTTTAAAATACAAGGTTAGAAATCTTCTTGCATATTCAACACATTGATATCTAAATTAAGATTTGAGATATACTTAAATCCAATATAAACATCTCTTGCTAAACCAGTTTCTTCTTTGGGCCAATAACACTGATATTCATGGATTTTATTTCTGTCGAAGACGAATCCAATGTTAGAATAAGCTGGAACACCAAATGGTTATCCCATGACTGTCCCCCAAGGTGGATAATTCATAAATTTAAATTATTTAATCAGTTAATTATTCTAATGCATATTCATAGTCCTTTTTTCTTCTTTGGAGGTAGAAGTGGTATTTTTTTAAGTTTTTTGGTCTATGAACCCAATTCTACATAGACATTAATAAATAATTACATTAATCATTGGTCTAAACTTGAATTTACTGGGGCATTGCTTACTCCTTTGGATCATCATTAGAGTAATCGGATCCTTCATCTCCTGAATTGTTCTTATCATCTTTTTGTTGATTCTTCAGACTGTTCTACTCTATCTCTTCCATCACCTACTTAACTTTGATCTATTCTGGTTCATAGCAATCGATTATAGACAGACAAAATGATTAAGCAATTTCTTTGTAGATATCCAAATTAAAATGAAAATACTCGTATTTACCAAAATCAGCTCCACAAAATGACATTTCTAGTGTATAACAATTAATTATTGAGAATTCTCTCCACAGAGCAATCTTAGTAATGATAATTCATAATTACTCTTGCAGACCCTTCTCTATCTTTCTAGAGTAAGAAACAACAGTCCTTGAATGAGAAGACACTACAATTATTTCTATTGAGCATAGGGAACACTAATTCTTTTCTATTCGGATCCTTTCCTGAACATCCATACATGAATATGTTCTTCTTCCTTGAATGACCATGGATATCACAAAATAACACTAGGTCTCTTTCCTCTTTTGTTTTTTTAACTAATTATTTGGTATGATAAATAGTGGGATGTTATTTTTTATTAGGATCTATCCATTATCTATTTAAATCAACACCTGCTAAATTACATCTATAATTTCCATTTACAACTCCATCAATATTAAGCATTGGAACAATTTTAAATATAAAATTCTCTCTCAAGATTCTCGCTTCATGAGTATTACCAGTTAAGAAATCTATCATATACTCCATAACATAACTAGCCATAGTTTCTCCTGGATGAACTCGAGATGTAATAACAATACCCTTTTTCTCTTTCCCATTATTAAAATCACCAATAATCAAAAAATCACAAGTATTTCCAGCAATTGTCTAACAAAGTTATTTTCTTTTCACTCTATTTTTTTTTGCTGGATCAGATTCCAATTGTTTCAAATACCTACACAAATGAGTATATGTATAAGGATAACAATGAGCTATATAAATGCAATCAAAATCATATTGGAATTTGACTGCAAATGTCAAAGTGTAATAATACCCACCATTCTTTCTTTTCATATTGTTCTAGTAATAACATATTTCATGTCCATCTCTAAACCACCCAATTTCTAATAATATTTTAATATTATACTTTTATGCTTTGCTCCTTGTTCTGAATACATTAAGGGTTTCATTCCTGAATTGTATAACGAATCAGGCTTCATCATATTTATTATATTGAACCGATACTCGACATCCTTTCTCGTATTTGATAATGAGAAGTAAAACCATTAAGTATTCATTGTTGTGTAATAATCTGGTTTGAGAATTAGATTATACTCGTAATCGCATCTAAAATTCTTTATTCATTTTTTACATCTAAATTGCTCTTCTTAGATTCCCACTTTCAAATCTACTTTCAAAAACTAAAGTTGTGTCTTCTTTTGTTTAAGGTATATAAAAAGGCAATACCTCTAATCCATAGACATTTGGATCAGTATCCTATAAAAATTAACATTTTTTGACTAATTTACCTTATTAAAAGGACTAGGATCTGCACAATCGAAAACTACTTTATTCAACAAAGTATCTGCAAAACATATTCTTTCAATCTCTCTTCTTAGACTTTCCTCCAGAATTGTTTGCTTTGGTATATACATAGGTTCAAATGGTTCGTTGTGGTTAATGAATTCAGGAGAATTGGGCAATAATACAAAATCGGTTCCGCTTAACATTTTATTATATCATACGTCCTAGTAATGTACTCTGGATCCATTTTTTTCATTTCATTCTTTTATTCTTCAGTTTTAAAGTACAAAGACTTGTTTATACCAAAAAAAAATTCATCTGAATTCAAATCCATTTTATATTTGAATTATATTAATTATATTGTCATTTCACTCTAATTCTATTCAAAATTCCATGATTGTCACAATGGCCATCATGAGGAAAGTGCAACCTTTCATTAACTAAATAATCGATATGTCCATCATGTATAACGATTGGATGACCACAATTTGGACCATGAAAATGTATTACTTAGGATATTGCAAATGGAGTTTCTCCACAATTTCCACCATTGCAAGCTAAACAGCAATTATTAAAAAATTGTTTTTATTTGCAACAACATTTTTCTTATTTACAATCTATGCATTTAATTAAATCATATTGTGTTTGTGAATCAAAATGTTGATGATCTTTAATTGGATCACAATTTTATTTTTATTAATCAATCAAATCATGCAATTCAATTCTGCCAGTTGCTTGATTTTAATAATTAAATACTTACATTCATTATAATTATACAATCGCCCATTAAATAATATATCAATATGATTTGAATGAAGAATTTAAGGATGGGAGGCAGTAAAAAATATTCTGAGATCTGCTGAAATTTGATTTATTTGTGAAAGATTTATAAATTAATCTGTGTTATCAAGCTTTTAATGAATTTTTTAATGTTTTTTTAAACTACACTTATAAAGAAAAGTTCGATTGCATTCACATACATAACTTTACCTTTGTTGATTGTGTTTGTTTTTATGTTATTAATAATTTTAATTCGTAATGAATTGCTTTTGACAAACATCGCAAGTAAAAGGCTTCTGTTCTTAATGTTTGAATTGGTGTCTTTTCAAATTTGATATTTAAGAGAATTTCGAATCACAATCTTAACAAGAATATGGCTTTTCTCCTGTATGAATGCGATCATGCTTTTATAATGAGGAATATTGTCGAAACTATTAATTACAAGTTACACTAGCAAATTATTGATAAAAACTAACCATTTGTAGGGCTTCTCCCCAGAATGGATTAATTAATGTTCTTATAAAGCACGCTTTTATTTAAATAACTTATTGCATGAGTAACAATTAAATTCTTGCTAATCCATTTGTAAAATTTATAAATTAAATGTATTATTTTCATAAAAAATATAACAGAATAATTGATTATGAAAATAAATTCAATAATAAATAAATAAATGTTTAAAATAGAATCAATCTTTATTATAAGAAGCATTTCTTTCAATTTCATTTTAATTCTAAAGTTCCTATTTGATTGCTGAAACCATAATTTAATTCGACATATAATTTAATTAAACTAACAAGGACATCATGAAAGAGATGACCCATCAGACCTTATTCAACTTCATACAGTGAAATTTCCAAAGCCCTAAGGAAAATTAGTTTTATTTGTTCCATATCCATTAACTCATGTTATTAAATCTTAATAACTTTAATGTAAATGCCAACGAAACCTCGTGTGCTAGTGTGAACTGACAAAGCCCACCATTATTCCGAACTCGCTGCTCTGATTAGATTAGAGATAACATAGCAGTTGTAAATTTTTGAAAATGGAGATCAAACCCTTCAAGGTAATTCTATGGTTTCAAATAACCTAATAGATCCATTCCCAAGGAGACATAGATAAAAAGAAACAAAGCTATAATAAATATCGTTGCTAATGCAGAAGGGATGACTGAAATATTATATTGAATAATTTCTTTAACTGGGAAACGCCTTAAAATATACTGAATTTTACCTTATTATACAGTAATTTCTTAAGAGTTGGAATGCTACTCATACTGCAATATGAATACTTCCAAAATAATCAATAATTAAAACATATCTCTTTTCTATTCTATTTCACTATAAATCTGACAGAAATTTGATTTGCAGATATCAAAATACAATATTAAATGGATTCTTAAATTGTGTTTACAATCAAGCATATAAAAATGTTGAGCATACATTAACATAAAAAAACATTTAAAAACATATTGCCCACCATCTAATAGAATTATTAATCAAAGCACAATTTGTTCCTATAAAACTCCATTTATCTACAAAAATTGGGAGCCAAGCCTCAGTAGTTGCAGTAATAAACTAGGTTAAAGCACTATCAAATAAATTATCAAATCCTAATATCTTATTTACCCATGAATCATCATTACGCATACAAGCCCATTTATTCTTTACTTACAATAACAATTGAAAAATGTAGAATAATAGTATAAACAACCCTTTAATAGTTTTGTTGCAAATATTCCATGTACAAGTAGAATCACAAACCATAATACACTTAATTGAATCATAGTTTAAAATGCCTTCATTAAAGCTTATGATACATAATTAATATTTTGACCTCCTTACAAAAGGTATAAATTACGATTATTGCCACATTAAAAGGAGAGTAAGTTAAAATAAGAATGAGCTGGTTGGTTCTTTTTCATCTTAAAGAATCAAAGTTCCTAATTTCTCTGGGTACTTTAAGCTTATTAAATTCAGACGATTCATTAGATTTTGCCAATCGAATAATTATCCCTGTGATATAAGGACTTATTCGAGTAGCATTGATTGATTAGAATAGAGAGCTCCTACTGTTTGTGATTATGGCAATTGCTTGAATCAAGACCCAGTTATTTTAAAAATTGAAAGACATTATTTATTTTTAACATTAAAATTATTGATGTTTGACTTCATCTAAATTCAAAACGAACTCCTCCACCTCCCCCAAATGGGAATTATTGGAAACCTCCTCCACCACCGAAGAACATCTAGAAGACTTGAGTAGGATCGACTCCACCATCATAACCACCACTTTGATCGTTAGGATCAACTCCTGAATCATAGAGATCCTTCTTTTTTTTATCAGATAACACTGCATATGCTTCAGCAATATCTCTAAACTTCTATTATCCTAATGTCTAGAGTTTAGTTAATAAGTAATTGGTACTTTGGTTTCTTCATCTTTATCTTTCAATTTATCAGGATGCCATAACAATGCCAATCTTCTATATGATTTTTTGATTTCATTTTCTGTGGCATCTCTTGCAACTTCTAATATTTTATAATAGTCCTTCTTCTTTGCTAATTTCTCTTTCTTTTGGGCTTCTCTCAATTTCTATGCCATTTCCTATTCCAATTAGGGTTCAATTTGAATAACTTGTTAGTAATCATGGCAAGAGTCTCCAAATTATCCTAGCTTGTCATATGATTCAGCTCTCCTTATTAAGGCTTTATAGTATTAGGGATTCAATTCAATAGATTTAGTGAAATCATCAATGGCTTCCTTGTGTTGATTCAGTTTTTATTTAACTAAATTGAATCAAATCTAATACCTAATCCTCTATTGGCATAGATAATTGAATTGATTTTACGATTGTAAGGATCGACACTCAAAGCTTCTGTGTAACATTCGATGGCATCATTTAATTTCACTTCTTGAAGTAATTGATTTCCTTTTTCCTTCAATTCTTCGCACTTCCTTGCCTTCTTCAAAGCTTCTCTGCACTTCTTATTGTCTGGATCGACCTTCATACCGTCAATTAGGATTTTCTTTGCTCTTTCACTATTCCCGTTATATAAGTCAATGATTCCTTTTAAGTAATACACATCGGGAGTTGATCCATGTTCACTTTAAATTTGCATAAGCCATTTGCTAGCCCTGTCGTTATCACCACACTTAGCCAAACATTCAACAAATAGGATCTAAATTTCCAAAGATTGCGCACACACTTATATAACTTATTAAAATTAATATAAGGCCTTTTAATAATCTTCATTTTGAATTTATTTCAAACCTTCCAAATAGCTTTAACAAGTCTAATTTAATCTATTATTTTTACCTGTTGGGCTGTCAAATACTCTGATTTCAATGATTAATCCCCAGGAGCTATTTATAAGGCGGCATTCAGCGAATTCACACTTTCTTCCAATCGCCCCAAATTTTAAAGGGCAATCGCTTTCCTTCTCAAAGTTTTTACGTTGTTTGAATCCCTCTTCAATGCTTATTCTGTGTCATCTAAAGCTTTTTTGTATTGCTTTAATGCTAAATAGCAAGCAGCCCTATTGGAATAATATACAGATTCATTTGGATTATGATCTACCCATAGATGATCAATACTAAATACCAATAGCTTCAGAATAGCATTTGATGGCTTCATCATACTTCTTATCGGCGAAGAACTTATTTCCCTCTTCTTTCTTAGCCAGAGCTTCCTATAAAGTGACATCAGAAACTTAAATCATATATTTAATTCAAAATGAACTTATTTTAATAGAAATCAAATCTAATTAATGAATGCTTTCAGAATCAATTCGTAGCTTATATTATCTTGCACTCCTGCCTTTAAAAACCCCCCTGATATTTTCAACTCAATCTTCGTCTCCTTCCATTACCCGATCTTCTTCAACGCCTCAATGGACGCAATAAACTAATCCGGCTGAGGAGGTTTGAATGTGAATGTTATTACCACTTCATTTCCAGGTTATATAGCCCCCTTTTGATTATCACACACAAAGTATTTCTCATCTTTCTAAAAACCATAAGGAATTGCCTTACCGACAATATTACTTCATAATTCACAGGCTTCTCCATCTTTGGATCCAAAAGCTTACAACTGCCTATTACAATCTTCCTAGAGTTATCCTCCTCTTTCAGTTTCTCGAATTCAAGCATGATCTTGTTGTTCAAGTAGGTGTACACCTTCTCCTCATCCTTTAGTTTCAACTGATCAAAGGGAAATTCAATCTTCTTGTTAATTTCATTAATTTGAGGAATTAAATTATAAGGCTAATAAATATTGACATAAGCCTAACGATTATAACAGTACCCCCAAATAAACACCCTCTTCTCAGATTTCTGATTTGGTACATGCACAGATATCAGATCATAAAATTTATCTGAAACTCTATCCGGTTTAAAAATCACCTTGCAAGTAATTTCCTATTAAGCATTCACAATTGCCTCTTACGGTATAAACTAAAAAACCTCCGTTCCACATGAATTCTGAACTCCCCTAGCCTTGCTTATTAATTAAAATTTTATTGGAAAATTTGAAACGTTTGTTATTTTAAATGTTCTTTCTGCATACTCCCCCAATACTACTCCTCCAACTGATATTAACCCATTTTCTGGTACAACCTTTACTTCTGGTCTAACACCTATTCCTTTCAATTTGGCTGAGACTGCAGCATGATTGCAATATAGTTTTAAGGTCTCCTCAAATGGTTGATCCTCTGTGGGTTAGAATTAAACAATTAAAGATTTCTTATTGCTAGGTTCTATTGTTCTGAGAGCATTTAAAATTGTAAACCCACAAGAGATGGGCAACATCTCCATTTTTAATTCAGCTTTGAATGGAGTTTGGTTGAAAACAGTAAGTTCTTTTGTTTGTCTAATTCCAACTGCCACTTCACCAAAATCTATTATGGTTTTACTCAGGAGCAGACTTTTTTGAACTGTGACAGTAGAAATCTATAAGTAAATTACTTATTTTGCATTATCTGGCATATCAGTGTATTTAAAATAACATGGAATCAACCAAGAATAGTGTTATGAATAATCTTATAGAATATAATGATACAATACTTAAATCTTCAGGTTTATTGAATTCAACAAGAGTTCCTCCAAGATTTCTTAATTCTTTAGCACTGTCAAACTATTTTTCAAATTCTTCTCTTTTCAATCTTTCTTCTTCTTGTTTTAATTTTTCCAATTCTGCTTGTCTTCTTTCATCTTCTTCAAGTTATTACTACTAAGCTTTTGTTAATTTCTCTGGTTTTTTTTAATCCTTTTTAACTTCCTTTTTGGCAGCCTTACCTTTAGCAGCCATTTCCTCTTCTTTTTTCAATTCCTCTTATTCCCTTTTCTTTCTTTCCTCTTCTTCATATCTAATTTTTAATCTCAATTCGAAATTGTTATTTGGATCATTTTCATATTTTTCTTTCAATTCTTAAAGTGTATAAGCTCCTAATTTTTTAAAGAAAGAGTCATATTCCAAATGTACTTATATTAATTAATCTCTTTAAATTTATTGAACCATCGGAGCCATTCTAAGACCACACAACTCGTAGAATGGTAAAAAGAATTCAATGATAATGTCTCTTTAAGATATATTTTTGATATCAATGGTGGTTGAATACTTTTCATCAATTTATTAGACTGGAATATCAAATTTAATTCCTGAAAATTCTAGAGGACATTTAGAAATTTCACAAGTATAAGGTATTCTGATTTCCTTTGTTGATATTGTACCTGAAACTATTTTGCATTTTAAAATTCCTTCATCTTATCGATCACTGATTCCAATTACTTTCTGAGTTCTATATATTATATCTGTTGTAAATTTTTATTTAGGAAGTAAACGCAATGGTACTAAATCGGTTGTTATTGAAATCTCTTTTGGTAAAGGGTAGATTGCCAATTCTTAGGGTAAATCGCTTAAATTTTCAAATGTGATAGCTCTCTTTGCACCTTACCCATCAAACAATTTACCGAAGTCTAATCTTGCAGGTGTAATCTAAAGAGTAGCCATGGTCATCTATGCAACTATATTAAAGGGAACAGGCATTTTCTAATCAGCACCTATCAATTTAAAGGGAACATCTATAACATTATCCTTAAAAAATCTTTGACAAATTGTTTGTAATTGTCTCTCTGCATTAAATTTGACCCAAATCTCAAATTTTGAATTTCCTTAGATGTATCCTAATTTTGGATTAAACTCAAAGAAATCCTTAGTCTCTTTTGGAGTTTAAATTTAAATTTTCATTGCATTCTAACTTCTATTGAAAAACACAATCTTTTCTCTGTAAATATGGTTGAATAAACAAATTTGGAAATTATAAATTTGTTTTTCTACATAAATGGGTACTTCAGTGCAATATCCTCTAATTTCAATTTGACAAGGGGGAGAGTGCAAGAAATTTTCATAATACAATGTGAGAGGCAGAGAAAAGGGACCAACTTCAGCTGGAATGTATTGAATTGGTATTTTAAGCATGGAATATCCTTGCAAGACATGTTGTCTTTAGAATTTAAGTTATTTCAAGTAAGGCAAAATCCCCTCTTCATCAAAGGGTCTGTCTCTATTAGATTTTTAGGAGACGGATTCAGTAGCTATAGTTTATAAATCTATGCCTTTTGCACTTCTTATGATAACATCTGTGTCTAGGGCTCCTAAATTTTGAATTTTGAGAATGAGAGTTGAATCTTCTCCTAGAATAACTTTGCCAAAATCAATGATAGGTTATTCTACTTTTGCAATTGCTTTCTTGCTTGTGCATAGGATGTGAATTTAAAAGGGCCCTGTTTCGGCTTGACATTGTAATTAGACATCTATGTCATCATTTAATTATGGAGTAAATCTAACTGTTATCGGACAAGACATGCCTGCTGAAACTCTGCCAGGTGGAGTATATATCAGTTCAAAAAAATCCTTAATTCAACATTTATTAATTACTCTAACAGCTTCAGGCAATGGGAGTATTTTGAATGAATTGAATGTGTAAGAAACATTGGTAAGTTACATTATTATGGTGTGTGGCTTACCTACATCAAAATCCTATAATAAGAATCCTCATAATACTTTGAAAATTATCTCAGCTGGTTTAGAAATAAAAGCAACTCCTTCAAATTTTCTACCCTGAACTATTTGATCTTTATAAATATTATCTTTGTGTCTTTAGCGAGCCTTGTCAAAATACTCCTTCTCAAGAGGAGTTAACTCCTTTAGTTTTATTATCCTCTGTCCGAATTCATCTTATCTGGGCGACTCTTCTTCTTAATCTGACATAATAATTAAATGTTATTAAGAAAATCAATAAATTACTTCTCTTTTTTCACAACCAAAATACCCAAGACATATTACGAAGTCTTAGATGTTACTCCAAAGGCAACAACCAAGGAAATCAAATTGCAATATATTAAATTGGTTAAGTTGTACCATCCTGATAATGGCGAATCTGGATCAGAAGAGAAATTCAAAGAAATCTCTAAGGCCTATCAAGTACTCAAGGATCCAATCAAAAGATAACTCTATGATTCAGATGCATTAAATTTTGAATAATCTGGAGAAGCACATTCAGCTAACGACATGAATCCTGATTCCTATTTTTATAGCACAAATAAAAAGGAGTACTATTAAAATAAATGGTACAATTTTAGAAAGCCATCTTATGAAACATTACATTAAGAATAAACATACTAATTTGTTGATGAACTCACTTCAAAAGCAATTATTGGCAGAGTACTTATTGTGTTAGGTGTCTATGCCATTTGGGATTTTTATAGATTATATTCTAGAAGATAACATAAGAAGTTTTTAGAAACTCAAAAAGAAATACTTGATTCAAGTTTCATTCAGGCACCTTTGGAATAATATATTGATACTAGATAAACCGAGATGTAATTAGATTTAGATTGATTTTATTATAAAATAATTATAAATCAATTTATGGATTTTATTAAAGATATCGATATTGTTAGGATTATGGTCTATAAGGAAATATTGATTATTTATAATTTAATAGATTTTTTATACATATATATTTACTATTCAATAAATATGATATCAAAAATAGACCATAATTTGATACTTTCATTATTCACTAATTACTTCCATTTAGTTTGTTTATTATTATTCTTCAGGTTAATGCTTTACAAATTCAATTTAACTTTCATTAACAGTTTCTTAGTTATTTTTCATGCGACTTAAATAAGTCGAATCTGTATTGTTCACTCTGAGAGTGTTAACTTCCAACCAAGGGTAATCTTTGATTATCTTTTTTCTGTTGTACTCAGTTCTACAAAATGGACAATTTTTCTATCTTAACAACCACTCTTCTAA
Organism: Paramecium tetraurelia; assembly: GCF_000165425.1. NCBI lineage: Eukaryota > Ciliophora > Oligohymenophorea > Peniculida > Parameciidae > Paramecium > Paramecium tetraurelia. The sequence goes on along the minus strand of NW_001799388.1, from coordinate 151,660 downwards.
ACACATGCAATGAAAAATATGAAAACAAGGAGTTACAGAACAAATCTTTTATTACTTTGTAGCAGCTTTCTTCATTTATTCTAAACACACAACACATTCCTCAAATTGTGATAAGCCTGGATATGCTTTAATTATCTTTTCATAGGAATGTCCTTTAAAATGATCTTTTATAAACCTTAACGAGAAACCTCATAAGTTGCTTAAGTATTACCTTTATGATTGATTTAAGGAAGTTAGCGTTCTGGACTTTACGCTTGCAATTAATCCAAATTATGGACTTGGTTTAGATTTCTTCGTATGGCCTCTTGTATTTATTATTGAAACTATCTTTATTATCGAGATTTGAGAGCTGATAAACCAAAAGCAAATAACAATAATGCTCCAACAACACATCCCGTGACAATAATAACTATTTTATTTCTTTCAAAAGTGCTTTCATCTTCTGTATCATTAGTGATAATCTTAAATTGGATATTGAGGGATTTGGATTAATTATTGTACAATCCTATATAAATTACATCAACATAAACAGTAGTTTATTAATTCTTTAATTCTTATTAAATATTATTAAATGATATTAATTTCTGGCTCTCCTTCAAGTTTGGAATTTTCAATTAAGGATTTTACTTTAATACAAAGCTATAATCTATATATTTTATAGACAATTAAATACATAATTCTTCTTCTACATTTTAAGAAAATAGATTGATATCAATAGAACTGAACTAGTATTGAAAATATTTCCATTTATGTGTATCTAATGTAAAGGTTGTAAGAATATTGCTTGATATTTATGCAGATTGAAATTAGCAATATTATCCAAATGTTCCTTCTAAACAATGGCACTATTGTGATACGCAAATAGAATTCGAAATTTCAGGATAATTATAGCCATCACAATCATTTGTGCATCCTTATATAAATTAGTTTTCAGAATAATAGATTTCTATACTGATAAGTTATTGTTGATTTTAATTTAGTTGAAAACATTTCATATAGATCATCGCTACATAAGCAATTTGGATTAGTTGATACTCACTGTTAGCCTTGTAACTTTGATAATCATAAACCTCTGGTCCTTTTGGATTATAACCTAGGTCTAAATCACTTAATTTGGTTAAACCCAAATCATTTTACGACACCAGGCAAAGTACATCATTTTCTCTTTTGTAGAACTTGATGATAAGACTGTTCACTTTTTAGGTAAAGTTTAGTTTAATTATTTATTGGATATCTGGTTAAGCTGTTCCATAGTAATTAGCCAAACTTTAGACAAAATATATGAATATGATGGTATTTATAATCATTTATAAATTAATATGTGTAAATAATATAGGAGATGACCAAATGGACTCATTTCAATTAACTTGGTAGACGAATTTATTGAATTGGTGATATAGGTTAAGACTTAAATAATGGTCGCTTGATTGCAATCAAACAAGGATGAAAAAATAATTGAGAAAAGACTTATATATATGGTTAAGAATCTCATTTTATGAATGAGAAACAAATAGGTTATGAATTATTTAAACTTGTTGATATGTTAAGAACAAAATAATTTATGAACTTTTGTAATTGAAGGAAAGAAAATGAATATATATATATTTCGTAAGAAATGAGATAAAGATAATTGGTAGAAATAGAATAAAAAATCATTATTAGGGGATATCAAGATCGCTGATTTTGTGTTGTTAATATTTGTAGGGAGAAAAGAAAATTATTATATTCATATATGCAGGGAATCCTTAATCTTAGACTTTATAATTCTAATAAAGCAAATGTTAGATTTAGGGGAATTATTGTAAAGAATACTTTTGATGAACAACTTTGCATTCTATATCTATTCCAGATATGATCAACAACATTATATGAGAGATGAAGAAAGTGATGATTTAAAACAACATTAATTTTTCAATAAAAAAGTTGTCTAAACATGTCTAAAGGCTTACTTATTATAATAACAAATGTAAAATGAATCCTAAGATTATTGAAGCTAAGCAGTAAATTAAATTAGAACTTTATAAAAAGCATAACCTGATCATTTTAATCAAAATAATTATAAAGAACATTTAACTTAAGATTGTAAAATGTATTAAATAAATAACTACTTTTGTAATTATTATGTGTATTCAGACAGCAGTCTCTTCGAAATGAAATATCAACTTTGAAGTATTAGATCAAATAATAATTGAGATTTTCTTAGCTTAAATTTGAAACATTTTATAAATATAATGAAAGTTAAACTCCCCTCTAGATTATTAAGTCATTGAACATAGATTATTAATCATTTTATGACTCCGTAATACCTGAAACAATTAAATCATTAAAAAGCACTCAAAATTTCCAGCTTTTAACTTCCTTGAAATTGTGATATAAGATAGAATAATAAACTATTGAGATCGCTTTTGTTTATTCTACAAAACCATTTTATAAGTAATTGAATAAGAATATTCAATAGAAAAATATTAAGATCTGCATTACACTTATAAAATCATTGAGAAAAGAAATAACCGTTCTTAGATATAAAAAAGGTGAGTTTTCGAACAATATAAAAAAATTGAAAATTTTACAATATAATCATTACTATTGTAGTTAAATATATAATTATGAAATAAAAATATTAACATAAATTCAAAAATAAAAATGTTATCAGACGTTCCTTAAAATTATTAGGACTAGACTCAAACACTCTATAGTTACAATTAAACCATTTATTCTTTTGAACAAATAGGAATATTATTTATAGTGATAAGATCTATTAGAATAGTACAATATTTGTTTATTTTGAGATCTCAAATGTGCTACTCACTAACCTCTTACCCTTCAAATTGATTATCATGTTCAAACCGTATATGATGAATTTATATTACTTTTGTGGAATTGCCTTATTTGCATATCTAAGATTTGGAACAGAAGGTACCTAAATACCCTATGATCAAACAGGTTCAACTAATGGTAAATACTATTATATCTTTGGAACAAATTCAAACATCTAAGTAGAAAATTAATATTACTTAAATTCAAATTATACTTCAACGCTACTGCATGATTGTGATTTCACTCTCTTTGTTCTCTTACTATTGATCCTACTTTGCATCCCTAAATTGTTCTATGATAAATGGCCTAAATTGATCCAAGAACTAACTATCTATTATTTGGAAGGGAGCATTTTCGAATTAGCTTTTGGTAGCGTAGGATAGATAACCTAAACTATTCAAAATTCATCAAAAGATCCGTTAGATATCATTTTTTGTATCATGGGGGGGATTCTGCTACTATTTTATCTTGCCTTTACTATGAGACCATTGATAACAATAAAAGATGAATCTAAGAAGGATTTCTTGAATTATTTTACTAAAGCCACTTTTGCTTAATAAAATAAGACAATTTATTTGGTTCATTATTTCATTTGCATTTTTAATGAACTATTGATGGGCATAATTCCAATAGCCATTAATAAATTTGTGATAGTATTCTATTTAGAAATAGGAGCTAATGGGGTTTTGATAGTATTGTAATTCCTAATTCTATTTAAATCTAAAAATCTAAAGGATAAGCTAATAAACATTACAAACATAATTTCATACTGCTTACTTATCACATCCTATGTTTTAGTCCAATAAGAAAACTATGAATTAGGCTTTATTGTATTGATATTATTGTCGATTTATTTCATAATCAATATCATTACTACTGTATTGTAGATAATTGTAATTAAATCAAAGGGCCTGAGCATTGTTATTCAAAAGGTAAAGTAGAATGAGCAGAATGTAAATTTGTAAACAAATATCGAATTGCAATCGGTTACATTATAATTAGATTTATCATAATAAATAAACTAGACTGTTTAGTAGTAGTCTAAATTTATGTTGACTTCTTAAATCTCAAATATTAACCATACCAAATAACAAATGTCTCAATTCAACAGTCATAATACGAGCACTGAATTTTTAAAAGATGATCATCTTGTAATTAATAATTAAATTGTAAAGGATCTTATTTTAATAAAGAGATCTCAGAGTTACGAAATCACCTAGTTTATAGACAGTGGGTAGATATAGCTGAATAAAATCCTTTTGAAATTTAAATTTTGTGTAAAGGTCTTTAATGGTGGACATGAGGTAGATTAGAAAATATTAAAAAGAAATAATATTGGAAATAAGATTATTGGGGTGCATACATTTACATTAGACTGTCTATAAAACTGCGTCATAGAGGAAATGTAGATTAAAACTTACTACAGTGGTTAGTTGTTATAAAGGGATATCAAATTGGTCAACAAATAGATGTTTATTGGTCAGAGTCTGGAGATAAGTCATCAACACTAGTTCGAGTAGAGTGATTCATGGAATGAGAAATTAGCCATAAAATTGATTATAGATACGAAGGTTTTCCGATTTACAATTTGCAACAATGAATTAAAGTTGATTTAGTTGTCAACTCTTACTTAAAAGAGCATTTAAAAATTAATCGATAATGGGATATAAAAATATGTGGTTTTGTTTGAGCAGAGAGTAGAGAGATTCAATTTTGAGAAGGTGGTTCAATTTTGCCAACATTACAAGTTGTATCGTTATGAAATAGCTTCGGCGGAATCAGAGTATCGAAATCAAGAATTGTCTTCAAACTTCGGGAAAATTCAATTGATAATTCCTGGGACTCCTTATATCAGACTGATACTTAGCATTGAATAACAAATCAATAAGGAATACCTAAATAATCCTTAATTTATTGATTCGAATATTGACTTAAAAAGAATTCAGTACATAATTGTTAGTATTTATGCTAAACGGTCTTCTCATTAATTGGGCTATGCTCATAAAAGGGTGTGTGAATGCTTTGGAAAGGAACTTATGAATTATTTTAACTAATGAAATTATATGTATTATAGAAATGTTTAATTGATTTGTTCTGTTTTTGATTCATCAAGATATTTGGAGCAAGGAAAGTGTAACATTTAAGTGTATTTAATATTTAATTATAAATAAGTGATTGATCTATATTAATTTTGGAATACCCGTTTTTGAAAAAATTAGAGTATTTGTTATTTAACATAGTTAGAGGGGGATGGTTGATTAATATTATTTATTTTAGAGATGAAAGCTACCATTGCAATCCTTTTATTGGTGAGCATTGCCTCAGCAACTTCAACTCATGATTAAATTATGGCATTACTTCAAACAGGAACAAAAGCTATGGATGCAATTGACACAGTCTTTGGTTTGTTGAATGACCTGATTCAATCAAATAAGGATGCTCAATTTGCAGCTGATTAAAAGAATGAAACAGATGAATGGGTTGGTGCACAGTAATATCATGATCTAATTCTAGAACTATTGAACAATTCACTAAGATCAAGTCCTTGAACTAAAAGCTTTTCTAATAATCAATCGAAAACAGAGCCTAATTTGAATAAGAACTCTCAGACACAAAGAATTATTTGGCATGGAACGAATAAAGATAAGATGAAATTGCAAGAAAGATTTAAGTCTTATTAGATGAATAGTGTTTGAGCAATTAACTTTTTGTCAGATCAATCAAATAAAACAGAGAAGCTCTTGAAGTAGTCAGAGTCCTTAAATAAGACGTTGCTGGTTACATCATTAATGGAGATTCATTCGAACTCCTCTAAGAAAAAGCCACAAGTGTTGCTGAAAAATTGAAGGCCTATAGCAACCTCTTCAACGAAAACGAAGTCAAATCCTTCCTCAGTTTAGCCTCTAAATAAGAAGATGGATCTGTATTAATTCTAATTTATTCCCTAGGTTAGCAGAGGTGCCACTTTAGCCGAAAAAGTCTTGGCAGTTTTGGAATCCCTTGAAGCCAATCTCTAAGCTTCTCTCGAGGCTTTGGAAGTCAATGAAATCAATGCCTCATGGGAATTAGCTGGATGGGTCTCTTTGAGTGAGGCAGAGGTTGCCAATTTGAAGGTGGAATACGAGAGAAAATAAGTCTATGCTGACAGACTTGCTACTGTAATATCCCTACATTAATTTCTTAGTAAATTCAAGCTGCTTTAGCCTAATAAGCAAAGTCTAAGATTATACTCTAAGAATCATAAGACGCTCTCGATTAAGCCCAATCTGATTTGGAAAACAAGAGAGCTGACTATGCTGAAGCCAAAGCTAAAAGAGATGAAGAGAATGCCATCTTAGAATAAGTCATAATCATTTTCAAGAAATAAGTTGCTTCTTGGTCTGGAAGATGATTAATATATTGAAAAACTATAAAACAAATCAAATTATCTGTTAATATATAAAAATCTAATTCATGAATAGACTTTGATAAAATAGATGAATTCTCTCTTGATTGAGACGAATTCCTTCAGAATCAAATTCAATTATATTTAATCAGTAAATAATTACTATATTAATAAACCTAGATTTAGCCCTAAATTTTAAATTATTATGTTGATATTTGAGTCTAATATGGAATATAATAGTTTTGAGATTAAATTAATCAATTTTTTGACAATTATCTCGAATGATTTGATATTTTGATTTATTTAGAATTTAAGGGCGAGTAAAGGAGTTCGTTTATCCTCTTAATATTTTTAGCTGTTGTTGGTTCCTTTGAATAAGACCTATAAATACTTTAAGAAAAGAATTTTCCATTAGAGATGGGTCCATCATAACTTTCTACAGATTCTCCATAACGATTTTTTGAGTTGGCACCATCAGACTCTTCTTGAATTAAGCAGTGTTCAGCAATTTAGCCTTGGAAACAAAGTTTTCTATTTCAATTAACTGTTTTTTTTCTATAACAAACCATTTAACGTCTCTGACAGATGAGGAATTTAGTGCGAATTGCTGTCTCATTTCATAGAATATTTTCATTTTTTTATCAATTTCAAGCATGATCACAACCAATTCATAAAATTGTAGAGCTAAAATAGAACATATTAGATTTACAATCTCTAACCTAAAATTATGAATAGGAATCAATCATATCAGTTATTTCATTTCTCAGGAACCCATATTCCAATAGGCAATCCTTATAAATTAAATAGGCTATGTCTCTGATGATGAATGAATTCTATGTTTTTTGATTGAAGGAGAATTGCAGATAGGGTAAAAAACCAAATTTAAAATTAAGCATATTAATGATTTTGAAAAGCCACAAAAACTACAATTTTCTATTGAAAGTTTCATCTTAATATGGGTATTGATGGAATTTACAAGAGTTGTAGATATCAGAATTTTGGGTAATCCTCTAGATGTAATTGAAATAGGTGTTCATGAATTCCGATTCATTTTGATGAATTTGTTCATATAGTTATAATTGCTAAAAATCAAATATAAAATCTTGATTACATCAGAGACATTAAGATACATGGAATTCTGATATTAAGTAGCTATCATTTATTAATCTGACAATATCTAGCATGTTTGATTAATATTTGTGGTAACTGCTGTTCTCGCTTATGTAGTATGTGCAACTGGTTTGATCTCTATTTTATAGTATTATTTACATTATTTTTCTCACAACACATTACCACCTTGTCTATAGCTTAATATTGATCGCTGCTCAAAATAATATGTAAAGCGTAGCATTTTTTGAGTTGTTCATTGATTGATTCTGGCTGATAATTAACAACTTATTCTAATCTCCTCATATCTTTGATTAACAATTTTGCATCCCTCAATCTCACTTAGGTAAATTGCGGATCAAGAATTGAGAAATCAGAATTCGGATTCTTGGGCTGTTGTTTTTATTAGGGTGCTGAAGGTTTGGAGAAAATTGACTTTATAAAATTCATTTATTAATGAAAATTGGCAAAATTCAAATATATAAACAATATTTTCAACGAGTAAATCCAATCGCCGTTTGTCCAGCTCTTTTTGCAGCTCTGCAAATGTCATCTGCCAAAATAGTAGCCCTTCCTGAATAATTAGCATAGATCATCGAATCACGAAGAATATTGGAAATGTACAACTTCATATACAATTTAGACAATTCATAGACATCTGAACTTATTCGTTTGACTCCTCCTCTTCTAGCCAGTCTTCTAATGTCTCCATTAGAAATTAATCTTGATTTATTTGTATGTTGAGGGAACTTTTTGTAGTCTATGTTTCTCCCTTATCCTTTGAGTTTTTGATTGTTTTGTCTATATTTCATGGTATTAGATTTGGGTGTTACTTTTGGTGGCATTTGTAATAATTTGAAATTATTATTTTTTTACTGTTGATTATTAATTATAAATGTTTTAATTTCTATAAACTAAAAATGACAATCTAATTTCAGACAAAATTATGAGTAAGTAATCCATTATGCTTTAAAGTATTTTCATGATTGCTGCTGTGTCTCACTCTAATAGATGGCTTATAAAACTTAGCAACAAAACTATCCTATGGACTATTTTATTTAATCAACTATTGAGTATAATTATTAGCATATCTCTCCATTTTCTCATTTATTTTTTTAAGAGGCTGAGTTTTATTCCTTGATCTCTTCGTCAGATCTTTAATCTTCTCCTTTAAACCTACTTCTGTGTTCTCTTGCTTCTCTATTTATTCAGTTGGATTCTTCCTTCTCTGCAACAACAATTGCATCTTCTTCCCTGGTTGTCTAATAACTAAATCAACCTAATCAGGTGTATGGCAATGTGTCTTCTCCTAAACTGAGTGAGTTTTCTATCTCACTAAATCAATTATAGTGTTAGGATTTTATTTGCATTACATTTAGATGTTATTTAATTTATTTTAGATTCCAAAATACACATCTTAAAATTGTGAGTAATCAACTCTATTTTTATTATGAGGCACAGAATATCTAAACTACCTTGGCTATTATATTTTTTCTTTGCTGTTTGAACCTCCAGTTGAACCTTATAACTATTTATATTCCATGGGTTAGTAGATTTATTGTAATTAAGACTGTAAAATTTAATTTTTTTTAATTTGTTATTAAGTTTATTACAACAAAAGTGTAGTCTATTTTGCAATTGGTTATTAATTAGATGAAGATTTTTTAATTAACAGCCAATACGCAGCAGTATATGTATTATGTTTGTTTTTTTAAACTTGATCGATAACGTTATTGACGTCATACCCCAAATCTTACAGTTGTTTCAATACAAGTTAATCCTTGTTTACCAATCCTTACTATGGTTAGATAACCGTTTTCTTATAGAATGGATGGTGTTTGATTTCCTAGAATCCAATTCTCAAAGAAGGATCCTTTATCAATAACTGTTTTAAGAGATCTTATGCTGCAGGTGAGATGTTTTTTGGTTTGTCATAGTCTTCATACTTGATCATCTCATATAGTTTCTTAGTGTTTTCATGTTCAAATGGTAAGTAACCGCAAAGCATGGCATACAAAATGATACCACAACTCCAAATATCGCTCTTTTGACCTCCATACAGTTTGCCATCTACTTGACATATAATCTTAATACATAACATTTCAGGTGCTGCATAACATGGAGATCCACATGCAGTTTTAACTTAATCAGTCTCTTTGTATATATTGCTCAATCCAAAATCAGCCACTTTTAAATTCCTTTGTTCATCCAACAACAAATTCTCAGGTTTCAAATCTCTGTGGACAATCTTCTACGAGTGCAAATACTCCACGGCATCGATCAACTGAATAAAAAATTTAGTGGCAGCCAGTTCGGATAACCTGATTAATTTTTTAATTTACTGATTCTTCTTCACTATGTAATCGAACAATTCTCCTCCCTTCGCATATTCCATTACTAAATATAGATTTGTGTCTGACTCCAATATCTGCTAATTATTTCATTTATACCTCATATAGTTTGATAACATTGGGGTGCTCCACTTTTCGCAAAATTGTTATTTCCCTCTAAACTCTGATAAAATCAGCATCGGTCTCAATTTTCCTTTTCTCCAAAATCTTTACAGCCACCTCAAATTCTAATTCAATTTTACATATTCATCACAAATCGTATGATAACCTAATTTCACCTTACCAAAGGTTCCTTTTCCGAGAGTGCGATCTCTAAAATTATTATAATTATACCTAAAACATAATTTTAAACTTATTTAGTCTACTCAATGTTCGACATATTCTTTAAAACTGTCAAAAATTTATAATTATAAATTACAATCAATATTCATAATTTAATATTTTCACTTTAAACAATCATATAAACAATAATACTATTTCTCATCATCATTATATCCATGATACTTTATTAAAAGTTAAAATCAACTCTTTTATTAATATCATAATTTAATCCTACATTTTTATTCAATAATTTGAATCATTACAACTGAAATGGTTATTGATTTAGACATTATCATAAATTTATAATTCTGCCTAGGTATATATAAAAATATTTTATTAAAATTCATTAAACGATCATTAATTAACAAATATATGTTAAAATAAATTATTATTGATAAATGTATGGTAGCAAAACTTGAAAGCTCATTAATAGCTCTACTTAGAAACTATCAATCGATAATATAGCTCGGCTTCCTTAATATCTTTCAATAATGATTTACTTTATTAATTGAATGAATAATCTGGAAATATTTACAATTGCATAAGTAATCACAGACAACGATTGAAATTGCCAATATTTATTAAAATGCTATAATTTTATGGGTTTCGCAATAATCCCTAATATTTTGACAATATTTTACTAATTGGCTAGTTCTGAGGATCTAACCCTTGTTGGCCTCTGGTGTATTTATATTGACTATCAAAATTAAATGCATCTATTGGGATATGAGTCAATCAGTTTAAGGCTTATCCAAATTAGTAAGGGAATAACAACCAGAAGAGGAAATGGGAAATGAAGATGAAATATAAAATGAATATATATATCCAGAATATGTGCAAATAATGTAATCACTTACGTGCCTTACGTCTCTTTCTCTTAAGTCTTCGCATTCTCTTCTTTCGCCACTTTTCTCTCATTATTATTTATTTTTAATATTAATATATTCGAAGATTTAAATTAAGTTTTAAATTGCTTTCTTAAATTAATCATCAATTATCACTATAAAGTGGATAGAATGGATTGTGCAGAAATATAAATCAAAATAAAGATAGTTGGATTTCATTATAAAAATACAACATCATCATCATTAAGTTTGTTACTGCTTTCCTCTAGTTAATTGCTATAATCGACATACTCAGGTGTAGTATCTGAGAGGAAAATGAAGAAATCATCGGATTTTTGCTTTATTTTTTTCATCTTAATATAATGAAAGAATTTACATCTCTCCAAAATTGAAGTAATTCACTTTTATTGCGAATATAATAGGATAGTCCCATCGAGGTATCTACATGCTTTTGATTTAATAAGTGAATATATTTGCAACTGTAAGATGTTCGATTGAACATTTTATTTTCAATAATCTGACCTTTATTCTCAGCTTCCTAAACATAATGTGGATCCAAGTAAATGTAATGATCATTAATTCTACCAAGTATATAAAATGCTCTTTTTGGTGTGCCTCCAACAATACCTTAGAAATATGGTAGTTCCATTAGTTCATCAAGCACTTTCAAGTATTTTTGATTGGGTTCATCTAAACCAATTCTTGTTAAGACAAATATTGCTAAACTGTTTTTGCTTTTTAGTTAAGTCTTTTCCAATTGTTCTTCTAGATCTTTATCAGTTTCAAATTTGATATCGAACATTCTGTTCATCAATTGATCAAGAAAAAGGCAGGAGTCATTAAACACCGACAATTTGAGATTTTCAGATGCTAAATTTGGATAATTAAAATATTAACCTCTAATGGGTATAGTATTGTGCAATTCTTCAAGGAGAAATAGTATATAATTGGGTTTATACCATTCCCCTGGATCTAAATTGAATTCTTTTTTAGCTAAATAAGCTATTTTTTAAATGCTGAATGGACAAATAAAATTGTGGACTTTTTGTTTCTCCTTTTTATTTTAAAATTCTATAAACTCCTTACACTCTTATGAATCATTATCAGCAAAGGCTAATAAAATGTTATCATAATCTTCATCTCTCTTATCTCCATGATTTTTTAGGTGTTTCTTAAGCATTTAAGCCATGGCCATCTACCCTACTCTAAGCATACATCCCCAACCGGTATCTGAGATGTAATTTGATTCTTAAAAAATAATCACTTAAATTACAATATAAAGGTGGGAAATTCCTTCTGTATGTAATCCAAATGGTATCTTAAACTAACTACTTAATTTTATTGATACGATCCTAATGTTATTATAAACTTTACTTCAATATCATTATTTTCAATATCGATGCGATTGCCCAAAATGTAGATTGGGTGACCTGGAGGAACGTTCTTGTTATTTAAATACGCATTTAAAATGTATTTCAAGTTATAACTACATATAATTAATGTATCTCTTACATCCAATCTATTAAAACTTCTTTATAATTTTCTTATCTCTAATCCATTTATAAAATAATAATCTAAATTAATATTGCCAATTTTTCAGCATTCTAAAACCTTATTTTTGGCTATATTCTATTATTCCTCTTAGAATTCAATAATGATGCACAAATAATGGGAATGAAAAATACAAACAGGAAGAAATTCGATATCTTCAAATACTATTATATAAATTTAGAGATAATATTTTTAATTAATTATGGCTAATTGGAGTTTAAAAAAGTATTTAGAATTGGCCAAGGGCTTCTAAGGACGTGCCAGAAATACTTCCAAAATAATGATGAACAGAGTATAAAAATCATTGCAATATGCATATGTGAGTAGAAGACTTAGACCCAGAATTCTAAGTAAGTCTATTATCATGAATAGGACGTGAGTGGATTTAGGCTATCAATGCTGGAGTGAGGGAACACAGAATAAGTTACAGTCAATTTATTTTCGGATTAAACCATTCTAACATATAATTAGATAGAAAAATTCTAGCTAATCTTGCAATCAACGAACCTTTTTCTTTCAAAACAGTCGTAGATGAAGTCAAAATACAAAATAGCATGAAAGTATTCATTATTTGTGAATAACAAGGAAAAACCATACGATGATGTGTCTCTTGATTAAGCATATGAAAAAGGTTTAATCGCCAACAATGTGACTCAGACTTGGTTTAAGAGAGGTATAAAGGAAGGACACAAATTGTTTGGTCTAAAAAGAGAATTAACTCCAGAAGAACTTAAGAAAATAGAAAAAGGTGAATGAAAATATCATTGCACATAAAATAATAAATAATGATTATCCAAAATCATGCGTTCATCAATTCCAAAAACTCTTTTTAAGCCAAAATATCTTAATCATTTCTTAAAATAACCTAATTCAATATTGGTTGCTTAGGTTTCCAAAAATCAGCTGCTTTGATCTAAATAATAGCATTATTTTATTTACATCCTTAGACTCTTTATTTTCAATATTAATAATCAATTTTGAATTGGCCTTATGATAATCATAATCATATTTTTTCATCTAATCTAACAATGTTAAAGTTGGTTTCTTGTCTAATTCATTTTTCAACCAATAATGTGTAGTTAAAGTAAATTTATCTGTTTTGGGAATAGATAAGATTGGACAACGACCATGAGAATAAGCCTTTTCTCCCAAGGAACTTGATCCCAATAATATCATATTCTTGGCTTTGACTGTCTCAAATAAAGTGATGGCCCCGCATGAATCAGATATCAAAAAGGCTTCTTGATAAAGCTCTAAAAATTCCATTTCCTTTGTGATTTTTTCCATCTCAAAATCCAGTAAATAAGTTGTATCCTGCATTTTGGTGTACCCATCTCCACCATGTCCATTCATAAACATTAATAATTTCTGTTGCTTAGATAGGGTTAATCTTCTTGATTATGGAGTCTTAATTAAATGATATCACTTACATATTTATTGTATTTATTACGCATAACATCTATCCAATATTTAATATTGACATCATTTCTCTTGAAGTCCCAATTTACATTTTTATGTATATTCGGCTCTCTCTATCCATCATATGCACAAGCCACTCCAGGCACATTATTCTTTCTGTTGCAGGCTGTATCTTCTGGGATCATCAATGAAATTTGATCATCACTTATTCTCCAATCTTTTAATTGCTGATAGATTAATAGAGAGTTTATAGCTTGTCTATAATTGAACCAAAATTTGGAAGTTGATAGAATGATGTACTAATTCTGAGGGATTGGTCTATAACAAAGTATAGTTGTGAATAAAATGAAAATTATCATTAATTATATTGAGTATTTAAATTCTTATATATAATTAGAAGCATTTCTCTTTAAATAATAATAGATCAAATTGTTTCATCATTCAGAGTATAGTTTAATCGCTAATTTGATAATGATATTCTTGCTTAGTTAAAAGTATCTTTCTGCCTTTAGCTTCTATTCATATATTTTTGACTCATTTCAACAGTCATTGTGTTCCTCATGGTTAATCTAGTTGATTCATTTATTTTTGAGTTTTTTCCAACAATTACAGAGTTGTTTGTTTTGCTATTTTTATTTAGGTTTCTATTTGTTTATTACTTCCTTAGGGTCTATGATTATGATAAATTTAAAGAGTGATCTATTCTGCTGGTAGATAAACTAATTTTTTTGATTGGCAATATTTGATTCAAAATGAAATCTACTTTAGAGATTCTCTATTGTCTAAATGTGATATGAGTATTTTCATCCCTCAATCCTGGTTGAAATTCGAAATGCAAATTATTAAGATTCTAATCTACTCTATATAATCCATCTTCATGACTAATTTAAACCAATTCATTTTATAGTAATAAAATAATCATCAACTTCTAACATTCCTCTAATTAATCCATTTTAGTTTATTACTCTAATTATTTGGGTAGAATTTAATCTCTAATTTTCTGAAGATTCTTAATTTGTTATTGTGCAAACGTAGCATCATTTTAAATATCAGATTTCATTTTAGTAATTTGGCCTTGCAATAATTCAATTTCTCTTTTAATGTAATTCAAATCAACAAATTCCTTATCTGGTTATACCTATTTAGTATCATTTTAAATGGTATCAATTTTAGAATTGTATTTGTTTAATTGCGTTTTAGTTTACAAAAAGAAGAATTCTAATCTTTCATGTTGTTTCTTGACTTTATCATTCAATTGCTTGAAATCTTTATCCAATTGTTAATATTAAATTTAACAGGTTTTTTGAGACTCAAGCACCTTCTCTATCTATTGTTTTACCTCTATCAATTCTAAGTTATCAGTAACCTTTGATACTGATTATTTCTTTTGATATGATTAATACTCAATTTGACCATCAACTCTACTATTTGATCTAATTGATTTATTAGCCGAAACATAAACGCTGGTGATATTAATCCCTAAGGGTGATTCTGTTTCTGTTGTATCTTTTAATACTTTGCTCTTTCTCTGTGGATTGTTATGGGGTAGGTTTTAAGGAACTTAAAGTTTATGTTGTTTCATTTAAGCATCATCAACATCTTACTTGCTATGCTTTTAATTTTGTTGACTTTATTTTCCCTCATTATCAAGTGAAGTAATGTTTTGAATAATATTAGGAACCAACTAATTTTATAAAGATTGTAATTCCTCCATAAAATGAGTGTCCATTACTTATATTTATTCATCTAAATATTATTTCTATATATTTGTGTTTCTATTCAACATCGACATGATATCATTGTCACACTTTTCTTTGTATTATTCGAATATTTCATCATATTTCATAAGATTCTTCTTGTAATTCTACTTCATACTAGCAAAATCAAACTTAAATTGTTCCACAGCCTTTTAAACAATGTGAAAGGTTTCACTCCAATCTTCATATCTCTATTCAAATTATGATTTCAGATTGTTTATAGATTTTATTACCTCTCCATTTTTTGCTTCAACTTCTACTCTCACATCTCTGATCAATCCTTAACAAGTTTAAAATTATCTCTAAATATCCTCCCTTTAATATTAAAAGCTGTCAATTTATTACTACATTTGTGTGATATTTCTATTATTTTAACTCAAAATTTGTTGGTATTTAAATTGAATAGTGTTAAGTTCGCTTTTTAATTGATCATTCTACTATTTAACAGACTTTTCGTGGTCCTCCTTAAGCATTGCTTACTGTTTAAACAATTCAAATTATTCATCCATCTCTTGAACTTATTGGTTCAACTCCTTTTATTGCTGTAAGGTTGATTGGTATTATTCAGCCTTTTCTATCATTTTATTCAATTTTTCTGTCATATCTTAGATTCTAGAATCCATTTTTTCTACTGAGAATCTATTTCCATCAGTCTCCTCTCTCGAAGAAACAATCAATTGATTGACTCTCTTCTGGATATTATCAATATTTGTGATATAAGTCTGATGAACAAAGCCTTGATCTCCCTTCAATTATTGATATTATTATTGTAACTCTTTTAGCTTTTCTGATCTCTCATTCAACTGTTGACTATAATGTTCAATCCTGTCCATTAGATTAGTGAATGTTTAATTTTAAGTTTAAATTGCTAAGGTTTGTTTTTCTTCCTTAATTAATTTAAAGTGATACCAAAGAATTTATGGTGCCGTGTAGTTCGTTGATATTCTTTAAGTACATTGAATCTTAGAGCTGTCTTTGCTATTATTGTTAATTAATAATTGAAATAGCCTAAGTGTGCTTGCTAATGGCTGAGTCAATATTGGTATAATCTTGTTACAAATTTAAGATTCTACATAAACCACATCTTTACCTATTCTAAAGAGGATTCAATAATTCTAGTGTTACTTTCCTGGCAAGAACTTCAATTAAGTATTGTTAGTTTTGATCCATAAGTTTGTTTAACAAAT
Source organism: Paramecium tetraurelia (assembly GCF_000165425.1). Classification (NCBI taxonomy): domain Eukaryota; phylum Ciliophora; class Oligohymenophorea; order Peniculida; family Parameciidae; genus Paramecium; species Paramecium tetraurelia. The sequence goes on along the minus strand of NW_001799388.1, from coordinate 134,920 downwards.
AAATATTTATATATATAATTTATTCATCAAATTATTCAATAGCAAAAACTGCTTTGTAATATTGAGATCTTTAAATACTGAATATCAGTTTCGATAAAGTTTACTAATTATTTTAAAACTATAATGTCATATAATTAATTATTAATTCGAAATGAAACATTTCGTTTGATCAAAGTCAACTGCAACAACATAAATAAACTAACGATGATTGGGTTTAAATAAAAAGATATATTTATGAAAAAGAGAACATTTATGGTCATAAATCACTAAATTTATTAAAACGACATTTTCTATAATAACTTCCTTAGTATTGGCTATTCTAAAATTATAGTTATATATTATAAAGAGAAGGAATCAAGCGATTTTTAAAGAAACTCAAAATAAAGTTTAAATACTAATAAAGTAAAATCTATTATCATACTATTTGATAAAAAATTGTACATATTTTAGATACTTCAAAAATTTTCAATTTACTTTTAAAAAAAAGAAGATTATATTATAATAAAATCAATTTTAATAAATTCATAAACCTAAGATTAATTGAAAAAAATAATTGATAAAAGAGATTAATTTTGAAATCAAATGATATAACCGTTCATATAGAAGGGTTAATTGAGAGTAAAGAAATTAAAGTTATTATACAATAGATATAATATAATTATCTATGCTGATGAAAACTCTCTAATTTCTTAAGAAAAACCACTCAGTTTATTAATTTATTTATTTGTTTATATTTTATTCTCAATAAAATAGTTCCGATTCTGATATAGAATTATATACCATTAACAGAATTCTGTATTTATAGAGAATATTATTGGAAAAGAAAGGTTGCAATTTTGGGAAAAATTTAATATTTTCTATTAATATTAAATACTTCTATCTTACTATTATTCCCTATTAGTATTGTAGGGGATTTCATATAGTTATTGTAAGATTAAGAGGAGTAAGGGAATTGATGATAAATTCACTGATTTTTATATAGAAATCACACAGAAAACAACTAAAAAAATGTAATCTTATCGTTTTATTCTATATTAAAGATAATAATGGATGAGTAATTGTTATAAATTAATTCGAAAATAAAGTTGCAATCGCTACTTGTTAAATAAGCATCGACCTCATTCAACTTGTGCTAGTATGTTAAATTTATATAGAAAATGTACTTTATGCAGACACAACCAAGTTTATTATTTCAGTTATAATGACGCTGTCAAATGTAAGCATTGTTTGATATCATATAATAATATAATAACTATCTTATGATGATTCATCTCTATCCAGATAATAATAAATGGGAATTTACTCTGGACAATATTATATGAATTTAAATGATTCATAGTTATAAGAATTATAGATATTTTAATTTAAGTTAAAGAGAGATGATAAATCTGAATGAGGAACAAAAAATACAGCAGAACAAACTAGTTAACATTTTTGGGTAACATACCAAATAAGCATTTATCATCTTTATAATGAATGCACTTTTAAGAGTTCAAGAAAACGATACATTTTTTATGTCAATTACCCTGTATTTAACAATCATAATGTTCTTATTTAATTGTGTGGCAGCAGTATTTTTGCTTTGTTTCAAGAGAGAATTTCCTAAGGTTGAGTACTTCTTGATATACACAATGAATGTGTTTATGTTTATAACTCTTCTGGTGTATTCACTCAATTACTTTATTTAAAAAAAAGAGTAAGACCATTTGCTTTAATTATATATAAAAACGTACATCATGATATTGTTGGGGAAAGTATGTTAATTTATATAAATCAAAGGAAATCGAAATACTCATAATCAAAATATTTCCTCTTGAATTAACGAATAGATCAGTTAACTGTTTTACATCATGCATAATTGGTATGATGATTTTATCTCATGGAGACAATTACGAATGCTAAAACAAATACTCAATGGTTCTGTTATCTCTCCTGCTCACAAATGTTTTGACTTCTATATTTAATCTAATTTTCACTTTGATTCTGTTTAATCAAAATAGATCTTAGAAAGAACTAAGGAACTTTGCTGAGTAATCGTACTTAAATAATAAATAGCTTGTTGTTGACAGTGCTCTTTTTGGTTCATATTGTGTAATATGTGTTGGTTTTCATTAAGACAAATGACATAGTTGAAGAAGAATGCTCGTGTTTGAGTTTCATATTCCAATTCCAGAAATATGTAGCACCAATTAACTTCATATCATTCTTATTTGTGATTTATTAGGAGGTGCGTTACTTCAAGGAAGCAATTAAATACTAGGAACTAATTGAGAAGAATAGTCATCAAAACAATTTGTGTAATACTAATGAATTAATTGAATTAGATAGTGCAGGCATACAAAATTAATAAGCATTGAAATAGGGAGTCCGACATTCCATTAAAAGTCTAAGTTCAGTAGTAAATCCAATGGAGGCTAGTCAAAGTAATTCTCAGGCTCCCAACTTTGGAATGTATGTTTGTTTAAGTTAATTAGAGTGAGAAGCAAGGATAACAATTAGAGAAGTTGGGAACTAGTCAATTTGGAGCATCATAACATAATTAGGGTATGTTACACTCTTGGGCCAATGTGTAAAATCCTAATCCTTTTGGAGCTACTGTGAAAGAACAATAAGAGAGCATTGAACATCAAAAAAGAGGAAGCAAATCTGTGGATGAAAGTTTAATTCGATAAGAGGAGTCTCAAATTCCAGAGAATTTGTCTCAAGTTAATAATCCAATGGAGTCTGGTAGTGTGGTTACTATTCATTGATACATTAATTAAAATGAATAATTAAAATAATTCGAGTTTCAATGATGCCAGTTTCCTATCAGAAGATTTGAGTTTTGATGAAAAGCAATTATCATTTCACTCTAATTTTGATTCAGATCTCACTTTTTCATAGAAGAAGCAAAGAATAGAGTAAAATCTAGAGAGCTAATTAGAGGATGACCAAAAGCAATTACTAATAGAACAACTCAATCTTATTCTAACTCCACACAAATGTCCAAAGATAGCGCAAGTTGACAAAGATTTAGAATAATTAAATGCTCAAATTAACAATTTGAAGATCTATGATTCAGCTACATACTAAAAATCAATCTAAAAGATCAAATCAATCAAGAAAGTCATTTCATAGGTGATTGATAAATATTTCATTAATCTGATCTCACAATACTAGGTTATTACAACCGATTTGTTGTAGACATCGTTGTAGCCACTTAAATAATTAATATATAGTCTAAGGAATGAATTACATAACTACGATGAAAATTAAGTTCAGGAGGTATTGGATAGATAGAATATCATAAATGAGGAATTTAATTTATTAAAAAATTACTTACCTAAAGACATCACTCTCTAAATCAATAATAAATCTTTGTATGACATTAAAGACTCATTATAAAAAATGGTATCCTTGAAATTTAAAGGTATTGTATCTATTTGCTATCAAAGATGAGTTTAAGATAATCCCCAATTACTTTAGTGGGTTCAAACAACAGAAGAAGAATTTGGTAACTTTGAAAAGTAAAGCTAACAAATTCAAGTTGTAGGAAATGCAAAACTCCATCCATTCATTTAGAAATAATATACTATATTCCTCAAATATCGATGAAATAGACAAAGTTAAAGAACAAAAATTGATCCTCTCTTAAAACTAATGTAAATTGGATTATGTCACTATCATAAATGCAAATCAATATTTATATTTTATTGGTTAGGTGTTCCAAAATCCTGAGAACTCATAGAAAATAATAAGTGATTAGTTTAACAAGTATGACAAAATGAAGAATAAACTATTGAAATTATAAGATTTGCCCTGTAAATCCTATGGGGGATAAGCAATCAAATACTAGAAAACAATATACTACTGGGGAGGATATGTATAATTAGAGAATCAGTAATTGGGCAGCAAAAAAGGATTCATGTACACATTGATGTTATGTAGATATTCGATTGAGAATGATAAATGGGAATAGATAGAATCCATGAAATATCCAAGAATCTAGGGATAGTGTTGTCTTTTAGACCATAAAATCTATTTAATTGGGGGAATGATGAATCAATATGTGGCCAATGGATTAATTGAGATCTATGATTCCATACTTATGAAATTCGTAGAAACTATCGAATTGATTAATTAATTAGTATTTATCAATCATATTATTAGTCCTATGTTCCTCAATTGCTTGGATATGCTTTACCAATTTCTAATTAGGAAATCTTAGTAATTGGAGGACAGAATCAGTTTGGAAATGAATGTGGTTCTCAGTTGATCAATATCTTCTTAAAAACTGTGCAAAAAAATAGTTATAATAATATTTAAAAAATATTAAATGTAAACTGCACCCAGCCAATAGTAAATGTTTTTTATATCAAATTTAGATCTTTAAGCAATAAATATATCTATTTAATTCAGAGGAGAAGAAGGTTGAGTTCATCCAAATTAATGCTGATACCTTACAAGTAAAGAGTATTATTTAGATATAATGAATGATTTTTAAAGATTTACATAATTCATTATTATTAAAAAATTCTTTTTACTTTTCTAACATCCCCAAGAAAAATATCTTTTGGGAATCTTTGCTTCTGTTTCTCAATGCTCTATCTATTATATTGAAGTCCAAAGGAGAACTGCATGATTTCTTCTTAATTCAAGTGATCCGATCTGCTCTGATATTTAGGTACATCTAACGTTCTTTATTATATTGGAGTAAGATTTCTTGTCCTCTACGCTTGACTCGAGTAATCAAGGGACTTCTGCAAGTCTCGAATTGGAGAATCTTCAATTTCATCATTTTTGGCTTTCTATTCTTATTTCTAATTACTTGATAAAACATTTTGTTTTATGACAACGCTATTCGCTCTTTCAATTTTGGAAAGTATGCTGTAGTCTAATCAATTTTTTGATTTTAAAATTGAACATCAATATTAGGTTTAACTATTTCAGTCTTAACTCTTTATTTTGAAGCTGATCTGTCATTAAAGCGAGGTACATCAATCGATCTATTAATTAAATTAAACTAACTATCATTATCCTTAGGATCTAATATATTAGTTATTTAGTTATAATTACTATGAAAGAGCAAAGAACTTTTTAAATTAGCATTTTTGTTTGAGTGAATTTTTAGTATGGCTGCGAAATTGGTTTCTTGGACTCGTCGTCGATTCTTATTACCAGTTAATGTTGGACGATAATAATGATTATTATTCATAAATTTTATATAATAATGTTATCCTTACTTGATTAACAGAAATTTTATGGTTCAACCTATTGGGATACATATCCTGATGACAACATACATGCAATCATACTACCCAAAGAAGGAAAAAGCGGAATATACATTGGCAATATCTATGCTGCAACAGATACTAAATTGCATCTTCGCTACAATATTAAATGCATATTGACTGTTTAAATGAAATGCTCTGTCAAATTCTAAGGAAGCGAATAAATTTTATTTCATAAGGTGATTCCCATTGACATAGAAAATTGCGGTGATTTATTCAAAGCTTTTTATGATTCCTACATGTTCATTGAAAATGGAATCACCTATGGGAATGTGTTGATCCACTGTCAAGATTGTGTTACTATCAGTCCTGTGTTCGTTATAGCTTACATGTTATAAAAAAACGGGTTTACAGTGGAGAGAGCCTGGGAAATTGTGAAAATTCAGAATCCCTTTGCATAAGTTAGACATCGTAATATTTGAATTTAAGTAGAGTTCTTTCAATAACTATTGATTTATGAATAATCCCTCAATTTAGACACTTACCTTGGTTAGCCTCCAAAGGAAGGGAAACATTTGAGAAATGTGGAGATAAAGGAACTAAGTAGATTAGAGAAGATCAGAGAGAGAGAGCAGAAACAAAAGTCATTCATAGATTCGGTGTACAACAAATATCATGTTGAAAACAATTACTAAATAGATTACGAGGAGCTAAAGAAGCGATATCCAAGGAATCAGAATTATTGAATTTTCTCTTACTTATTTATAATCGATCTAATAATTTGATTATCAATTATATTTACAATTAAAATGTATAGTCCTAATCATGACACATTCAACTCTCTCATGAAACAATTAGAGTTATATCGATTTGATGAACCTACTTTGCCATAATGGCCATTGTCTAGTATAAAATAGCCTATATTATCTCCTTATTTCGAAAATGCATTAGAAATTTAGAGTTCAAATTTTGAATTCGTGAAGAAATAAAATGGTCGTGTAAGTTTCAAGATTACATTACCTGCAAATACATCCTTATTTTTCGAACTCAAACACAATTTCCAAGTGGTATGAGAGTTACTAATTACGAGATCATAGGATTGGGGGAGGGAAAAGTAATTTGTAAAACTGAACACAGCATTAACGAAATACCTTTAAAATAACCTTGCAATATCATTAAACCATTTGAATTAATTAATTAAGGAATAAAAGAGTGTAAAGTTGGAATACAAGTTAGTTGATTTTATTATTAATATGATAATATATTTTATATATGTAAGAACTCATTGAAAGAACAAAACTTTAGATTGCCTTGAATCAAATCTAAACTACTGATTACTAAAAGCTTGTTTAAGACACAGAATTACTACATTAAAACATCATCGTTACTTTAAACTCAATCCAAAACAAAGAAATATAAGTAATAAACTCTATCATTCAATTAGGATTTCTTCTTTATACTTAAACCAACTTAATAACTCTATAATTGCATATGCGGTTTGCTTTGCACTGTTGCAGGTCTAGATAAGGCCATATCAACCGACTATTTGTTCTTGTAAACAAGGGAATGGGTGCCAAGTCAAAGTCAATTTTGTAAGAATTATGAACCAATTTGCTAAATACTTACTAATATTCAATAGTACACCCTGAAGAAGAAAATCAATGTGACCAATATCAAAGAAGCAATGAAATACTACACTCAAAATGTTAAAACTGATGATCCATTAACAGTAACAGAAAAACTAGAATATATTCTAAAATGTGTTATTGATTATTATGATTCCTTCCATAAGATCCTGAAATTCAATAAAAACCATGAACTGCAAAAAAGAACTCCACAGAAGAATAGCCAAGATTAATTAAAAACTTATATGTTAGCAAAATTAAGCAGTAATTTTAATTAAGATGAATCAGAAGAAATATTGGATGAACATACTTAAATTCAATTAGAAGATAAATAACAAATTTAATCAACTACCAATCAAACTCCATTAAAAATGTTGAATAGATTCAAAGATTTTAATTCTTATTCTAAAAACATATCGTGTAATCCTAAAATATCAATCAGTCCCTCCTCACCCAGATATCATACTTTAAAAAAATACTCTTCTTTATGCAAATCCCCAGTCTAATCAAATTAATAATCATTTAACTTAACTAATGAAGGCCAGAATTTCTAAGAAAATGGAAGCGCAAAGAGTCTTCAACCTATGAATCAATCAAATAATTCCAAAAGTTTTTAACAAGAAAAAGAATTAACCAATTCACAGAGCATAACCAAGTAAGTTAGCTCTCCTCCTCCAGTTATATCTCCAAGACAATTAACTAAAAAAGAAGTTCATGTTACTTCTTATGAGGCTCCTAATTTGGACTAAATTGCTGAAAAAATTAATAACGATGATCCTGATATAGAACAATAACTCAAAAATGAAATACAGAATGTTCTCAAATAACTTAAGAAAATCGAAGGAGTGAAGAAGCATCTGCTATGGGAAGATGATCGACAAGTATTTTATTATTTTATTGGTTTCTTAGAGCAAATAACACTTATTGAAAGCAGATTCAAGTGTCTCATAACAATAAGCATAATAAGTTAAATTAAATATTGATAATTCTTAATAAATTCCAAACTAGAAACAAGTGCAAAACAAAAAGAAATCAGAAAAAATAAGCACCTTGAAAACAGAACCTAATGATTTCAAGACGAAGAGAATATAAAGTCTTTACAAAGAATTAGAAAGAACAATAGAACAAAAGAATCAAGCCTACAAAGATGCGTAATGGATAGAGTAATAGGTGTATACTAAAAATTTAGGAATTTAAAAATATTGAAATATCTAAACAAATATTTTAAATAATAAATTATCAATGGCTAAGTCAAAGAATGCTACCTCTCATCATAATGCCCGTAAACATCACAGAAATGGTATTAAAAAGCTCCCCAATCAAAGATATAGAACATTGAAAGGAGTAATATTTAATTCTAATCAAAGTGCAACTAAAGATTCGCAAAAAATAGAAGATTTGCTATCAAGAACGATCCTTCCATCAAAAAGAATAAGAGTGTTGAAACAAGATTAGCCAAAAGAAAAGCAAATAAAAATATACATTGATCATGACGTACACATATAAATATCATACATTAAATTGCTTAACATTTATATTATCTCAAAGTTGACCTTATTCCTGGATATTACTTCCAGTTTCTGTATATACACTTTAAAGAATAAGTGTAAATTATAATTAAGCAAATACCTTTAGTGCTATTGCTTAATGCTCCTTATATGATTTAATCTTCGCTAAATAAATATATTAATGTTTTTTTAATAAGCCAGCTTTCATATTCAAATCAAATCAGTCTTCACCTCCTCACAATACACCATTATGTTGTTATTATAATTAATAATTAAATATATGTATATGTATATTATTGCTCAACTATTGCTGACTTAATTATAAACCAGATTTAATCTTTCCATCAAAGAAAACTAAAAACTTCCTATTGTTGATAACATTGAAACTACTTATGTTAAGGTTTATGAATGCTAATTCAATATTGATATTATCTCATAAGATCCAAATTATTACTTAACATCATAATTTTATTAATTTGGCTGATTCAAGGCCTAATTTAGTTGCTATTGAATTAAGTTTAATTCAGAAGTAGCTGAGGCTTGCTTCGTCATCAAATAATCAATATTTTAATTATTTTATTGTATGAGTAGGTTTTGATTGTTTGAGGTTTATTAATTCGGTTGAACTTATGGTGGTATACCTGCAAATCGTTGTGCTTCAGAATTATCATTTTAATTATAATTTAGGCTTTGTTATTACCTAAAGTTTGATTATTTTTACTCAAAAATTTATTAACTATTTTAACTATGCTAAAAATCACTAAGATGTTATTATACACCCTATTAATGAGGAATTTATTATAAATAATGTTATACTTATTATTAATTAGTAAAACTATTAGATTCAAAAACTGTATGTTATTTTAATAATTCTTATTATTATTAAGAATAATTAGAATTACTGCCTACGTCTTTTTAAATCAAATTTTGTTTATTTTAAACATTTTACTCTTTTTAAGGAATTGCCATTTAAACATCAAGTGATTTGTTTTATTATTAAATGAAATTTTCAGAAGAACTATTGATAATGCGTTATTCATTTGATGTTTATGCAACATTTTATTAATTTGGTTGTGAAATCTGATTTTTTTTATTTAAATTATTAGAATCAGTATTATTTAATTTTTAATTGGGATTACCATTTTAAGGCAACTTTTACTGATTTTAATCTTTTGGTTATTGTTACTTTGGTTATTGTACCTGTTTAATTTTATTTTTAATGATTTAGCTTATATTATTATCATCATCTAATATAATAATTTGCTTTAATTTTTCGCTATTTTGAAGCTGATTCTGAGGTTATTTCGATTAGTTATTTGCTTATTATATTGTATTAGTTTTTTAATTATTCTATGATATAAATTATTTTTTAATTTATTATTATTATTATTATTACTACATATTTATAGGTTGTGCATTTGAATTCACATCAATTTAAGTAGATGTATTCAATTAATTTTATAATTATTATGCTTATAGATTTTAATTATTATTTTATTAAGATTATTTTTATAGTTGATCCTAATTCTAAATGCAAATTCTGAGTGGCTTTGATACTTACTCTGGTTATTTATTTTACTGTAGCTTTTCAGCATTTTGATTTATAATTTATTATTAATCTTTCGCAATATTTTGATTTTATTGTTTATCATTTTAAGATTAATTTTACTAAATGTCATTCTATACAATTTCAGCCAAATTTTATTAAATCTAATCTAATTATTTTAATTAGTTATTATTGGATTATTATTTCTGATTTTAACTCTTACTATTACTATCTTATAGTGATGTTTGATTATTTAATATATTTTAATTTTTGGAATTAAATTTTTGGAGCTTTTTGCTTGCTGTGGATGACTTATTTGCCACTTTTCTTCGACGTTATCTTTACTTTTCTTTTGGTTCTGGAATTTTAGTTTTTTTTTTCTGAAATTCAGTTATCTATTATACTGAAGGCTCCTCTTCTTTTATTTAGAGATTTTTTAAACTTTGTAATTGTATTTTTTTTTTTTATGCTATCCCAATTATCTACACATCCTTTTCTTCTTCAGGTTGGATTTCAATTTGAACATCAACTCCTGTTTTTTCATCTAGCCACTATCTTATTGTAAGCAATGGAATTTTCAATAAATAGCTAACATATTTAATATCAACTTCAGTAGGATTATCTCCTAACTGTTCAAATGCTTATCTTTTCTTTTCATCTTCTTATTCTTGCTGTAAATTCATATCTATATTTTTTATTATATTTTGTACGATCTCTCAAATATTAACATGCTATTTGAATATATTTTGTAAAACTTTTTATACTATTATTTATCTATATAAAATTTAAAGATAATCTAAGGTTCTCATATTTTACTTAATTTCTTAAGGTATGCTATATAATGTGCTCCACTTAAGCAAATAAATTTTTTGAAAAATTCTTAAATTTTATATTAAATTAAATGTGTTTTACATAATCTAAAAAAAATATAAAACTTTAAATAATATGGATTTTTATTTTTATTCATTCTTCTGATTTTTCATGTTTCCAGTTGTTACATTTATTAAAATTACAAGAAAATATGATTTTAATTTTGATTATATTTATAAAAAAAGAATATCAATTATGAAATAAGCATATTTATAATATTATATCATAGGTATCGAATAACTATAATTGATCAATTTCATTTTATTATTGATATCAATTTATTTCTCCTAAACTATGATTGAATCAATATTAGGATAAAATATAAATGATATTTTTTGTGAGATTATTACTTTAATATAATTTTGAGAAATAAATCTAAATTAATCAAATAATATTTGTTTATGCTTTTTATTAATTACCCAAACATAGAATTAAAATAACTGAAATTCAGAAACTTATTAGTCTTTCATGATATTTACCTTGATTATATAATTAATTTGAATATTTAGTGCTAATATATATCGCTTAAGAAATTTGTTATCTTATAAGTTGTTTAAATTATTGTTATGATATTATATTTATTAAATAATTATGCAGGACCTTTTATTAAAGGATGGGAACAACACCATAAAAATTAATACAAACAATTAAATTCAAAGGGAAGAGGATGATTAAGATTCTGATTAATCTAAAGTAGATATCAATAACTCCCAATCAAAAGAGACTGAAAGTAATAATTAATCGGAATTATTAATAAAGATGATCAAAAATTCTTTGTATATTTATGCATACTTCAGCATAAGCATTAAAATATTAAACTTGTTTAAACCAAAGTATAAATTCATCTGGAATATGTACGAGCATATTTAAAAATGATATCGAATTAATATATTAGATATTTAGTCATAATAATCAATTATCAGATTCATCATTTACTTCTTCTATTGTGTAAACATTACTTCTTATATAGTCATCATTATCATCAATTTAAACCTCAATTTGTTTATTTAAATTTTACAATTTCGGTATTACTTCCTATAATTCGTGTCTCCAAATTACCCTAAATTAAATAAAGAATTTACTAATGAGTATACACTTCCTCTTCATCCTTCTATTCAAACATAAATTTTGGATGATTGACTTTCTTTTTATATGATTTTGAGATTTTATAATTTTCTATATTTACATTATATACTAAATCTGAAGCCAATAAGATATCAATGATATCAAGACAAGGTTCTTGAAGTTGCTGTTCAATTTATTTCATTTTTTCATTGATAATCTATTAGTAATCAATATTACTATTATCTTCTACTTATTAATCTTTTTATTCAACAGTCTACTTTGAAATTTTAACAGAGTTTTTTTCTTTTTATTCTTAAACTTTTTTAGTAATAACGCCCTTATTTTATTATTGCAAGGATTTAGTTTGAGAATCTTCTTTTTTTATTGATTTAGTTTCTGATGTATTCAAACTTGGATCAGATTTCAAAGATTGTTCATTAATAATTTATTATTTTTCTGAACCTTCTGAGGCTTTTCCTTAATTTAAGTCTATATCTTCTGCTTATTATAGATTGGTATTACTATTTTGCTTTTACTGTTGTTCAATTGTTTGGATCTCCTATACAGTTGGTTAAGGTCTAGGGATTGGCCTAATGACTGTTGGTATACCATTATCCCAAATATCAACAGCATCTCTTTATTCAGGATTGCGTAGCGGTTTACTGTTTGAAATCGGATGAATTAATGGTTTTATTTCAGACTGGTCTATTTACTAATTTATTCCTTCGAAATCATTTTAGACAATATCAATTTCCTGATTTTCTATTTAATTAGTTTCTTAATGCTCTTTTTTTGGAGATTACTGCTTTTTAGATTAAACATCTTCAAATTATTAGTTCTCATCCTATGACCTTTCGCTTAAGGTCTCTAGAATTTAATCTTTTGGAGCCTCTAAATATAGAGGAACTTATCTTTAAGAAACAGTATCTCCCGTTACTTTCCTTGAGTGAACCTTGCCTTTTGGTTTATCATTTGTTGAATGTTTTTTATTGCTATTTTAGTCAGCAGGCTAATTTTGTGGTAGTTAATTTTATTGATGAGGATCAGTTTCAATAATTTATTCTTAAGCTTAAATTGGTTGTGTATTTTATTAACTATTCTTTTTTTCTCTTATTTCTCTTTAATAATGAAATTGCTAAGAGGTAGAAACATCAGGTAATTCTGATTAGCTAGACTATTAAGATTTCTGATTGTTATTATCAGATGTTGTTTCATTTTACTATTATTATTGTTGTTATTATTATTGTTATTACTTCTTTCTGGGCTTCCCTTTTCTCTGTGTTATCTTCCTTTGACCAAGCTATTCATTGTTGGCATTTGCGGCTTCTTCTTCTTTTGTATAGACAGGTTCCGTTTTAACTATCTCATCAATATATGGTGAAATATCCTCCTGTTACTCTTCATTAATTTGATTTTACAATTATGGTGTAGATTCTCTTGATTGTTAGATTTCTTATATGATCTAGTCAGCCAAGATTTCTAATTTATCATTTAAAGAAGGGATTTTTGGTTCTTCTTTTTTATAGTAAAACTCATTGTAATCACTCATTTAAATTTCATAACTCTATGGAATTTTAATTGTGTATGCCTATTGTCTAATCCTATTGACAATATCTTCATATTGATCTATCATAGTTTGCATCCTAATAGAAATTTATTGAGTACTTTAGATCGTAGTTAAATCTATCATCTTTAAGAAAATTTTCCATTTATTTTAATAGTCTTTGTTGAATTAATTCACTGGAGATAATCTATCTTGAGACAACCTTATTATTACTAATTACTAGTATCTCTGTTGCTTTCATAGATTTGTCTAAAGTAATCAAGATTATTTACATTCAGTTCGAATTGTATATTTGTTAGAGCAAAGAGATTTATTAAGCTATTCTTCATTATTGGTTGATTGAAATGATTCCAATTCATGTAATGATGAAGTTATTTTACTACCAATCAAATTAGTCTTATAATTGTTTTTTTATAGGAATGCATGAACTTTCTTTTTGAAATCAGCAACCATAATTTTAGTCTACAATTCTGTGTATTTAGCGAGATTAGGCTCTTGATAACTAAATGTCATAATATATACTTACTCTTGAAGTTTGCTCAATTCCTTAAACTCTTTTACATTGTAGATAGTAGAATGATGATAGAAGTTCTTGCCATCCTCTTTTTTGTTTGATAGAGATTACTTAGAGAATAATCAGCATGTATACCAGCATCGGTTTTACTAAATTCTTCTTAGTTCTCGATGTACCCATTTCCTAAGAGAGACTAACCTATAACTCTCTCTGTACTTGAAAATTTGACTGCCTGTGGCATTAAGTGAGGGTAATCTACGGTACCGATAAGGTTTGATTCTCAAGTATTCCACTCTAAATTGTTGATTCATTTATTAATTTTATTATAAACTTAATTACAACCATATTTTGAACTTTAAGATTTAAATTTAACTTACTCCACAGGAGATCGTTGTTTTTGGGGTCTAGATCATAAAATAAGTGTAAATCGTATGTTATAATGAATAAAAGTAAATTATTCACATTTACCAAGGAGTCTTCCCTTTGTCATTTACCATTACCTAGGCTCCATAAGATACTAAAAGATCAGCAACGCTGAAATTGCCATATTGGAATGCCTTATGCAGAGCAGTGTCTCCTTGTAACTAAAATAACTATAATTGATTATTGTACATTTTATAAATTTACAGAGGCTCCTTTCGACAGTATTAATTCGCAGATGTCTAAATTGCCTCCTTGGGCAGCCAACATCAAATAGGTATTCCCATTAGATATTCTTTCGTCAATTCTTAGATTAGGGTTGCTATTAAATAGTTCAACAAGCTATTAATTAATTATTTTAAACTGTACTTCATTGTATTTATTCTCTTAAATCAATAGTCCAGCTAATTGATTGGCTTTCTGCTATGATTTCTTGAATTGTTCCACCACTAAAGTTCTCGTCTTAAGGGAATTTTTGGTCATTGATGTTCTAAGAGACAAATTTATGGCTAAAGAAGTTCGTTATGACCTTGGAGTATTTAAGGAGACCATATCTGTTTACGAAATGGTTTTGGAATGATGTGTAGAATACTATTGATTATTGTTAGAGTTGCTAATATTGTCATCATAGGATGGAGGACTGGTTCTTAATTTAATTTTATTGTTTTCAAGTTAAGGTTTTATTAGAACTGGCAATAATTAACCTTCTCTAGGAGTTCTCATTGTACTTATCTGTGAGTGATCACTCCTTGGAGATATTTCCTAAGTAATAGAAGGTTGATGTTTTGATTTTTTCATTATAGACTCAAAATTCAATTTTTTTGGTTAAATTTGTTGATGTTATGTTGATTGGACCATTTTAGGCTTTTGATTTTCTTAAGGCTCTTCAAATTCAAGCATAGTGATGTTATCTTGCAAATTTAATATTTCATGAGTATCTTCAAATATTCCATTTAATATTTCATAATAATTATTGTAAAACCTAAAGGCAATACAATTTTAATCTGGTACTTTGAATTGCAAATGCCGATTAAAGTGTTAAGAATGTTATTATGGGAATGTAAAAGAGTGCTCTTCACACTCAGTCAGTAATTAATTTTGTGTCTCAATATCAAGTCTATTCACTATGCATTGAAGAGGAGATTTGAAAAGTTTGATTCTTCTACTGCATTAAATTATTTTAACACTAGTATCAAGTTGATCTTCCTCTTCTTGGTCATTCTCAATCATGAAGTTTGTTTGTTAATTATTTGTTGTTTCTATGCTTAAAATTCCACAAAACTGTTACTGTAATTTAAATAATTCTGTTTTTGTATTAAATTAATATATTGATCGAGAGATTAATTTATTCTTTTTTTTGTCAATGGAATCCAGAAACAAGGATTTTGGGTAGTGATCATAAAAGTGTTGATAGTTCCATTCGATTTAGTTTTGTAAGTACATTTTATAAAAACTTCTAATCTTAAATCATAGTAAAAATACCTTAAAAGTGAAAATGGGTCTAGTGTCATATTTTTCGAAGACCCCTACAATTTTGAGGAGATTTTTGGCTTTGAATTATTTGCTATTATTCTATTCGGTTTTTTAAATGTTTCCCAAACGGCGAATAAGTTAATAAGATGTTTCCTATTCTTCATATGTGATTGTTATGTTGAAATAAAAGACAGTGGGGAGCTCATTTGTAAGAATTGTCTAATTAGTCTTGTTCTGGTATCGACATTTCTTAAAGCTAGTCTTGATTGTCTATTGAATCTTTTTTGAAAATTAACTAAGATCTTCTTTGATAGGGAAATCAGTATGGAATTGAGGCTTTGTTGAGAAGATTTTGGCTTTTTAACTTTGATTCTTGGATTGTATTGGAATTTCAGGAAATTCAAGTGCCAACTCTTGTTTAATTTTTAGAAATTAACAGGTGGTCTATATTTTACGAATAGCGATGATTGAGCGAAATCTACCAATAGAGTCTGATTTAGTTTATAAACTTTGATTATCGTTGTGAGTTGATAGGGGCTTGAATGAGAATTGCTTTCTCATATTATTAATTAAAATTATGACAACAATAAATGAAATGAAAGACGCTCTGAAAGAAACTCTGGAATCACGAGGAGTCTTGTCTCAATTGAGAGCGAGAATAAGAGCAGAGATATTCAACGCTTTGAATGAAGACCCAGAAGACAAACCTAAACTCTCCATGGGTATATTTGGAATTTGAATTAGAAAATATGATAATCAATGATTTAATCAGAGAATACATGGAATACAATCATTATAGTTAAACAACAAGTGTATTTAGTTCAGAAGCAGGAATGCCTTAAGAAATGCTGGATAGAGGATTCATAACAAAAAAATTGAAGATCGTAGAAGATAATAATTCTAAATAAACTCCTCTGTTGTATGGTAAATCAATCCCCTAAAATTGAATAGGTCTTGTATTTGGGATGAAGAAGGTCATAAATAATCAAGAAGTTCAAAATGAACCATAAACTGGACCAAAATATCGAAATGTTTATCCTGAATCAGGCCAAGTGGTTGAATCCAATAATGAATATGAGTTCCAGGGAGGAAGGAGAAACATTTCTGATTAAATTTTTAAATGAAAACCTCAATAATAAATATTATATATTAACTAAAAATTCAAATAATTATGTCTAAGAAGGGTATTGATTGGGTGAATACTTTGAAAAAGTTTGTTGACTCCAAACAACAGAGAACTGCATAAGAAATCGATGATGAAACTGATCAACTGTTTCTCGATTACATCGAATAGGCAAGAAAAAAAGTTTAATTAACAGTCTAATTTAATAGGAATAAGAAGAAGATCCAAGTTATAAGAAGATACCTAAATTTTTCTAAAAGGCCTCAGTTACAAATGAAAATTAATTGAGTTTCAGAGTTAGACAAGAAGCAAGAACAAGATTTTTGAATCATAAAACTGGAGAAATTTTAGATAAAGAGGATTTAGAGAAATTATGGACAGAACTTAAAAATAATATATCTCCACCTGATGATAAGAAGGAAAGAATTAATTATAATTCATTTTTAACTATTGCTTCATAATTACCTATCAAATGTAGACATTTTTTTAGTGCATCTACATTTTTAAAATTTGACAGGGATGAATACGGTAGAATTGATATTGTTGCATTCTTCCATTCAATAGTTAGAAAAGTTAATCTATTTTAAACTAGAATATAAATTAGTTTGTATGATTCTATTGGGTATTTATTGAATCTTATTTATATAGAAATGGATATCTAAGAGAAAAGGATCTTGAGAATTATATCTTTGAATTAATACCCACATTTCCTTAATTAGAGAAATTAGATGTAAGATCAAGTGTTATTTTAAACTTTAGCAAAACTTCTACCCCTTTTATGTGATCACAGCTGTAAGGAAGTTCTTTTTCTTTTTGGACTCCAAAAGAACAGGCAGAATATACATTAAAGACATGTTGACATCTCCCATCCTAGCAGAGTTATACGAATTGAGACAGGAGAAACTAACCTTAGAAGAACTAGGTCAGAATTGGTTCTCAAAATAATCAGCTTTAAAAGTCTATGAAAGATATTTGAAATTGGATAATGATCATAATGGTCTATTATCAAAATAAGAACTATCTAAGTATTCATGGGGATTGACAGATATCTTTATTGATAGAGTGTTTGAGGAGTATCAAACATTTGAGGGAGAAATGGATTACAAAACATTTTTAGGTTTAAATCATTTTTATTTACAATAGACTTCGTACTTGCTATGGAAAATAAGAAAAGTCAATAAGCAATATAATATTTCTGGAGAATCTTAAATGTGTATCACAAACCAGCCATTGATTCTTTTGTCATCAACATGTTTTTCAGGCCAATTATTTAAAAGTTGGAGCATAAAGTAGAAATTTGCAATAGTATATAAGGATAAATTTGGATTTAATGTTGAAGATGTTAAAGATGAAATATTTGATATGGCTAAACCAGCGATTTCAACTGCTATCACCTTAACAGATTTGCAAAATTGTGGTCAAGGAGACATCATCATTAGTATGCTAATAGACGCGAAAGCATTTTATGAATATGATCAAAGAGAAAGTGGTTAATTACTTGAGGTAGAAGAGTATGAAGAATTTTGATTATTTTTAGATAGTTTTAATTCAAACAATTTTTAATTTTAATTATTAATTTATAAAATTAATATCTTTAAAGTGAATTCATTTGCTTTACACAGAAAATATGGAAATAATTATAATCTATCTTTAGAATTCCTTATGGGCATTTAACAGTTTACCAAACTTGATTTTGCTCTAACTCTATAGCAATTTATTGATAAGCTATATAATTTTACTCCTATCTTTTATTGCCGAGAGATGATCTCCAAAATTAATAGAAGAATCTCAATCAACCCTTTAAGAATATTCTTATATATATATTAATTTTTATTAAAGTAATAATAAAATATCAAAGCTTTTCATGTTAAAAATGTGGTATTATTGGAGAAAATTAGACTCGGAGTTCACAAATATAAAAACTAGAAGTAAAACACTTTGAAGGAAGTTGCGAAAAAATTATAAAACTAAAATTCCTTCATGATTTTATATTAAAAATTAGATCATTTATATTATTATTAATAATTTGATGGATACAAAAAAAAATGGTATAATGAAAGGATCAAAAAAAGAATTGGCTATTCAAAGATAAGATAAATTTAAAAGTAATATAATTTAAGGATCCAAGAAACATCGAATTTCATTTATTGATGAGATTGATTAAAAACACTCTCTTGTTTAAGTGCATGAAGTAGAAAGTTGGAAAAGTTATAATATGGAATCACCGAATCAAGAAACAAAATAAACATGCGGATGTACAATCATTTGAAATTATATCATAAATTCACTTCCACATTTCTCATTACAATCAACTGAGTTCTTTTTAAATTAGCAATTTAAATAGGAAATTCTCTCTATATAATTGAATCAAAACATCAGTGCGTTCTTAAATGGCAAAAGTTTTGGTCAACCATACTGTTTAGGTTTTTGGTTAAAATCGTATTTATAAATATAGTGTGATATGAAAATTTAATATCTATGATTATATGTTTAGTTTTTTTAATAACTTTATACGAAGGGTTCATAATTAATTGTTTTTCTGAAACTGTTGTTTAACACTTAATGAATTTATTGATTACAGATAACACTTTTTCACTTTAGAATTAGAGATTAGATAAATTTGGATTGTATAGGATATAGGCTTGTTTCTCAAATAAAATTCAATACATTATTATTTCCTTTAAATAAAAAAATTAATAATAATATAAATGAATAAATATGAAGTTTTAGGAGTAGTAGGAGAAGGCGCTTATGGTGTAGTTTTGAAATGCAAAAACAAGGAAACAAATGAGATTGGTAGATATTCGAATTAAATAATAGTGGCGATAAAGAAATTTAAGGAAACAGAAGATAATGAGATTGTTAAGAAGAGCATTTAAAGAGAAGTAAAAGTGTTGAGACTATTGAGACATGTCAATATAGTAGAATTAAAGGAGGCATTTAAAAGGTTTAGAGTTGGGCCTATTATTATTAGAAAGGGAAGAATATATTTAGTATTTGAGTATGTGGAAAGAAACCTATTGGAAGTGTTGGAAGCCTCTCCATCTGGTTTAGAAGTATAGAATTAGATTAAATTTTAGCCTTTGTATATAAAAAAAACTATCTTTCAACTTCTGAAGGCTATATACTGTTGTCATTTGCATGATATAGTCCATAGAGATATAAAACCTGAGAATTTACTTATAAGTAATGCGAATGTGTTGAAGTTATGCGATTTTGGATTTGCCAGAGTAAAATAAATATCACTATTCAGTCATTGACAGCTTAAACATAGGATCTTACTGACTATGTAGCAACAAGATGGTACAGAGCCCCTGAATTATTACTAAGTTATTCTAATTATGATAAAGGGGTTGACATGTGGTAATTATTGTGCAATAACAATGTAAAGGGCTATTGGATGCTTATTGTGCGAGTTAACTGATGGCAATCCATTATTTCCTGGAGAGAATGAAATGGATTAGCTATATTTAATATAAAAAATGCTTGGACCCTTGACTCCTAGTTAGTAAGAAACATTTTCGAAAAACCCTCGATTTTTAGGTATGAAATTTCCTGAAATCTCAAAACCTGAAACCTTGGAATAGAGGTTATTATGTTCATTAATTTGAATAGATATTTATGTAAACTACCTAAAAGAGCAATCAATTTTGTAAAGGGGTTGTTAAAGATGGAACCATAAGAGCGATTGACCTGCAGACAAGCTTTGAAACATTAGTATTTTGAAGATTTACCTGAGGCAGTTGAATTTATGAAAGAATTGAATTTGCAAAATGAATAAGAGAAAAGACAAGTGAGTGCTGGAGTAAATAGAACAGCACAATCACCAACCAATTAATAGAATGTGATCAGAACTAAAGTATTATTGGATTTATTCATAAATAGACATCTTTTAAGGTACCTAATTATTTGGGATAATAATTAAATATGCAAAGTACAGCTTATGCTTACAATATACAGCAATAAGATTAAGGATAGTAGTAATAGGGTTAACAATAATAATCGACTATGAAGAAAACGGTATTACGTTTAATCTAAAGGTTAGCAGTCGATTGACAAATTGATCCCATAGTACAAAGATACAAAAGTAGGGTTTGTTTCGGATACAAATAAAATTAAAATTTCTGGTTCTTAATTTAGTCAACAATAGTTTGCTATAGCCAAACAGCCCTAATCAATTAAGATTTAAAATTTAAATATCATTTATAATTCAAACACTTTTAACTCATCTCAAAAAAAGGGAGGTGCTTAAACTAAAAAATGATTATTATTTAATTTTCGAGATTAGGATAATTTAATTAAAATGAGTAGAGGAAGCTAAGGTCATGAATTCTATATCACACTCTTTTCACCTGAGGGTAGATTGTACTAGGTGGAATATGCTTTCAAAGCCGTGAAAACTAGTGGATTGACATCAATAGGAGTCAAAGGCACAGACACAGTTTGTTTGATTACAGAAAAAAGAGTGCCAGATAAATTAATTGACGAGAAGTCTGTCACAAATCTATTCAATGTTTCAGAGAAGATTGGTGCTTTGACTACAGGCATACCATCAGATGCAAGAGCTCTTGTTACAAGAATGAGATATGAAGCAGGAGAATTCAGATTAAAAAATGGTATCATCATTGGTCATGCTTTTAGGTTACTACTGTCCTGTTGATGTATTATCAAAGAGAATGGCTGATTTAGCATAAACCAATACTCAATATTATTAAATGAGATCATATGGTGTTGAGACTATCTTGTGTCAATATGATGATGAATTGGGTCCATTGTTATATAAACTCGACCCATCAGGACATTACAGTGGATACAAGGCAACTGCTAGTGGAGTCAAAGAACAAGAAGCAATCAACTACTTGGAAAAACAAATCAAAAAAAAGGCAGATTTAAATTATGATGAAACCATTATGCTTGCTATATAAACATTATAAAATGTAGACTCTATTTTATAACTTAGGTCATTTCATAAGACTTTAAGCCCACTGACATTGAAGTAGGAATCGTGACCAAATAAGATAAGAAGTTCCATAAATTAACAAACGAATAAGTTGATCATTATTTGAATTTAATAGCAAATAGAGACTGAGAAAATCTATTACATATTATTCCATAAATTAATACATTAATGTTCATATTCATTATTTTATCATTTTAATTAGTATTCTAAATTCAAAATTATTCCTCATGTAATTACTATATTAAAATTATTCAATATATTCTCTAAAAAAAAGGATAATTTTATTTAATGTAATTTATAATGATTACCCATATCATAATATATAATTATATTAAAATTAGTATTTTCATTCTGAAGATATTAACTATGTGTTTTATTTTCTTACTAAAAAATTAGTTAAGCTTGATATTTTAGTTTTCAAATTTCAACCAATTAATAACTTGAAATCTAGCTTATATCTATTAACCAGGCTAAAATATCAAAATGTAAGTGAGTTCATAAACTCTCTTGCATCGATATCTATATTTAAAAATAAGAGAATATATTAATTTTTTGTTTAGTTTATAAAGCTGTAATCAATCAACTTAAGGGTAGATTCCACTTTCCTGTATAGTGAATGCGGCATCATCTAATGCAACACGATGAGATATATCAATTCTAAAATGTCGAATCATTCCTTTTTTTTCTACCTATATTCTCTCATCAATCATCTCGGACCACTTTATCCCCAAGGCTGGATACAATTTGTTATTTTAAGTTGATGAAACTACATTATTAACAAAAACCACAGCGATATTGTGTTTTTTCGCTAATTTTCTAAAATGGTTTGAGAATTTCTTTAGTATTGATGTTTTTTGCATCTGATTTAAGGTTAATTACAATTCCTGCAAATAGGTTGTAATATTGTCAATAATAATTAATTTGAATTAGTATTGTTCCAATAAAGTAGGTAGTTGTTCATAAATATATTCATCCATAAATTTAGTATTATTTAAGTGTTGTATAATACATTTGTTAAATAAATTAGTAAACTTATCTTTAGATTTCTTACCCACGCGATATTCTAATTCCCAATAACATAACTAATTTTACATAATAGCTGATTAAAACGATCTTGTTGTAATTGTTTAGCCGTACTAATATAAATCACTCTCGAAGTTTTATAATTTATTATTGTATTAATCATCAAAGTCATGCAAACATGCGTCTTACCACAACCTGCCTCACCGTATAATTCTGTCAATATTCCAGTTTATATTCCACCACTTATTAAACTTAATGTGTACTTTAGAATTTCATCGAAAATTGGAATGATAGAAAGATGCTCAAATTTACTTTCAATTTCAATTAATTATAACAAATTCATTTTATTTTAATAATAAAAATTATATTGCTTTTCAAATTCTTATTTATTTTAGACATCTCAAATCTTTGAAAAATGCTCAAGAAATCAGATTGTAGTATTATTACTTTTTAAAGGGTAATTCAAATCCTCTCATTAGTGTAAATAGGAAAGCTTGATTAGAAATGCTTAATAAAAATTTAATTCCAAAATTGTAACATTCTCTCATCATATCAGCAATAAAAGGTTTCTTAAGTTAAAAGTTAAATTTAGGAAAATAGGAATCTAAAATAAAATAAACTTTTGCTATTCTTAGTATAGAATAATAAATATATAACCTATAAAAAGCCAAATATAAAATAGATAGAAATAGCATGAACAACAATGAAATAATTCTTCATTCAATTAAAAAAAGTAATTGATTTAAACTGACAATGCAAACAAAGAAGAATTAAATGATTTTTATAAATAAATAAAGCATTTTACCCGATTGACTATCTCGTTCTTTAATTATCCTAAAAATCTTAAAGAAATTAAAATATCAAATTCATTTTAAAATAAATTTAGGAAAGAATATCTTCTTAATTAAATTCTATTAAAATTTTCAATAACTTGAATATTATCAAATTTGTAATTTTATACTAAATAACAATATTATTAATAATTTAACGTCTGTAAAATCTAAACAAATCTATTTTCTTAACCACAAATTTAGGAATTATATTAATGATGTTAGAAGTATTAGAATAATTTAGATTTTTTCTTTAATCTGTCTATGAAAATATTAAGCCTCATATTGCAACCTAATCATTAACATTTTTGATGGCAGATTTGTTTTATAATATAAAAGAAAACCTATGTTTTATGATATAAAAGAAAACCTATGTTTTATATCAATATTGATAAATAATATAATAAAATCATTATCTAAGTTTATCACTAAATTTAGAATGAGTGGTATAAAATGTTTACATCAATCCCTCACTAAGAGATTTCGTGATATTCTTCTATCCTATTTATATAGCATATAATAATTTACCGTCCTAATTGGATTTATAAAAGTTCATAGCTGTTCTACCAGTCTAAGCTACTAATCTTTCTCTTGGCATTTTATACCTTTACAATATTAATAGATTGATATTACATTTATTCCAAACTTCCTTTCTTAGCTTTGGTTTCCAGCGATCTTTTTTATTGTCTAACTGGAGGAAAGTAAGTAGTTTTACCTCCCATTTGTTTACCCCATTCCTTTTAGGTTAATAACTATTAATTGAAAACATCAATAGGATTCCTAGTATGATTAGAATTGTATTACTTTGAAACTCCATCTGGAATTAAGGGTAAAGGAGCTTCCTATTTGGATGATTTAGGAGTATCAGGTAGTGCAGTTACTATTAAATTTTCTATCATTTTGACATTCTTTAATTGAATTCGTTCTGTTTGAGAAGTTTGTTAGGAAGGCACTTCTTTTTTTAAAGGTTGTAATTAGTTAGATCCAGTGTTAAACTAAACTTATTTATTATCTTAAGGGAACTCAGATTTTCCAATTTCACCTAATTTTTTCTTTAATAGAATGGATTATTGAGTATTTTATTGATCATGTTCTGGAACATTGATAGTTTCACTAGGCATAAACTAGGATTTGGTTGCTTGGAGAGTCTTGGCATCAGTTATCAATTAATATTCAGCTCTGGTTAATCTAATTTAGGAGGCAAATTAAGAGGCATCATCTCCAGAGAGTAGGTTTGAGCCAGATAATTTATATTGTAAATGTTCTGCGGAATCACTTATTTAATGCCTTACTCCTTCCTTCATTTTATGCTCAAAGTACAATTTAACTCCATTGTTCATTGTGAAGACTTCATAAGGAAATAGAGATGTTTTGTCAATTCTTAATGCTTTATCTCCTATGACTTCTTTTGTAGCATCTTTGCGTTCTTATAAAACCTTATGTGTTAATAATATACTCTATTTGGTATCTCCTATTCAGGACATAATGGCTTGTTAATTTTGGTAGAATCTCTCTTTCCACCTTTTTTTGTTGGTTATTATTATTGATCAGGCTTTGAAGGTTCTTTAAATTCCACTTTCAATTTTTGATTAGTAGGTTACAGTTTATCCATTTTAACAGCTCTGGCCAATAGAATTTTGCCATCAAAATCATAAGTGTATTTCTGTGTTCCTCCATCTTTTTTTTCAATCTCAAATAATGTATTTAGAATTACCTAACTTTGTAATTTATCTTCTTTTTTCTTTTACTCAATTTCATTTTTCTTTTTCATTTCATACAGTTTAGCATTTCTTAACTTATCTTCAAATTCATCTTCATATTCCTCTTAAAATATTTAAATTATTTTAGATTCAATCTAATGTTGTGGTTAGGGTGTTGTTGGAAGTCGGACAGTTTATTTTTTGGTATCATAGAGTCTGGATTTAGAAATATTCTTATTGGGATCAGTTGTTAACTTTTCTTCGTTTTGTTCATTTTCATGAGTTTCCTCTTCTATTTGATTTATTGTGATATAAAATACCAATCATCATTTAAATTCTGTTTCTTCTCCATCTATCACAGAAGATAGGGTCCTTAATATTGAATAATAAAATACTGGTTCTTGATCTTCAATTAAATCACAGGATTCAACTTCAATTCCCCCATCATTTAATTTAGCATTCAACAACAACTTGGTTTCAGCTTCAATTTCATTTATAGCATTAATTGGAATATTTCTGACAATGAACTTTAGTAGTAATATTAGAGTCTTACTCTCTCTTGTGCTTCAGCTATAGAGTTTTTAATGATGAGATTGGAAAGCTAGCGACAAACTTAAAGTGATTATGCAAAAGTGCCATAATTTTATATAACTCCTGGGATCTCTCCATAAACCTTCGAATTGATTGGATTAGTTACTTGGTCAATATTGAAAAAGAAGGTTAGATGTTCATCCTCTGAAAATTCAATCATTTCTCTGTCTGATATATCATCTGCAACACTAGCACTCATTATAATAATAATAATGACAATAATAATAATTGTATTTATATGTATGCATATACTCAAATCCAATGGATAAAGTGGGCATCTTTGTGGTATGGGTCTGCTAATCTTTCCAAGGGTTGATTGAAGGTACCATCCTGTTAAATATAAAAAAAGGAATACCCAATGAGCAATGTGAGTGGGACGACCATGCCACCTTTTAAGAATGTGTAAGCACCAGTTTGTATCATTATATAATAAATGAGCTGGTTGTCTGGCTCTCCATGCAAGAGATTCTGAAATTCTATTCTAAAAGGTTGGCATTTCCAAGAAGTGTAATGCACTGCAAACATTGTGATATTGATTGATATCTTTGCTATAAGATATTTGTTATGATTTACTTAGAAAATCTATCACGTGCTGTAGATATCACCATTTTTCCATGATATGGAAGAATTGAAGTAAAGTGATCACTTAATTTGGCCAAGAAGATCCACATAACAAAAACTCTTGCATAAAAATTACGTAGTGGTAACTAAATTCAAATTTTTTTATACTTCTCTCAAAACCAAATATCCCAAACCAAATCCTGACAACCATTTAGTAATTGTCCATTCTCTCCAATAAGTATGGTTTGGTTTGATAAAAATGTATTTATTAACGAACTCTTCGCAAGTATATTATTAAAATGGTCTGGCCAACTATGTTATTTTTAATATTCATAATTACTTTTGACAAATCCTTCTTATATTTTTCACTTGCAGATAAGAAGAATTCTTTTTTGCTTCTATTAAACACTGGGGAAAAGTTTTCATCATCAAAGTCTAATGATTTCAATTCAATGTTGGCAATCATTCTGTCATCATATGCATCCTTTTAATATTTATCAATAATCTACTTGTTCCTCCTATGTTGGATGCCACAATTTTGCTTTTCCTTATACAATAGGCATAAATAAATTATTAATAAATAATTATATGATTTCTCCTAAATATATCAACTCATAAGCATACATAAAATAAATACAAAACACTATTGTTTCATAATTTTCAATTATTGAATACATCAAATCTATTCTTAAGTTTGATAGTATTTATTAAGAGTCAAAGATTTAGATTGAATTCATTAATATTGACATAACCAAATAGAACTTAAATTCATTAGCAAGAAAATACATCCTTATGAGATTTGGTTAAATGATTACATATTACTGTAGTAGATTTCAAATAACTCTCTTCAAATTATGAAATCATTAATTTTATAATAAATATAGCTAGTATTTCAAAAAGAAAATTCTTATAAAATTTTCAATTAATTATTTCCTTAAGATATTCTAAGAGATCCTCACTAAAAACCTGAAGATTGTTTATAAATAAATTCAGTATCATTCTAAAGAATAATTAATATCAATAATATATGACATTATTAATTTATCCATTTAATTAATCTATTAAAACTAAGAAATAACCAAAATATATGATATAATAAGTTCATTAATTAAAATGATTAAGGAAGAATGAAATTATCAAATAATAGATCTAAATTCTTTAATTATTTGGCAAACCTTATAATTTATTTCTCTAAATTTAAATTATCTTAAATATACTGGCTGAACATAGTATTATTTCAAATTTTATTAGTATTATCATAATAAAATAGATAACAATCAAAAATCACAGCTTGAGAATTAAGATGAATTTAAAAATGGGTCAGAAATTAGTCCACTTAACAATTACTTAAACTTATTTTAAAAGTCCTACAGCAAAATACCTAAATCTTTAGGTTAATAATTAGAAGTAGTTAAACAAGGCTACATTATTTAAATATATGCTGTCTAAAATATAAGTGAACTAAAAACAACTTGCCAAAGAAATTCAAAGGAAGATATAGATTGAACCTTATCTTATGCATTAGAAATGGCAACGATTTTCTTCTCAGATTAGGGTTGCCATTACATTATAAAGGTATCCTAAATTAAATATTTAATTTAGAAGTAAAAAATTATTTTCAAATTTATATGGATCTATATTAATTCCACAAAGAATACATTTTATTCGCTGTTAATAATATTTACACGTAGTTGATTTGGATTGAACTATGTAAATTAATTTTATTATAAGAAAGTCTTTCAACACAATTTAAAAAGTTACTGAATATAAATTAATAGTTAGCCATTAAGAGTAACTTTTTAGGTTGAAATCAACTAATTATTTGTTTTATTTCCTAAATAATATTAATTACTTTACTTGATTAATTATATGTTAATATACTTATTACAGAAGGACCCAGAAGAAAGATGTCGTAAAGAACATTAAGCCATTGAAGATCAGTTGATTTGCTTGTAATATTTTGATATTTTGCACAGCCAAACCAAAGCGAAGCTTTATAAAGCTTTGCTTCGTATAATGGCCCAAAATGCAGTATTGACTAATTATGAGTCTGGTACTTTTTATTCATTTATTATAAAGGTTCATTGATTTGGAAATATAATGATAGACAAGATAAAATAATGATCCTATATTCTGGTTCAATTCAATAGTATCAAGAGATGTCGGATGGTGAATTAGAAGACAAAAGAAAAATACTTATGAAATAATACAAATCTGATATTTTTATTGAAAGACCAGGCAGAAGAGTAACTGCAGCATACTAGTAGAATGGTTTATTAACTTTTACAATTAATGATCAACCTAGATTGCGTAGAGCACAGGTTTGTGATTTACCATAAAAAGTAGAATTGAAAAGAACAAATAGCATAAGGCATAACCGTTATCCCCAATTACCCCCATAATACCTATAGGCATTAAATGCAGAAATGGACCAACTATTAAAAGGAATTAAACTGCACAATGATTCATACTTTTAATATTTATTAAATCAGTGCGTTTGCAATGCAAGACAAACCTATTAATTTAAAGAGGGAGAACTCTTAAACAATGATCTTCAATTGAAAAAACACAATACATTGCTTCTTGCACTATCTGATTGTGTAATCATTCAAATGAATTTAAGTGATTATTAAAATGTAGAAAATCAAATCAAAATCTAAAGATAATCGAAAATATATAGATAATTAGAGGCTGGATTTGTAAGTGAAATTACTGAATCAGAAAATGAGATGCATTAACTTGTAAAATCTTTGATGAGCAAATTTATAAAATTTAAATACAATCCTAATAACACAATTTATTAAAAGGGGTAACAATTGACATTCATATATGTTCTCGTTTTAGGGGAATGTTAAATTAATGATGATCAGAATGCTTTGGCTAGGGTCAATCAAGGATGTTTATTAGGAGAAGAATCATTTGATGCTCATTAATATTAATTCAAATGTGTTACAACAACCAAATGTAAATTGTATGGGGTTAAAATTACCGATATAAATATGTTATGTTAACGTTACCATTGGTTCAAATAATAACTATTAAATAAGAAGTAAATCAAATCCAATTGGTTAAATAATAGACTCATAGATTAATAAAAAAGAAAACGAGTAGAATCCAATAGTATTAAGTATTAATTCAATGTCTAAATTAATAAAATATAGAATTTTCAACAACAATAACTCAAAACTCACAGACCTACCTAATCATAAAATATTTTTGATAAAAATTAATACCAAGAAATAATGTCATATCGTGGCTAATTTCGAAATACAAGTAGACTAAGAATAAAGACAAAGCTACCAAAACAACCTTAATCCTAACCAAGCTTTTCTAAGGATTTTAGTAATGATATTGATATCCTTCCTATGTTAATGAATTTAGATAAATAGTAAAGTAATAATCTAAGAGAACTACTGAAAAAGGGTAAAATTAGACCTTATTAATAATAAATTTAAAAATCTACTTCAGCTTAAAATTTCTTATCTGTTCCTTGTAAAGAGTCAACTTAAAAAATATTGAAACGGATACAATAATACTTAGGCTGATTGATTAATTAATATATAATAATATTTACAAATCTATATTACTTTAATTTTTTCATTTATCGATTAATTTAAGAAAATTTATTTTCATTTAACCTAAAAATATTTTATATATATAAAGAAAAATATATTTACGAATATTTTGATAGAATAAAATACAGTAACTTGTTAAGCGCATTCAATATTTCTATTATCAACTTAACTATTTTAATCCTTAAATTTTAAAAATACTCCTTAATTGAATAGATATTATAAAATCAAATATCTAAATTTTAATGATGAAATAAATTCTTTCTTAATAAATATAAAACAAAGATATTATCCAAAAAAGATTAACATAAATAACATTCAGCTCAATTGTTTAATAATAATCTCAGAAACCAAAAAAATAAAGTGGTTTTGGGAATATATTTAAAACTATTAGAGAAAAAGTTTGAATATAAAAAAAGAATAAATAAATAATTATTTTAAACTTTAGAACTTAATGTAATCTATTTTAAATATAGATAAAATCTTTATGTTTCTTTAAGTTAATCGATATTTTGAAATTTATCATGTTTAATTATTTATGAATACTATAGTAGCATTAACATCTTGATTATTTTAGTTATTATTTTTATTTAAATTCAAACAAATCAATGAATTGCAGCATCTTCTCTTATTATGTTGAATAGACTTTGCCAAATTATGTTCAAAAGAAATTGGAGGAATGCTTTGTACAATTGAGTAATAATTAAAACATAATAATGTGTGTTGAGATGATATGTGAATAGATTGAATTTTGCCGGAAATTATGTAATCGGTTGTAAGCACACAAATAATTATTGATATTGACAAAATTATTGGAACATCAAATCTATGCGATCAAAGATGCTGAAAAAAATAATACATATCTGCTATCTCCATAGGATGTGTACGTATTTCAAATAATACTCAGAATGCTTTGTATAATGATTTAATTTGAGTCAAAAAAATATCATGATAATTTTAATGACGATTATATAGAAAAGTAATAAATATTTAATAAATTTCAGATTTAGCAACGATTTAGTTAAGGGTTTCTTAATATTAAGAACTAATTAAGCAAATTAATTAGATCTCTAATTTCTAGAAATGTTTTTAAAATTGAAATCAAGGTCTGTTCTATTTTACAGGTGTTTGATAAAATGGTGTGAATAATTTTAATTAAGAAATTGTTAGTCGTCATTAAGAAAGCAAAAATTGCAATTAAAAAAATAGCAATCCGAGTAGATCATTGAAAAGAGACGTCAAATTGATACCATAAAGCAAGAATCTAAAGGAGAATGCTCCAATTCATTTTTTGAATAAAATGATTTTAGAATTAAAGATAAAAGGTTACAAATGATAATGAATGTAAAATAACCTAAATAGGAACAACAATATTTGTCATTCCAAGACGTACTCAAATAGAAAGAAAACGCAAAATTTATGAATACAACTGAGTCTACTTTAAGTCGTCCATCTTTGAGTAAAAGAACGATCAATGGTGGGATTAATGGAAAATACAAGGTAATATATTATTTATTTATTATTAAGTTAGGGAGTGAGATAAAAGTACTACGAAAGACTACTTCTTCAAGCAATAAAAAAAATAATAAAGCTGAAATGCAACCATTTTAAATTTTATAATAATAATACCAATTAGAATTTTGCAGAGAGGTCAGCAGGAAGCTGTTGAAATTGGAAGAGAAGAAGAAAATGAATTGGAACAGTGAGTATTTGGCTGCAGATACGGAATCTGATAGTGGTTTTAATTGATAATTTAATTAATAAGACTAGTCGTTTTTGTTGTAATCTAAGCATTTTTTTTGTGTTCATTTTTCATATATTATTTTAATGAAATCATTGTTCCTCATTGCCTTGATTGCAATTGCATTCACAGCTAGAGTCCAAGAGAGAAGTCTATCTAAAATTACAACAGATTTGAAAAAGAGCACATATGGAAGTGCCCTTCTTCATTTAGTTGAACTCCATTCCATGGCTGGTGGTCCTGTCTAAGAGTTGATTGACGCCATTGAAGAGTTAATTAATGATCTTGAAGAGGAATTGGAAGAACTTGAATTCAATTTCTAATAAAGAACTAATTAACATAATTCATTAGTCATCGGTTATGAATAAGACATTCAAGATGCTGTGATCGGTATTTTAATGATACATTCTTAGATGTTAACAATACATAAGACACATTGGATAATTTATTATTCCCCAGAAGAGAACAACTCCAAGTGAGAATTGAATAAATTTAAGAAAACTAAGAGGCAAATAGAAAAAATTATGATGAAGCTGTTCTTACAAGAGAATAAGAACATGAAGATTTCGAATTCTAAATTGCAGAATTGAATGATGCCACTGCAGCAGTTGATGATGCACTTGCCCTTCTTTCTTCATTAACAAATCCATCTCTTCTTTAGATCAAGAGATTCTAAAATTCCTTGAAAAACATTGAATAAAAGATCAAATCAAGATCTAGAATGGCTCCAATGATCAAGGCACTTATCACATTGGCTTCAAACCAAAACTTCTCAGACTAAGGAATCATTGGTTAAATAGTTGGTGCTCTTAATGAATTTAGAAATGCTATTGTTGACTCAATCAATGCCTAAACAGCTGCTGAAGCTGATGCCTAAGCTGAACACGAAGAATACCTTGAATAATTAGATGCTGAGTATGCTGAATTCTAGAGATAAATCAACAGAGTTAATGTTGATTTGACTGCAACAAATGGTAATGAAATAATCAATTATTTTAGAAAAAATCGATTAATTAAGTGATTTCAGAGACCAAAGAGAAGCTGACAGAAAACAATACACTGCTGAACTTGAATTAGAAAATAACACTTATGCTGAAGAAACCGATACCTACACTAACTTAAAGAATGAGTTCACTAGAGAACTTGGAATTAGTGAGCAAGCTTTGTCAGTTGTTGAAAGTGCTGACTTCAGCAACATTCAAGTTTGAAAGGAATGACTTTAAGTTTCTTTTTAATATACAAGAATAAATTTACATTTAACTTTTTAGATTTCTATGTATTTTTGATTTTCACATGCTTGTCATGATCATAAATAAGAATTGATCATTATATATAAATATTAGAGATTATATCGTTTTTATTTATTATTAAATATGAATTTATCCTTGATATTCTCAGTCATCTTTGTTGTAGCAGCAAATGATTATGAATTATTAGCATAACTCTAAAATTATGAATTTGGAAAAACTATTATAGCAACTATGCAAATTACATTAGAAAGCGAAGAGTAAAATTTCATTCATTTTAAGTGCATCCGTTGATGGAGTTGTAAATTAACTTTTGGCCATGTAAAAAGCTACTCAAATTGATCTAGATGACAATTCATAAGCTATTAAACAAAGTTAGGAATCTTGCGAATAACGATTTAATGAATTGCAAACTGTAATTGAGAATGCTTCAAATAAAAAAGCTGATAATGAGAGAACTTTACCCTTCAAATAAGAAGAATTAAATATCATTGCATATCAAATTAAAGATAAAGTTGATTAATAAAAGAGAGTTTAAGATCGAAGAAATGGAGCAGAATTTTCAAGATCAGTTGAAAAAGTATGTGAAATATATAAATTAGAAAGATTTCTCATAAAAATAATAAGAAACCATAGATTTTATATCAGGATTAAAAAAAGCAAAAGCCATTTTATCATAACTTAAAAGTTCCTTTTTGTAAGTAGGTGATGTTAGAGCTAAATTACACAAGCATCTTGAATCCTTAAATAAGAGTAGTCCATATCACGGATTAGTCAAAATTCTGATTGCAGCTGCAGGCGACGATAATGTACCCAAAATCATATAAATAATTGATGAACTTGTTGAAGTAATTTAATTAGTAATTAAAATAGTCATTGTAACACTTGCTCTCTGTTGATAGATCCGGAGATGAACAAAAGGAGGAACTTTATTCATTATAAAAAAGTAGATATGATTCAGAATTATAAACTTTTACCACTACAATAGCCTCATTACAGGCAGAGGCAGAAAAGTTGAAGCAGAAATTACTTGAATTTCAAAATGATATTGAAACAAAAGAGCAATTTTTAACTGTAAAAAATTAGGAGTACAAAGATTGGAGAAAAACTTGTGATGATGATTTAAGAGCAAACCAAAATTTACGATAAATAAAGTAATAATTTATTTTACATTTTCAGATTCAATGAATTAAATATAATTAATGAATGCATTGAGATCTTCACTACTAGACTTAATCCATAAATCAAGAGCTATATCTAAGAATTAGAGATTTGAAATATACATTAAACAATTTAGGATAATAATTATTTTATTAGTTATATTTTCCAATAAATTCTGTGTTTTTAAACATATAAATTGGCTAGAAGGAGTGTAAGACAAAGCTGAAAGTAAGAATTTTGAAGACATCATTGAGCAGATAATTTTGGATTGGAACAACAACAACAATAAAACTGAGCGATTATGAAGGGTAAAATGATATATTATTGAGTAGTATTCACTGAAATGGGTTAAATAATAACATTAATATTAAATATATATAAATTAATGGCATTGATTAGACATTACTTATTTTATGTTACAAATAAATTCAAGTTTAAAAATAAAAATGTTCATCTAGTCTCAAATGTTAATTTGCACCCCCCAGTCCATTTATTTAAATATGATCAATAATACTTTTACAATTTGATTTACTTACTTAAAAATCAATTTACAATCTTTAGTTATATTGGGTTATATAAAAGTACTATTTATCTAGTATGTAAGCTGATATATGATAGTAATTGATTATTTGAAGTGAAATTACTTAATCATAAATTTCTAATTAATATTAAAATTCTTACGTATTATAAAAAGCATCTTAAGCATCTCAAATAAATCCTTTGAAATTAATTATTTATTGACTCTCTTTGGTGAAAATGATTCATTTAAAAATCCAAT
Organism: Paramecium tetraurelia; assembly: GCF_000165425.1. Classification (NCBI taxonomy): domain Eukaryota; phylum Ciliophora; class Oligohymenophorea; order Peniculida; family Parameciidae; genus Paramecium; species Paramecium tetraurelia. Next base: position 99,838 of record NW_001799388.1, on the reverse strand, counting down.
TCAAAACTGAATTCGGTTAGGCTGTGTATATTTCTGGGAATTCAAAGTATTTGGGGCAATGGAATCCTAAACAAGCAATCCGAATGAATTGGACGGAAGTAATTATTATATCAATCTTTAGAATGATATTTGGGAAGTGGAGATAGCCTACCATAAAATTGAGTATAAATATTTCATTTCTCAATATGAGAGTATTTAAACTGTTTTATGGGAATCTGGACCCAATAGAGTAACTACTAAACATACAATTGATGTGTGGAACTACAGAAAGGTTTGCTTTTAGTGTTTAAATCCATCAAATTGCTTGATCTATATTTCTGGATCTCCTGAAACTCTGGGCAAATTTTAAAAAAGAATTAGAATGAAAAATAAAGATGGAATTTCTTAATACACTTGCCTCTTAGATGTAGCTGATCCTTAGATACAGTATTAATATCACTTCTTGACCAAAAGTGAGTTTTCAAGTCCTGTGTAAAAACTGGATTTAGAATCTGAATGTAAACAGTATTGTTATTATTTTTTAGAATCATATTATAAAGATGCTTTATTAGTCTATTCAGATAATTTAGCAAAAGTAAAATAAATGATATTCTAACTTAATAAAAATATTTGTTATGGATATGTTCCATAATCAAAGGAAGATTATAGAATTTTGAAGAACTTTAATTTGAAAACAATTGTAGAATTTTGTAATACTCAAGAAAAGAGCTTGTTAGAACACTAACTTCAAAGGGATGATTGTCAACACATGATAGTTAACCTTTATCACTTTAAATAAGAGAATTTCACTCAAAGATTACTTCAACTCATTCAAATTTTTATTCAAAAATATTAGGTACGCACTTTAATATATTAATAGTTAATTTACATATGCAATAATTCACTCTCTCATCTTAGAAAGTATCTATAAGTCTATGAAAAACTCTCAAAATGAAAAGAATGTTATTGAATATAATATTGTGTTTATATATCTAATCTAATAAGTAACAAATGATATAGCAGCTATGATTTAATAATTCCAGTACTTTATTATAAACTCCAAATCAGTATCTATACTGATTGATTCTCTTTGATATAAATCTATAACCTCTTGCCATAAGTAAGGAAGTATACATTGTTTTACAATTAAATGAAATTCCCAGCAGTTCTAATAATGAGTACTTTTCATAAATTATTAGCAATTTAAAATAATTATGTATCAATTTAATCCTTATTTTGATCTTCTTCATCCATGTTACTCTAAAATTTATAGTTATAAACTCTCAAGCTCTAAAACATATAACTAAATAATACCTCTATTTTGTATATCATCTTTGTAAAATTCTGATATCTAAGAAGCTTCTAATTTTTCAATTACAACTCTAACTTACTTCTTAATCATTTATTTGAAAGACAAAAGTCAAACCATATTTCAATAATATGTTTTAAAGGATTAACCCAAATATTTTGTGTTTTTATATTCCTCCTTTGATTATGTTTTTGGATAGCAGTATTGAAATGAGAAACACTTTATTTGAAATTCATGATAGCTCTCATTTAAGGAGTTTACAGTAAATATTATCGTAACTACAAATGATTTATCATTAACTTGTTAGGGAAGTGTAATTTTTGAGATAATATATCTCAATATTTTGTATAAGATATGGTTCAATTATATGTTGGATCTTTGTTGAATTACTGTAATTTAAGCTATTATAATGTTAATAGACAAATTCTAGATGAATTTTGATTTTTGGTAGTGGTTATTCCGTTGAATATAGAATTTATTAATAAAATATAGAGAACTAATGAGATTTAAAAATAAAAATAAAATTATCAAACGATAAGTAATTTAAGATAAAAATACCATGATATTAATGTAAAAATGAAATTATACTAATTCTACTGCTTTCCTAAGAATCCCCATGTTTAAAGTAATAAATAAGATAAATCCTTAATTTTAAAGATCAGATACAAATTATAAATTAACGATGTTATCAAATAATAACAATTGGTCATATAAAGTATTTTCTCTTCTTTGGAATCACTTAGAACACCTTTGGAAGCTTACAAACATTGGTTTTCTGATTTGGTTCTGGACTGTAGAATGTGAATAGCAGTTTATCATCTTTGCTCTCTTTTTGGCTAGTGTAAACGAAGTTTTAAATTTTATTGATTTGTTTCTTGCTATTGTTGCGAGTATTGTTTAAAGTATTAATTCTGCTTGATCGTGTTGGTTCCAATTCTTCTATTTATTATAATCTATTAATGATTAAGTCTTGCATGGAGCTTTTATGAATCAACTTTTAATTTTCTTCTAAAAGTTCTTTTATTTTCACCTAATATAATGCATCAGATTAAACAGGCAAATCTATTTAATAATTAAGGGGTGATACTCGAATAGGATAAAGCAGATGAAATCTAAATCTATGGTGACTTAGGTGATAATTATCTAGAAGGAGTTTGAATTGTTGATTCAGACGAATAAATACTTTAAGTTTTTGCATTCTTCAACTAAAATTAGTTTTTTTGTTTCATACGGAAGTTGATAGAAGAAGTAAATGCTTCTTTAATCTTGAATTATTTATATATACAAAACACAAATATTAATTTTAGTATATAAATAAATTATGATTTTGAATAATTCATCTAAATAAATTAATTACAATTATCAGATACAATATTTTTAGCTTAAAGACTATCTCAATATTTTGAATTTCTTCTATTAGTGAGATGATATCTTGGAGTATAGAGAATAGGTCAATATTATTCAATTTTTAAGTTGGTTGAATAGTGAATCACTATAAATGTTAAAGAAGTAATTTTTAAATATTAGTTATATAAGAAGATTCTCTTTTTCGCAATTTTATCTTTTGAGTTGAAAATTCTAATAGAATAATTCTTAAATCAACAAATAACTAATTGAATCTAATCTTTATTCTCTAGATTATTTGGAGCATATATTTAAATTAAATTATCTGTTCTACATATGGAAGACAGTTTAAAGAATATTATGATAGGGAAATTTGAATAAATTAAAATACAATATAATCTTATGTTGAAGGATGAAAATTGTAGGAGATATTCTTACTTTGAATAAATAACATTCATTAACTTTGAATTGCATTGTAAATTTGTAACAAGAATATAATAACTACTAATATATTATTTTATATAAATATAATTTATTATTATAAAGGAGAGTAAAATTAAGTCATATGTTTAATAGTTACCAGTACGATAAGTAATTGGCATTCACAAAAGAGATAGACAAAATCAAAAAGGAGTACATAAAGTAAAGGGAGAATCGTAAAGGTATTTTTGAGATATTAAATCAGAACTTAATCAAAGATTATCCAAAAACTATAAGAAAAGAATAGAAAACTTTCTGATAAACATGTTGGAGTAACCTATCGTATGCAATGAGTACAAGCCACCTGAGGCATATTAATTTAGAGATGAAGATCCTACAAAGAATCTTGGAGATCCACAAATATATGTTAAAGGATTTAAGCATGAAAAGGATAGAATCCAAGAAGCATAGGAGAAGAATAACAGTTTGGATTTCTTGCCAAATTTAAAGGCAGGAAAATATTGCTTTAGAGAAAGAGATCCTTCTAAAGACATAAAAAGAGATGTTTTTAGATATAGAGATAAAACTGCCTTAGCAAGAATAGAATAATTTTTGAAAGATCATACTCAATCTCAAGTGGAGAACATGAAATTTGATAATAAAAAGATTCTCAATATAGAACATTTTTCAGAAGGCATGTCTTCATTAGAAAGGAAGGCATACTTATCAAGACTGATAGCAAAGAATTTGCTACCATCATTACATAATAAAACTCATTTTTAGGCTGCTCAAACTATGTACAATAATCTACCATGTAAATATATATAAAAATACTAAGTATCTATAATGGATCATGCACGATCACTTCCTTAGGTTCATACATAAGAGGATAGCAAAAGAAAACCGCCTACATCTCAAGAAAGACAAAAAACTATCTCATACGAAAACTAAAACAAACAGGAGGACAATGGAACTTAGCCAAAACAAGGCAATGAAACAGAGACTTTCAACCCTGTTGAAACTTCTAAATAAATCTTAAAGAAATGCAATATAATTAAAGAAAGAAATAGCAAAGTAGAATCTCTTATAATCTATTAGGCTCCTATAGTTCATTAAGGCTCTGGACATTTAATTTCCACTCTTGATAAATCCATTTCAGTAATCTATAAGGAACTCTATAAAGTAGAAATTGGATAATCGAAATTACGATGATATAATTTTATATAATAAGAATATATATTTTATATGTGGGAAATCAAAATAAAGCGAGAAAACAGTTTACCTGATCCTGTGGGCTATAAAAAAGCATTTGATGATTGTTAGGGATAAGAGTTGAGGGATGATTTAGAGAAAGTAAGGCCATTTAGTAAGCAATTTAGAAAGCCATGGGTATTGCTAAGGGAGGATTTGGAAACATTTTTATGATTATGTTCACTTTGTATATGACAGGAAATATGATGAACATATTTACAATTGTTATCATTGGGTAATTTTTATGGTAAGCCATTTCCACAATTGCGAAAATGGATCAAGCATTTTCATCATTGGAGAACAGAGGAATATCGTTGTTTTTATATAAATTGATTTATTTATCTGCTGGATTATTGTAGTTGGGAGTAGTGCTGTATAAATTATACAACATTGGGTTGCTTCCATTGAACAGTGCTGATTGGATTGATTTGGTTCCCTTACATCATGTAAGATTATGTGATTTATTATTTAGTAAGAGGAGATTGTTGTACCATATAGCTATAATTGATTTTATGTTAATACACATATAATACGATTAAAATGTATTTGTTATTTTAGTTTAATAAATTTTCCTTTTCTGAAACCTAAACATGAATTGCTAAAACTCGAAATGCAATGAGCAGATACAATACAACTCTATAATAAGTGGCACCTAGATAACTTGTGACAATTGTTCTAATGCATTCTATTGTTCTATTAAATGTAGAGACTTCGATTGGTACTTAGTGATTACATTTTGTATAGGGAGGGATATCATTAATTGGTTTGCAATGGTTTATTTGAAATAGTTCCTAGATTAACTGTAAGTTAATTGGATGATGAAATGAATCTAATAGGAAAAGGTAGTTTTGGAATGGTGTACTTAAAATAACTGAATGGATATAATTTTGCGATAAAAAAAATAAATAAAAATCTAGCTTACAGGGAACTTAAAATACACAAATAACTAAAGCACAAATACATCATTTAACTATTATAATTCTTAGAGAAAGACGATCATTTATATTTGATTTAAGAATATGCAAGTATTCATATAATTTCTATGTTTTTAGAAAATGGTCATTTGACCACTACTACATAAGTTAATCCAAAATAGATAATAATTCAATTATGCAATGCATTACAATATCTCCACAATAAAGGAATAATCCATAGAGACATCAAACCAACTAATGTATTGTTAAGTGACAAAAATAATGTTAAATTATGCGATTTTGGTTTGGCTACTTAAAAGGATGTCATAAGTAACTTTTCTGGTACCTATGAATTCATGGCACCTGAAATTTTAAGGAATTATCCACAATCCTATTCTGTTGATATTTGGAGTTTAGGTTGTCTCCTATATTGGTTGCTAGAAAAAAAACCAATCCTTTCTGGTATTCATAATCTAATAAATTCTATAGGCACTGAAGATGAAATGATTGAACAAATTCTAAATTTCACTGAACCCTCTTTTACTATGGCTGACCCCTATGCTAAGGATTTGATTATTAAGATGCTAGTTCCTGAACCTGACAAAAGAATCACATTAACTGAGATAATATAACATCCATATATTACTAAGGAATCTCAGAATAATTTAAAAAACGAAGAAAACTCATATTCATATTCCGATGAAACATAAGCAAGCTACCAACAATAATAAATTGCTCCTAAAAGTTCTCATGAAGATAAAAATGTCTTTCAAAGAATAGTTAGTTTATTCTCATGCATGGGTAGAGATAAATGATGAGAAAAACTAAATAGATAGAGTTATAATATATGACAACAATAATATTTAAAATAAACTCAAATATATATTTCACTCTAAATTCTAGAGTCGTTTTGAAAATATAAATATACTCTATTTATTCATTTTGTTTATTATCTATTTAAATTTTGTTATTCTCATTTTTATTATAATTGCAATTGAAATAAATCAAAATATATGTAGAATGATAATTATTAAAATAACTTAAGAATTAAAAATTTAGAGATATTTGATTTATTGATTATATGATTTGAGATTACAGACTAAAAGAGATCAATTAACAAAAAAGTTAAGAATAAATCAAAATAAATCTGGCTTTTATTATAGATATAAATAATCTTCCTTTATATACAAAATTCATAATTCCAAATAGAATTAGAGCATTATTGCTATTAATTAATAATGATTCACTTTTCAAAAGTTTAAAGTTTTGTATCATTGGAATCAAGATAGAATTTTTGAAAGAAATATTATAAAATAAATTATGATTACTAACTTAATAATTTTAGTATATTTAGCATCATGGACAGTATTCATTATCTTGATTATATTGATCGGATATCTTTTAGATAAATCATATAGACTAGCATCAGTATCTCCACAACCTATTAATAAGACACCAGGTGAAACAACTTTTGGAATTTTACCAATTACATCAAAGATATAGAGCCAAATGAGAAGCCAACAATTAACTAGATTTGAAAACAACGAATTAGATGATTTTTTTAATAATCCAGGAGATAATTCACCTAATTTGAATTAAGAGGATTAATTTTATAGTAATGGAGAAAGAAATATTACAGAATAAAATTCTCCGATTCGTTTTACTGTTGACACAAAATAAGTCTAATCTCCAAGAATTAATAGAACTCCTCAAAGATCTAATACATTGAGAAAGACTATTTTGAGAAAACCTACAATTGGCACTTTTGAAGGAATTGAGACTGCATAGACTACAAATAGGAGAAGCTTAAGGACTCCTGGAAAGAAGTTATCGTAAATACAAAGCGATAGGAGCAGTGTAGGTGATTTTACACCGAGATCAAGCAACCAAAAATATTAATAAAATCAACCAAGAATTTCACAATTTAGTAATTTTGGAAAGGCTGAAGCTATCAAATGCGATCCAAATTATTAAATACCAAAACCACAAAATGATTTTTATGTATAAATAAAAATAAAAATAGAAATGTCATTAATTTAGTAAAATATTTTATTCCCATAAAGAAGGGATATCAAGAACCTTTATGACCCTTACTACATATTTTAGATAACTAATTTGTTTGGATGTGTCAGGAGTGCTTATTCATTATCTACCAAATCTCAATTTGTGGATTATTATTGGGATTACTTCAAGCTGTTGTTTCCTGTTCAAAATAAGTGATTATTATGCAATAAAAGGCATTGTTCGTCATCATCAAAATTTGAAATATGGTTTAATTTTGCTTTGGATTTCAAGTATTGGAATAATTATTTGGCTCATTGTGTTTCTAAGTTTTGATAATTTATATTGGTTTATTGAATATCTACCTAGTTTACTATTAGATTTAATAGTGATTGATCCATTAAAATATTTTATGATCAAATATTGTTTGCAAGAACCAAAGAAAATCAGAGAACCTAAATCAAAGGTAGATGTCCTAAAAGTAATGCAATAAATTAGATGATTGTATTCATATTATTCGTATCGTAACTGTGTATAATTATAGATAATATATGTGAAGATAGTAGTTTATAGATAAAGTCTAAAGAGTATGTTTATTATTATCTAAATACAATACATCCTTATAAAGACTTCTCCATAAAGCTATTTACCATAGTTAATGCTAAATATTTAGGATTTGTTTTTAATATTATTAATTCATATATCACCATTTCATCTTCTCCATGATCTAATAATGTTAGATGATAATTACTTTTGAATAGGACCTCTGCTTATCTTAAGAATTCCACTAGTTTATCTTTCATTATTATTTTTATTATTCTGCCCAACTAATTTAGCAGACAGTCTTCTCAACTACCAATTATATAAAATACTTACACTTTTATCATCTCCATTGACATTGACTACCTCACCATCAACTTTTGAAACAAATAATTCAGCATTTTCTTATTTAAAGAATCTAATCAAACCAATTCCCTCAGGCTATATTCAAATAATTTAAATATAATACCCTAACATTTCCAAAATTGTCTCTTTCCAATTTGCACATCTCCATTGGTCCAAATTAAGAACAGAATTCCTAAAAATGTTAAAATAAGATATTATACTCTAAGTCCAGTCTCCGTTTGGTGTGGATCTAACCCTCTGACAATTACATTGGGTCTAGGTCCTTTTGAGTTGACTTCTCTATCCCTATCTCTATTAGTATATCTCTATTCTTCCCTATTTCTTTCTCTTTCTCTTTCTCTTTCTCTATCTCTTTCACCATCTCTATCTCTAACTCTTTCCCTCACTCTATCTCTACCTCTTTCCCTTTCCTATTATCTAGGCCTGTTTTAGATTCGATTTAATCTTTATCTTCTAGCTTATCCAGTTGGTATTCTTCTGAATCTGTTTGATCTTTATTATCCCTGTAATGTTTTCAAAAAGATGTACTTGTTATTATTATTATCTTTATTGTATTTATCTTTATTTCCATTAAGGCCTAGATCCTCTGTTTGAAAAGTTTCTATCTCCTCTTCTTCCTCTTCTATTGAATTAATTATTATTTCTGTTTTTATTTCCTTTTGATTGTTTTTCAAGATTCACATATTCCAACTCACTCATTTTAATATTTAATTAATAATTTCTGTCTATATATTTAAACACACATTTATAATTAAAAATGATCAATCATCCTCAGTATAAAAATCTAATCTTGAATTTGTAAATTTTAAAGAATATAACCAATACGAGAAATGCTATGTAACATACACAGCATTTTTTAATTTTTCAGCACAACTACCAAATATTTTGAAACTCTTTTCGACCTTCTCTAATCCTGAATAAGATTAAGGTAAAGATGTTAAAATAAATTCATTTGAAATTAATAGCATATGCTCTCCATTTTGAACATCACAGAACTCCTAGTTTTGTGAGACCTCTAAATATATTTTAAAAAATATCACCCTCTTTGATATCCAATTATTTATTATCTCCATTCTTTTAATCCTAGTAGTATTTTTAGAGTGCGAAATAACCCAACGTATTCAAACATTTTTAAAAACATATGATGAATATACACATCTATTAAAATATCTAGTAAAATTACTTACTTCTCTATATGCTTCAGCATTTAACTTTGGACCTATTTATATCAAGAAATATGCCAATATCTTAGTAATATTTGTTTTACGCAAAGACTTATCCTTATCAAAAGGTTCATTAGCAATTTGATCAATATCTTAAACTTTAATCTTTTAATTAAAACATTGAGTACTTTTTCATCTGTAATATCTTTTAATAAATCAAATATTCCCTAATATTCTTGATAATTTGAAAAGACAGTTTAAGGAAAATTTGAAAGAAGAAAAGCCTAAATATCAACATCGCTAGACAGTTTTTCAGTTTATCTAAAACTACCTAAACTATCCAAAAAAGTTAAAAGCTCTTCCAGAATATCATCAGGTTCATTTCCACTTTCTGATTATCCTTCATCAGATTTAGCACTTTTTCTATCTTAATCATCTTGCTCATAGTATATTATATTTAAGTTACTCTTCTTGGTCTACCTCTTCCTGGTCTTTAATTTGCATTATTGGGCAATTAAGTTCCATCAGGAGCCTTAGAATCATGTTTCTATCTTTCGATCGTATTTACATCATACTTTAAATGAGTATACAGGGCTGCATAACTTAAATAGCTTTTTCCACAACCACAAGAATAGTCTCTATTATTTGAATCGTTTCTTCTCCTTCTGAGTTTTGCCTAGACTGAGTTCTCATCTCGATTGGCGGAATTTTAATCCATTATTTATTTTATTTATTAAAATACTTCCTTTAATTTTCTTATTATTTATAAATAGTTATACAAATATCAATCATCAGCAACCTCTTTTTCTGGTTAAATAAATTCACAGGTCACACATAAGAATGTTAAAATTATGCTTACACCTAAAAGAACACACACAAAAACATAAAATAATTTATTTGAATAACTTCGAAATTTCATTTTCTTCACTTGTTTTACCAAAAATACATAGAATAATGTAGGTAGTCCTAATTAAATTGCATTGCATGCTACGGATCCTAATAAATTGTAGACAGTTCCTAAATTTTTTATGAAAACTGCTCCAATAGCCAATAAAATAAACAATCCAATACTGATCCCATAAAATCGAATAGCTTAAGATTTCTTTTTGAATTACAACAAATCTTTGTAATACTACTCAGTTTATTAGTTATCTAATAGTTTCTTTTTGGCCGAAATGTTCACTTTTTTATTTTCCTACATTTAATAAAAATCATTACTGTGAATTGTTTGATCATTTAAATAAAATTGTTTCTTCCTCCAAAAAATATCACCGGCAATGTAAGAGTTGTAGAAAACACAAAGGTTAAATTCAAAATAACAAATAAAGTTGCGCCAACGTCCTCTTCATCAATACTTAATAAAAAGTTTGGTTGAATCTATAATTTATTGAGATTTATTACATTTGTTCCATAAGTTGCATATCCTAGCAATCCTACTATCAAATATAGGAAAGATCCCTAACAAAATCCAAGAATTGTTGATGTGACTAAATTCTAATCAGTTGGTTATGCCATCCCTTTATAAATTGGAAATAGATTAAATTGCCAATTAAATGCTAATATCAAAGTTGGCATAGATGCTAAAGCTCTCTTAATATTGAAATTATCAGGAATCCACCATGAGAATTCACTATTAGTTTAATCAATTCTGAAAAAATTATAGACTACCAGACATGAAAATGAACTGATTGATAGAATAGCAAATAAACTTACAAATCTCAACTTCTCAATAGATTTAACAAGTAGAAAAGGAAGCAATAATATACTTATTACTGTTAGAAAAACTGGTCTTTTCAGATAGAATGGTTGATCATCTGTAGTTCTATCAGTAAAATAATTTATAAGATTGCTTGCTGTGTCTCCAAAAATACTAAAAATATATACGATTAATTACATTAATTCGCTTAAACATACTCCCAAATTTGATAATATTATCATTACATTCACTACTATAATAATCCATTTATGCTTAAAGATATAAAACCCGATTGTTGAAAAATTACTTCTTTTTGAAAGATTCTTAGATTTTAACAATAGACTCGATGATAGGATTCCCAAACAAAAGATGATCATCAAAATTATTATTGTTAGAATAGCCCCAAAATTTGATGCTACATAAGGCTAATTTAAAATCAATTTAATACTATTCCTAGAATTCCCACTCCAACCATACTCTTCATTACAATTACAGATGTCATTGGAATCGAAGTTTTTTATGCCTTTTTTTGCCATATAGATGATTGACCTGTTGATTGCATAAAACTCTTTTCTAATGCTTCATCTCCACTATACTATGTTATAAACAGAGTACCTAAGTTAATTTGCCGGAATTTCATCATATGAATTTCTATACCCTTCTTATACATTAAATTGATCGTCCATTGAATAGGATCCTTGCACTTCATCAAAGGCATCTTATGAGGGTTTGTTAGGTCGCATTTTCTGTCTTTTTTTGAGTAATTTGATTTTATTTATATTGAATATTCATGTGGATTGGGGTTGACGTAATAATAATATATGTGTATTCTATGATGAAATTCAATTTTTTGAAAACAATTGTCATAATTAGTAACAATATTAGATAATCAATCATTTAACAATCTCTTCAAGGTATGTCTAATCTATATCTTACTTAATCAATATAAAAAAATAAAATAAAAAGTCAAAATCTTTTTTCAGCTAATGCTTATTATCTCCAACTTTCGCTGAATTCATTAATATTAGCCATAAATTCATCTTAATATCCAATAGGGGCTTTTTTTGGATCTTTTAAGGGATTTAAATTTAGAGCTAGTCCAATTACTTTTTTTTCATTTTTTATTATTGTTTGCGGATCGACTAAAGTAATAAGCAATAATTACCAAATGGAATAGAATCATCTGAGCTATATTTTTAGGATTCATCTATGAATTCAGATTGTTCTTATTTGAGTTTACAGGTTTCGACATTATCTTAACATTTTTTCAACATTTTTCGAGGGTCAACTCCATGAGATCTTAATGTATTCATGATTGAAATAAAGTTTTCTTCGCTTTTAATTTTGATTTATTTCTGTTAATCTTCAATAACAGATTTGAATTTATCCAACTGAGAATTCATTTCTTGGATTTGGGATTTCAACGAATTATTTTATCGAAGAAGAGATTCGATTTCTTTCTTGTACGTTTGAACATCATTTCGAATAGATTAAGCTAAGATAATGAAAAGCTTTTTTAAATCTGCAAAAATTGAGATTTTTAAAGATTGCTCTTTTATTTCCATTTTATCAAGTAGTTCTTGAAATGAGTTAAGTGAAACTTGGTTTTTGAGGTTTTAACATTCAGCAAAGAGAAAGTTTTCAAGAATTTTAAACATAGGTTTTGGGGAGAGTTCTTTTTCAGGCACGGTGAATGATGAGGCTTCTTAGCAAGTGTTGTATTTTTAAACTTTTTAATTGATCTTTTCACTAACTTTTTCTTTTAGTGTACTGATTAAATAACTAGTTGAAATGTTAGAATGTGATCCTCTTAAAACTGTGAAAGTAATTACATACATTTACTTTCATCTAATAATTTTTATTTTATATCTCCTCCTGCTTTGGATTGGAGTCGTTGATGTAAATTCGAATTGTAGTTACACGATTTATTTAATTTTTATTTGCTAGTCAAATTCAAAAGGTCTTTGTTAGATGTTTAATGGCTATTTGGATGAGAGTACATCTCTCTAGAATAATCATTTGGAGTTTACTTTTTGTTAACATATTAGACTTACATTTTTACGTTATCTATAGATTTTGGAGATCAATTAATCCATATGAGGAGTTCTATTCATTTTATTTATTATATTTTATTAATTATATGTTAAATAGCTCAATATATTTTTCCCCAAATAGATAAAAACTCAGAAATTCTTCTATGATTGTGTCCTTTGTTTATGGAACTTCAATATACTATAAAAATACACAAGTAGTATCTCCAAATAATTCTCGAGTAATTCAATTGAACGAAAAACTCTCTTAATTATCAATAGATGAGGATAGAACACTAAAAAAGCAACATATGAAGCAAAATTGAATTCGATAAATTAAAAGGTTCAGATTGCTCATAATAATGATCTTAGTAGGTTACAATCATTATAAGATTAATTGAATAAAATAGAAGAAACGTTAAGAAATGATTAAATAATCAAGAATGAAAAATAAAATAAAATTTATTAATAGACTAATTCTAAAAACTTTCGTTAAAATACTCTAAAAGAACAAGAAAGTAGTGTATAATAGACTATTTAAAGGATAAAGTTCGTCGTAAGTTATTTGAGAAAAGATTAACAAAATTAATGGATGAAAAATCTTATAAAATGAGATTAGAGTAGTCTAAATAACAATAGTATAGAAAAGAGACTGAATCGCATTACAGAAATGAGATTGAGAATAGAATTCAAAATTTGAGTGTGGATGTAAGGAATGAGAAGAGAGGTATGATAAAATTATAATTAATAGAGAAATTCTATATCAAGGGTTTGTAGGTAGAAGAGAATAACTATTTTCAGTGTAGGAAACATTGAATTAAGAAAAGCATTAGAGATAAGAATCTCAGAACAAAATGAAGGCTATGATTTAAGAGATAAGCAATAATTTAAACTTGTAATTGGCTGAAGAACAAATATAAAGAGATGAAACTGAAAGAACAATGATCAGATTATTAAACGAGACATGCAATCGGGTGGAAAATTCCCTGAGAAGGTGATGATATTTTGTTTGTTTGATTTTAATCATACTGTTGACTAATTATTTCAATAATCGTCTTCATCAATTTCATTTTCCTTCTCCTCTTATTCGATGACACGTTATTTCAGAATATAAAACAATCTATCTTCCCCTTTTTTCTCTTCTTCTCCTATTAATTGCTAATTTCTCCTGAATCTAAAAAGTCTTTCATGAAAATTACCCTCTTAATGATACTACAGGTGTTGATTCGCAATCAGTTTGGTATGCTCTTTTAGTTTTTTTTTAATTTTGAATTAGCTCTAAAAAGTATTTCTAATCTATTTCAGAAACCACACTATAATCAGGTGATCTTGGTATGTTTTCTTCTGTGTTGTCAATTGAATCATCGAATTGCTTATTAATTTTTTTGTTTAATTTCTTTTAGCTTTTTTTCTTTTAAATTAAACTATTCATACCAGATCTTGTATCACATCAACATATTGTGGCTTATTCTCATCCAGATTTTTTTGGCTGGATGCTTTTTTTTTTAATTTTTTTTCAGTCTTTTCAGGTTCAACTTGGCTTTCCTCTTTTTATTATTTATTTAAAAGGTATAAACAAGAAAGTAGACTTATGCCAAATAATATTTATGGAGTAGATTATTTAACAAATGAAGCAGACAAGGATATTTTCTGCTGAAAAACTTAGATTAATGATTGCATTTTATTATTAATTATAAAAAAGATGCTATCGATTTCTCAGACATAAAAATCATTATAAGTGCATTCACAGAAGAAATTACACAGATAAAACCTATATTCCAGGAACAGAACCCTAGATAATGTGGAGGCAAATAAATTGAGAGCAAAATATATTATCCATGATGAGGAAAGCTTAGATGAGGAAATCCAGAGATTGAAATAGGAGAACAATCAATTAAAGTTAGTATTGAGATAGTTCCAATCATAAATTTAATATTTTAAAAGAGAAGTGCAATCAATCTCAAAAGATGAGGGAACGCCCACCAAAAGTAATTCACGATTAAAAATGGGCTTCTTAGAAAAAATCACTAGACTAGAGGTACTTTATGGTCTCAATTTTAGGATGAAAATATCAAATTACAATAAAAGTTAGCAGAATAGCAATAATATATTGAATAACTATAAAATCCTTTAAATAAAAACAATGTTGAAAACTTGTGCATGTCATTGAGTGAAGATAATATGAAACTGGCTCAAATGATCTAATAGCAAGAATAATCAGTAAACCAAGCTTAAGTATTAAATTTAATTAAATTTAGAGTTAATATAATAAGATGAAGGTAAGATACAATTCAATATTAAATAAGTATAAATATTTGAAGAACCTCAACGCTTAATTACTTTTGGAGATAGCGGAATTAAAGAAAAAAGATACATTATTTCTTGAAAGACCGCAATAGAAGGACAACAAAAAGGTTGAAGAATAGTTATAGTTAGATTTTGATCAAGCACTTGTAGATTTAAGAAATGAGAGGTAGAAGAACAAATACTTGGAAAATATGATGCAGAAAATGCAAGCTGAAAATCAAGAATAAATAGATAACCTAGAAGAAATTATCTGATTAAAAGAGATCATATGAAATATTATAAAGAGAATATGATTAAGAGAAAATTCAAAAGTACTAATCTAAAAGAACAATCCTAATAAAGAGTAATGGACCCTAACACCTGAAGAACAAGTTTAGTAACAAGAGGAAAAAGAATTGTAAAAGAAGAAGATTATCAATGTTGAGAAAAATGAGATTTTGGCTATTGCTCGGTAAGTCAAATTGAATCTTATTGGATTAAAGATCTCCTTATAATAAGTAGAATAATATCTCTTAACTCATGAAAATTTAACTTAACATCAACTTAAGAAAAATTTGTCAAATAGAATCTTCGGTCTCTAAACAATTGAATAAATTGAAATGGCAGCCATTTATTTAGCTGATGTTGACAATGAAACTGAAACCACTACTAGTGCATATGTTAGATGTATATTTAAAACTCTCCTGGAAAATTATTAAATATTGACTACACAACAATTAAATAGTATCAATTAGTAAATTATGAAGAAGAAAAATGAAATTTCAGATATTCTAATAAAGAAATATCCAGATACATATACAAATGGGTATATTAATATTGATGTAAATTATTGCAATAATTAGATTTATTTAGAAGTCTTGTAATAAGTTGAAATTACATTAAGTAAGTTAGAAATTGATCATTTCTATGCTCTCATAACTAAACAAAATAAGCAACGAAGGATTCTTCTCTAATAAATTCATTCTCCTTTTGATATCAATGGGAATGAAGAAGAAGATGAGGATGAATAACCCTAAATTAATGATTTCAACAATGAATTACCAAAAAATGTTAGATAATCTTAAAGTCAAATTATTAGTATTCACAACAGATAAGAATCAGAATTAGTTAATTTAAACGAGGATGAAGACGAAGATGATAAAAAAAAGTTTTCAATCAAACGGGAATCCAAAAATAAATAGAAAAATCAAGAACATATCAAAAATGAACATTAAGAATTACCCAATGGTGGAGAACAATTGAAAGGGGAAGAAGAGTAAAACCCTTTCTAAGATGTCCAAAATGATGATCCAGATTTGAAAATGATTGATTCGTAAGAAATAAGAAAATAAAGTTAACCTGATTTATAATAATTTTGAATTTAAATAATGGATAACCGATTAGAGAGAAACGTGAACAAACTTATAGATCGATACAAAAAAACGACATAATAGATTGATTAAATTATGCAATATGAACCAACTCCTCAGTAGCCTGCAACCTATTATACTGGAAGATCTAGACCAAGTAGGATTAAAGATGATGAGTAAACTTTTTTTCTTCATTTAGTGAGGATTCTTCGAAAGAAAGACGTAGATAAAGCGGTTCTTTAGAGTAGATTAGCAGATTGCGAGATACATTGAATGCAAAGGAGCTACAAGAAAAGGAAAAATATGAAAGGATTAGAATATTAAACCAGGAATTAAAAGTATCTTCAATTTCAAATTAATTAGATTACCTTAAAGGACTATATGAATATCAACAAAGAATTAGAAAATAAGTTATAGATTAAAGAAAAATAAATTAAAGCTTTAGAATCTGAAAATAGATTATTTCAAGATCAATTAAATAGGGGCGACTACATCACTAAAGAGGTTAAAGTTAAAGTGGACAGTCAAGAAAAATATCTAGAAGAATTGTAATAGCAAAATCATGTTCTTCGATAAAAATTGCAAGTTAAAAAATAAAAATTAGCCTCATTGAGAGATTAATTGAAATAAGGAGAAACAGTATTTGAATAGTAAGGATAAAGTTTCGGTAAAGAACTTGAAAGAGTATAATAGTTATGTGAAGAATTTTCAAATGAAATGTAATCTAAAAATATTAACATTATTTAGAAAGAATTAAGAATAATAAAATAGAGGATTGGAAGTAGAATTAGAGCAATCTAAAAATGATTTAGCCCATAAAATGAGCAGATTAGATATTTTGAATAGTTGTTTTAAGATGTACGATATAGAGATTATGACCAATAACAATAAATTGAGGGTTTGAATCAACAGCTAAATTATTTAAAATCTTAATTAGATCAAGCTAATGAAAAATAAGAAGTCACTTAAGTTTAACTTGCAAAAGCTGAAAAAAATTAATAACGCTTATTATAAAATTAAGAAGTAGAGATTGAAAAAAGATTATCTCAGCAAAGCAATCTTTTAGAAAAAAAAAAATAAAAAATTATTGAATAAAAGGCTTTAATAGACAATTTACATACAAGAATCTAAGACTTTTAAAGATTATTAGAAAATGAAGAGAAAAATAGTATTGTGTATTAGAAAGATTTAAAACAAATACAAGATATTAATAGTGAAATGAACACTTTAATTGAAAATTTATAAGTTAAATTAGTGAGTGCAGAAAATAAAATCTAAGATTTAACGTAAGAGCTCTCTGATCAAAAATCTGTTTTACAATAAAAAAAGTTAAAAGCTGAAGAGCTTGAACTTATGACAAGATAAGATTTTCGAACTATTGAATAAGTAATATATTTTAAGATTTTTAGTTTAAACATTAAGTTCTAAGTTTATAAGAATAGTTAAGAATGTTTTAATAATAATGTAGAGATCTAGAGAATATGTTACAATTAAGATAGCATGAAAATGATTTAACTATGGATGAAATTGAAATTAAGATTGATCATCTAGTAAAATCATTGTCTTCCTCTAAAGAAGAAATCATATAATTTAAAACAAGGGAAAATGAATATAAGTAAAAAATAAAGCATTAAGATGAGGAAATAATTAAATTAACACAAAAATCTTCTAAATATAAACAATAAATAGAATAAAGTCAATACACAGTAAAATAAGTAAGAATACTCATTATTTTTCTAGATAGAAGAAAAAGTTAAGATATATGAAAATGAAAGATCGGTTAAATAAAAATAAGATTTTTAAATTAAATAAGATCAAGTTACAACACAAAATAAATTAAGAGTCTTAGATGATATTCATTCTTTAGTAAAAATGCATAAAAGAATTTGATAATAGTTTTTTACATTATATAACTATTTACAACTATTCTCACTATCCTAACATATATATATATAGTTAAATTTATTTAGATTATCGTCGATCAAGCAAACTCAGAGATTAAGAATTAATTTATTTATAAGATTATTCTCTTATTTTGGTTAGCATCTTTACAAACCAAACTATGTATACTATAAATTAGGAATACTTAGAGTTTATTATTTTATAAATTACACTAAATCTCCCAATTTTTAAGATTTTAAGGATTTCAGTTTAACTCAAAAAGTTTGCTCTTCTATTTTTTATTAAGATCGAATTACTTTTTGGATATAAATGCATTGTTTTTAATTTTTAAAAAGATCAATAGCATATAATGTAAATTATACAATAATATAATAGTCAACAGATGATCATATTTATTTAACATTAATAACTATGTCATCCTGATTTAATTCATTATTTGTTTAGAATGATAGTTGATTGTCTTTGTCTTTTTCAAGATTTGGAACAATAGTAGCTTATTCATTAATGCTTTTTTTGGGGAAGACTTGAATTTGATTTGGGTGTCTGTAACAGGTAAATCTAAAATAGATGATTTGGAGTACTGTTTGTTATAAAATTTGCCTTTTTCTTTTAGTTGAACGTAAAGGAGAACTCGACCTATTTAATAGAGAACTTTTTATGGAGATTATAATTCATATTTTAGCAATTTATCTGATTATGCATATAACAGAGTTCCGAATTTAGAGTTGTTATCTTACAAAACTAATTTATATCGATTGTCTTCTGACTTAATCACTTTAATAATAGCATGGCTTCTTGAGACAGAAATGTCCTTTAATTTAATGTCACAATCGGGGACTCTCCCAATTTTAATTTCAGATTTATCGAGCAATTCCATAACTTGAATGATTCCTTCTTTGGATTTATCATCAGAGGTTATTTTCCATATCATATAAGGGACGACTGGTTTTTGTATTTGCATGATACAAAATATTTAGCCTTAATAAGTGTAAGTACTTTAAAGTTGCATTTTACAGATTTCACATTCCATTTTCTTCCATATATATTGAATGGATGATTATTGGTTTTTAATTTTGATTGATTACTGAATCCAAATTTATAGACAATTAAGATGGACATATTTCATAGAGCCAATACCTAATCGAAATAATGATGAAGGTTACATTTGCAAGGACTAAAAAGCGGGTTAGACGGAGAACCACTTTTAGAGAAACAAATTCTACATTAACTAGCTTCAAGTTCTAAATCCTTAGATTATAATTCATCATCATTTTCTGCTTATTCTTTTTATTATTGGAGTGCATCAATGACATAATTTATTTCTAGAAGCTACAATTTCATTCTTCCTAATTTGATCATATCTCCTTTTTAAAGTTCCCATTCCTTTATAGTTTATAAATGTACATTTAATGATTCAAAATCTGGCCTATTGCATAAAATAGCCCATACTCTTTGATCTGATTTTTGATTCATTCCAGACAACATCATATATTCTTATTCGCAATCAACTCTGAGTAATTGGATCTATTTATTTACATATTCCTGTTTTATAATTGTGAGAATTTTATACATTATCTGTTAATGCGATAATTTAGTTGTCAACCATTGAAAGTGTTGCTAATTATTTGACTCATAACTACCTGAAAAATCTAATTCTATTTCCTTTTTAGCAGCCTAATTACTCTCAAAATCAAATAAATTATGACTTTCTTTATTCCAAATGAACGCAGTTATACAAACTCTATCAAAATCAATCATTCATTTGTTTTACTTATAGGGTACTATTTAAATGTTCTCATCCACTTTTTTTTTTGATGTGCATACCCCCATTATAATATTAATAAAATAATAATAATAATAAAATGTTATAATAATCACAATAAATTAATTACATATATATTCAAATTAATCTGTATATTAATTAAAATTTGATATTTAATTAAGTTTCACTCCTTGAAAACCTAAATAAAAAGAATTTATTGATAAATTTCATTTCCCATATAAATATTTAACTATTATATCTTATCATCGATCGAAAGAATACCAAAATTCTAAGGAACAATATGACAAATTTTGAATAGAGTTAAGCCTAAGAAGTTTGTCAGAAATTACTTTAATCCAGTAAATTACTTTAGCCAATCACCAATTTATATCAAAAATAATTAGAAATTTATTAAGATTCTATTCGATCTATGAATGGACAGGAAAATTATTTATAGTATTTTTATAAATATTTTAATTCTCCTTTTTATAAATATTAAAGTTAGACATATAGGATTAATCTTCTTTTTTGATTTCTATTCTATCCTGAATAAAGATACATAATTTATATTGTCAATAGCCACACCCTCAGAGGAGGAAAATATCTATTTTTATTCGATCTGTCTGGTATATCTTTCTAAAGTAGTATTTTAGTAGGTCAAAAAGGGTAAATCAATAGATCAGCTTTTCAAAAGTAATAAGGATATGTTAGAAAATATATATTGTAGAAATAATCAATTATCTATAAAAAATAGACATTCATTATTATCTGAATTAAAATATTCGATGGCAATATAGAAAACAATTATATATACATATATATGAGTACCTTAATACACAGAAATTCAAATGTTTAGAATTTATTTAATTAAGACAGATATTTATAGGTTGAAACTAGATATTGGACTTGATTTCTAGAAATAAGTGTTGGTATAATCTATTTTTAGAGAGGAATGACTTCTACAATAGTTAGTTTTTATTATAAAAAAAAGTAGCATTAATCTTGAGAGTATCACTTTTTAAATGCTTAATTTACTAAATCCATTTATAAAATTAAAGTAATAATGAAATCTCAAGCCAGATTACTATTAGATAAAATGAATTGTTGTTAATTAAACATTAAACATAATTAAAACCCTCGAACAAATTTAAGTTGATGGTTCTAAGATACCATTGGAGCTTAGCAATCAACAAACTTCAAAAACTCATTATTAAAAGATGTCAATAACCCCTATTGAATATATAAGAAGAAAGAAGAAAAATGAAAAAATCTAGATCTCAATAACCAAGTCTATTATCTACAAATAAAAGATTTGAGCATCTTCGATATCATTCTCAATAAGCTTAAAATTTATCAGAATCTAAAAAAGAAGAGGAAATATCAACAAGAATGCAAGATAAATTTGAATCAGCACAAAAGGATAACAATATAAACGAAAAAATACTAAAACCTTAAATTGGAGCGTCTGAAAACAGATAAAAGAAACAGCATAATTTTGTGCATAGAGTAGCCTAGATTAATTAAAGTTTAATGAAGAACTTTTAGATCTGTTTAAGGAATAAAAGGAAGCTTGCCATTTCGGTTGTTTATGTAATTTTTTAGAAATATAGTTTAGCTTAATATAAAGTTAAAGAACAAGAAATACTTATTAAAAAAATATAAGACAGCAGACCTTGTAAACCTATACCCAATGTAAAAACCTTTCTTTCTTTGATCAAAAAACCTCTGGTTGAATAAAGTAAACCAATATAATAATAGGAATTTGTACTACATCTGATAATAGGAATATTTTTATTAAGTTTGATGAGTATATATATATTAATTTGATTATAAACAACTATTAAAGTATATTAAATCAATCATTATCTAATGAATTAAAGATTAGCTGGATTGTGTGTTTAAATTGATAAAAAATTCTCATAAGCTTCTTCGAATTCCCTTTCTGCATTAACTTTGAATTATCCATGCTAATCAACAATAATATCAAGTGTCAAAAGTTTGGTTAAGTATTTGATGCATTTGGCCAATTAAGTTAATTAGAATCCAAAAACTAATTCAATAAACGGTGTATAAATATGTTGAAAATCTAAAAGATCTCTTTCTTAGAGTTTATTTTCAACTATTCTTTAATAAGTGCTTCCACTAAATTATTTCAGTAAAACCAAATAAAGAAGAGATGCAACAATCTCTCTATTTGAAAATTAATATAATTTAATATCTAAGATTGCACAATCAAGCAAGGTTATATAATGTCGAAATAATGTGTACGAATTTTGTGTAGGTTATTTAATCTACAGTTTTGGTTAAGGATAATAGATGTCCAATTGAGATAAATCCAAAGGTAAAGTGTAGGAGGATTTATCAACCATTTTTGTTAAGTGAGCATATGTTATTCTTTCTCAATGATTTGTTATTCTGTGAAGCTATAATTACTGGCTTAAGAGAAATCATTAATTTTTGGAGGATAGATTTCCTATGATCGACTAATAAATTACTTCTGTTTTACATGCAATAGATAGACTTGCTAAACCTAGTAATTATAGTTCTTATTTAGAGATTTTAATTTTTGAAATATATCTGTCTAAATTGTGAACGCAAAGAGGAAAGGTCTCTCTTTTTAAAGTGAATTCTTTGCAAACTTCACTAATCCAATCAAATAAGATGGATCTCATAATTGGTGTTGTGCTTGTTTGATGATCAAAAAATAATGGATTTATCCGATATTCTTATTCCTTTTAGTACAATAACCTGAGGGTAAATTCAGCGAAAATTCTAACTTGGTTATCATTGATTTGTATTTATTCTTCACAGACAATGTTTATTTGGTTTTTTATTTGGTTTTTTATTATTGAGTTGTTCTCTTAATAGGTTAGTTAATTTATCTTCTAATATCTTCTATATTAGCATTTTGAGGAGTTTTGTTCTTTTATGTTTCATTTATATTAATATTTTCCTTATTTTTGAATGCTTCTATAGGTGCCTTCCTTATAGTGATTTACTTTGGCGATGGGTCTAGAAAAGCTATAGCACTTAAACTTTTTCTTCTTGCATCCTGGATTATTAATCGACTTTGTAGTGGTTGCTTCATTCAAATTTAAATAACGAAAATAAACATAATATACATAATGCATATTTAATAACTCAGATTCAATTAATTTACTTCCTATTTCCCTATTTAGTCATTTGAATGTAAGCAAAACCGAAAATACCAAGGGTATTATCTCAGTTAAGACATACTATATGTATAGTTTTTTTGATAGTATGAGGTAGAATTCATGAATCATTCTACATGGCTACACTTGTTCACGATCAATATAATAAATAATCCAAAAAGTGAACTGTTTACATAAACAATAAGTTTTAGTTTAGAGTTAATACTTGTTCATCCAACTTCAAACAGTATAACAATAATTATTGTGAAACTTTTAGGAAAAATCTTTAAATGATAATTTTTCTGGTTATCATTTCCACATTTAAAATAATATATAAATATGGGAATCTTCTTGTCTATGCCTCTTATTTGAATATTACCAACCTTTATTGAGCAGAGGATCAACTATTCATTAGAAAATATTTAGCTTTTTTAGGCATCTAATTAGCTAAAATGATAGAGTTCAGATTTAAAGCATTTTGGAATTTTCTTTGTGGTTTCATATTGAAAAGTAAATTTAGAAGAGGATTTATTGTTTTGTTCATCTCATGAAGCCTAAATTTTATTAATACTTTACTTAGTGTGAAGAATTGATCAATCTTATATAAGTTGTTAATGTGTAGGTGATCTTTATTAATCATATAAATAATTAAAATTCTTATTTTCAAAGATTCGTAATTAAAATTCAACATAGTTTCTACTCTTCGAAAGGTTTCTTATTTGAAATTATCCAAATTTTAGTCCACTTTAGCAAGCCCGTCTTAGAATTTCAAAATAATTTGAGACTCAGGAAAGCAATTATTTAAAAATTAAGATGGTTTTGAATCTCAAATAACAAAAGATTTCATGTGAATACATCCAATTTTACTAAAAAATTTTTAGATTCTATTTCATCCTTCAGTATTAATTGACATAGTTTTTTTAATATGTTCTTATTTTTAAAAGATTTCTCGAAGCTCTGAGGATCAAGATAAGAATATGATAAAATGATCTCTACATTTTAATTCAACGTAACTTTTTTGAAATGAAGAATCCATAATTATATTAATTTGAATTTCCGCAATATATTAAAATATTTTAAAATGCTCTAATTATTTTGTCAAATCTAATAATTCTTAATTTTAAGATTTTGATTTTTTAAATTTTCATAAATTGTATTGATATCAAATCTATCATCTTTATTTGGACAAAGGCCTAGAATATAAGTAATCTTACAATGCAAAATTATATATAGCATATCCTATTCTATTTTTCTAGGGCCTGAAAAAATTCTGTAATCTGATTCGACATTAAAGTTAGAAACCTTAAATTAAGCTATGTAATCCTTCTTAGACATATAAGCCTATTTGATGATATGAATTGTATACTATTGGCAATTTTCCAAATAATAATTCGTAAGCCAGCACACCAAATGAAAATACATCTGCTTTATTTGTTACTTCATTATTTCTTAAAATTTCTGGTGCAGTAAAGGGCACCGAGTATTTAATACCCTCTCTTTAAAATGGATATAAAGGGTGATGAGCTTCTCCAAAATCACAAATTTTAACATTACCTTTTTTACTTATCTAGAAATTTAAGAATTATATATACCAAAACATTATCAGGCTTTATGTCTAAATGTAAAATATTCTTTTTATGTAAATGTTAGATACCCTATACTATTTATACTAATATTTTAATTTTTCTTTTTAATGACATGACATTTTTATATTTTTGTAAATACTCTCTTAAACTTTTGAAATGATAATA